>QLNU02015360.1:253166127-253180848 GCA_006491805.2 Dysdera silvatica
GTCGTTCGGTACGGTACAGGCCGATTTTCGCTGCCCTGTAACATCCAGGTCGCTGACCTTTCTTTGGAATAACTTTTTTCATCAACAGTTTCCACGGAAATTGAGCGTACGTGTTTGCATGCTTGTTTTTGCCACCTACGCTAGAAACGTATAGTCGTGTGCTCTCGTCTAGTAAAAGAAAAAAAAAATAATAATAAATCCGCGATGGGGTTTTTTGTATGTGTTTGTTTGTGGTATTTTCCAGACCGTTTCGTTTGTAATTGCTGTGTCTTTTACGTCCCCAGAGCAAACCCGGCTTTTGCAATAGGCGAACCTGGGGGGGGGGGCTAAATTTTTATTTTCTGTCAAATTTTCCCGTTTTTCCGGGGCCCTGGGATCGCCAATGGTTGAGCTTCTAAAAGTAGCCTGTCCCATTAATCCCCAAATAATTTACTACGCTGCTTTACATAGGGTGACATAGCATCCTTTGTACGTCATAATTGTACTTATAATAGGGTAACGTAACAGCCTTTGTATTATGATTCGTGATGTAAGTTTTCCTGAAAATTTTGTAACGGAATGAGAAAAGGAATCGAGATAAGAGGTTTTGAGATATGGAGTTTCCTACGAGGGTATATATGTATATATATCATCATATTCAACCATTATCTATCCACTGCTGGATGAAGGTCTCTCCAAATGCTTTCCACACAAGTCTATCCTGGGCCATTCGTTTCCACGTCACCCCAACCTCTTTTCTTATTTCATCCACCCATCTAGTTTGAGGACGTTTTCTAGGTCTTCGGTGGTCTCTTGGAATCCAGTTCAGAATTTCTGTTGTCCATCGTTGATCAGTTCTTCTTGCAATATGCCCAGCCCATCGCCATTTCAGTCCTTTTACTTTAACAATGATGTCCTCTACTCTAGTTTGCTCTCTCACCCAAGTGTTTCTTTTTCGATCTCTCCTAGTTATTCCAAGCATGCACCTCTCCATGCTCCTTTGCGTTGTCTGTAACTTTCGTATTGCTCCAACTGTTAGACTCCATGTCTCTGATCCATAAGAGAGGACTGGCAATACACACTGGTTGAAGACCTTTCTTTTTAGACACAAAGGCAATTTCCCCTTCAGGATAAAACTGTTTCTTCCAAATGCACTCCAGCCAAGTTTAATACGTCTGTTGAGTTCTTTCATAATGTTGCCATCCATTGAAATCAGCTGGCCAAGGTAAATATATGAATCAGCAATTTCTAGCTCAGTGTTGTCAACTTGTATTTTTGTTTCCTCTACAAAATTATTGAACATGATCTTAGTTTTTTGTAGGTTCATCTTGAGTCCAACTTCTTCACTTCTAGTTGAGAGCTCTTGTACCATGTCTTGGAGTTCCAATGGGTCCGTTGAAAAAATAACAATGTCATCAGCAAACCGCAGATGATTTAAATATTCACCATTTATTTTTATTCCCTTGTTATTCCAATTTATCAGCTGAAAAATCATCTGTAAAGCAGAAGTAAAAAGTTTTGGAGAAATGGTATCTCCCTGCCTCACCCCTTTGCCAAGTTTGATAGTTTTGGTATCTTTATGTAACCGAAATTTTGCACTTGCATTTTTATACACACGTTTCACCATGTCAATGTACACATCCTCAATGTCTGTTGATCTTAAAGAGTTGATGACTGCTGATGTTTTAATAGAGTCAAAGGCCTTCTCATAGTCAATAAATGCAACACACAATGGAAGTTCATATTCATGTGTTCTTTCAATTAATTCTCTTAATACTTGAATATGGTCCACTGTACTGAATCCACTTCGAAATCCAGCTTGTTCTCTTGGTTGAGCTGCATCTAATTTTTTCTGCAGGCGATGTGTTAGCACTTTTGTGAAGATTTTATAAATAGCAGGTAACAAGCTAATTGGTCGGTAATTTTTCAAATCCTCTTTATCACCTTTTTTATGCAAAAGAATTACTGTTGCAGAATCCCATTGGTTTGGTATGTTACCGCTGTTAAGACATTTGGTAAAGAATTTTGCAAGTATGTCTTCTACATATTCTCCAGCTTCTTTTAGGATATCTAATGTAATACCATCATCGCCAGGGGCTCTTCCTTTCTTCATACTTTTTATTGCAAATGAAACTTCTTCTTTTAAGATTTTAGGAGCTGTTCCTTCGACTATTTCAGTGTCTTCGTTTAATCCACTGTTACTTTCATATAGTTTTTTGTAGAATTCTTCAACTCTTCTAAGTATTTCTTCCCTATTTCTTGTTACGGTGCCATCCTCTCCTTTTAATGCAATGATGTGTTTCTTCCCAATAGACAAACTCCCTTTAACAACCCTAAGGCTCTTGTTGCTTTCAATGGCCTTCCTTACTAACTCACAATTGAATTTTCTTATATCTTCTTTCATGTTTTTGCGCAAAGTTTTGCAAAGTTCTACATACTCGATCTTGCGACTGGTATTTTGATTGTCCACCTTCATAAGTCTTCGCCTTTTCATGAGTTGTTTCGTCTTCTCAGATAATTTATTATTCTGCATTTGGAAGTACCAACATTGAGCCCCCCCCCCCAAAAAAAAACCCTTGTTACTGTAAATGATAAGTTCTGTTCTCTGCCTCAAAAATCAAGGTTTCTCTATTGCATAAATATTTTACATATAATACGTAAAAGTTAGCCAAAGTACTGAGCCGCCTGTTGTAGCTAATCTTCCCATAATACATTGCACCAATTCAGATTTGGTTGTTTGCTTCTGGACATGCAAGTGCAAATGTTTGATTAACACGATATATTTATTATAAATAAATTAATTTCCAATTACGCATTAGTAGAGAAAAGATAGAATAGGGATCAAAGAATTAAAAAAAATGGGGAGGGACTAGTATGGACTTGAGATGAAAATATGGATTTTTGTATTAAAAAACAGTCTTGCTATCGCATTTGACTGGCATATGCTGGCTACCAGGACACATTATGTAGAAATCAATCTTTCGTTAAAATTTGCAAATTCACATAGTTCAGTTTTCTGGTGATTACTGTTAAACGGAAGGAACAGAAGGGGGGTGGGAGAAAGATGCGAATGCCAACAATTGTTACCAATAAATAACGTGTTGTCGGTCAATCTTTGTCTCCACATTGCTTTGAAAACAAAGAATACAGTAAAAACATGACCTTGAAGATAATGCAAGTGGGGGGTTGGGGAGAAAAGTGATCACAATGGGGGATCAGAAAGGGGAGAAGCAAGTAGAAACATAGGACATAAAGGAGGGGTGGTAAAATAATAGCAGCTCTGTGGTCCCTGCCCTTCTCTTCATTTCATGCACTCAGTATGATATAAAAAAATAATGTAAAACAAATTCCTGTCATATTCTTTGATAAAAATGTGTGTCACATGAGGCAGCAAATAGAGCCAATCATCAACATGCCAATGGAATAAACTTGGTACAGAATCACATATAAATGCACTTTCGTAGTAAGATTGTGAAGAATACTAGTTTCGGTGCACTATGGTGTAACCAGAGTATGAAAAAAATCAGATTATTTTGATTTAAATTGGATTTTATTGATTTAAATTGAATTTTATTAATTTAAATTGGATTTTATTGAGTTAAGTTAAATTTTTTAAAATTTAAATTCATTATTATTTTGCAAGTTGAACTTGTTATAACACGTCATTTACAGTGTTGTTAAAATTTAATTAAGTTAGTACATGCAACAAGCTAAATAAAAAAAAAAGAAAAGAAAAAGAACAAAAATCACATTAAAACATCATTAAATTATAAATTAGCAAAAATATCGTAAATATCTATACATATATCTAAATGACAAATATATTTTTAGAACATTTTTAAAAAGATTAAAATATTTAAAAGTAACCTTGTAGTGTTCACGTTTAACCACTTAGCTTACAATGTCGTGTCAGAGACGTGGTGAGGCGGCCGTGCCAAATATAAATAAAACGTCTCAGAGACGTTGTAGAACTGATCGGGCTAAACGCAACATTCTCTCAGTTTTCTTCACCGCATTCAGAACTGCAGACTTACTTTTTAAGACAAATTATAAAAGGTATACGCGTTTATGGCACGCACTATTGGAAATTAAATCTTAAGGCAGGGGGTTAATGACATGACCCAAGTCCTTTTTTTTTAAATAGAATTTAAAATGACTTAAATCATGCCACTGTCTTGTCCTTTTAAATTTGGTATAGGTCAGGTGGTTCTCACTTTAAGAATTCCTGCTTTATGAATTTTCAGCTTTACATTTTTTACAATGTTGAAATCATGTGTCAAAAGATCTATCCGGACTATGATAGTTATTTAAAACCTGGGCATCCTCTTTCTATTCAATATCACCCCATCCTAATACTAAAAGTTTTTACCATCATGTACAAATTCTATTTTGACCAGGGTGTTAGTATTGGGTCCTTTGCCCTTGGAGTGTTGCAACTTCAGTAAAATCAAAGCCATACAGGATCTTTTTTCAACCTGCCATTTTAGAACAAAACAAGGTTTCACCATGAGATTCCATAACAAAAAGTTATTTCGACACTGGCGTAAGGTTTAAAAACACGACGTTTCGGGAGCCAACTGCTCCCTTTGTCAATTGAAGGCAGAATTCTGTTTTCATTCTGCCTTCACTTGACAAAGGGAGCAGTTGGCTCCCGAAACGTCGTGTTTTTAAACCTTACACACGTGTTGCAATAACTGATGTTATGCCATTTTAGAGTTAGAAAATGAGTGTGGGCTTGTAGCTGCACATTGTATATCACCATACCTTTGCTTTTCTGAAACAAGTCACGTATTCAGTAGTAATCTGAAGTATCCAATCAAATACTTAAAAGCAGGTTTATGAGTAACACCTGTTGGTTAGTGGCCAAGGAGTAAAATACTTATTTTTCAGTTGTCACTGTTATCCTAATGAATACTGTTCTTACTCTAGTGACTGTCTTCACACAAACACAAAGAGAAGCGGGGGGGGAACTTTAGTTGAAAAAAAGAACATTTTTAGGGTGTACTAAGTACGTTTTTACCTCCTTTTTTTTCTCACTTATTTGATTTAAATAACCTGTTTCTTGTTGTAGATTTTGATTTAGAATATAATTAAACCGTGGTAAACAAAAAAAAAATATAATTTACATTTTTGATTTAAATCCATGATTTTTTTTAAATAAATCAAGTGATATAAATTGGCATACCCTGGGCGCAAGTGATGCAAAATTTGCATCCCTAGGTTACGTCAAAGTGAGTCAGCCCACACCTAAACCATAGTGAGTAATTTCTGTACAAAGTGTGTACAGTAACATTAACTAACCTAATATTTCCACTGAATAGCTGTATGTCCTTCTAGTTTAGCAGATGATTTGTAGATGGATTAGTATGTACAGAGCATCAGCCATAAAAGCATCCAAGCACTGCTTGCTATTCACACTCCTGTTGTCGAATTGTTAAATCAACAGTATCATTAGACTCATAATAATGCCCACTATAAATTAATATTCATCTTATCTGAATAAAAAGGAGACTATCTTCATAAAAAAAAAATTGACGAATTCAACTTTTTTTTAACAAGCAACATCAACTTCTCATTACAGATTCTTTGGATAATCAAAGTAGCCGGAATTCATATAAAATGTATTTATTTTGTTCAAACCAATCAAGAGTTATGAGTGGTTGAGATATATATTCTGAGTTCCTAATGTTAAATGAGCATTCCAGTTTTTTCTTTATGTTTTGTAAAATAATGAGCCAAACCCATTTGCATGTTACCTTAAATTAGTAAATAACCCAAGCACAATTAATGTTATTTTTTTATTATTAAAACTCCATAATTGGTATTAAATTCATATTCGAAAAAATTATAAATTTAATGCATATATAAGAATTTGACTGCAACTGATTCAACACTCAAACATAGGTGCATGAAATTAGTAGCTTATTCCTTTCAGTGGTCATTGAGACACAGACCTTTATTGAATAATAATATAACTGAAATGAAATACAAAGTACAAAGAAAGAAATTTACCTACAAAAGGTCAAATACAGGCAAAATAGAAAAAGAAATACCCTACTAATAAGGGTATTTGGTATAATGACTTGCAGAAAGTAAAGGAATTTTCGGACAGGTAGGGGATCGGACAATCCGGGGGTATGATCCTACAGCTCTTGACTGCTGGTCAAGTGCTCTAACTATTAAGCTAAAGGTGACCTGTCATTCCTCTTCCTGCCAGTGTATTTAAGTATTTCACAATGGAACTGTTATTCTTGGCAAATGGGCTGTGCTGTGACTTAAACCTCAACTAAGACCAGTTTGTTGAATAAGCAATGGTTGGAAAACATTATTTATAACGTTTTAGAAACAATTTTATATATGTTCTTTCTTTTTTCATTCTAACTATGAACCCTACCAGATTTTCGAAAATTATTATTTTTTTTTCCTATGAGCCATTTGGACACAATTTCCATACATTCATGGTCGCATTCCAGCCAGTGACAAAAATTTTACCCGTTGCCATTTCTTTTGGTTATTAACAAATACTATTAAGTATCACTGGTTAGATTTTTCCCATATTTGATGGCAAATCACAACTTCATATCAGTTACTGAAAGAATAAAAGCTCCCCTTTGACATACATTGAGTACCAAAAGAGCACAATGCATGGCTGGCAATCTAGTGGTTTCAGAACTGAGATGGTAGCAAGAAAGTCACTGGATTAAATTCTGTATGGGGTATGGTATTTTTTTATTTTACTTTTTACATGACAACATGTGGTTCAACTCAACATAAACCATGGATGTAATCAAAAAGATTTCCAAAGAATGCCTACTTTTTTAAATATAAAATGTATGTGTTTAAGGGCCTTTTTTTTTTTTTTTTTTAAATTCCAAAAAGGGAATTCCAAAGAAAAAGAGAAAAACAAATTGACAATGTGCTTGGGTTACACTCAAACCAATAATAGATAGATTATTGTTCAAATGTTTTAACAACTAAATCACCGAGTTAAAGCATTTAAGCAGTAATCCTGACGGTCATGCATGTTTTTTTTTTAATACGTACATTTAGCAAGGTGGCGATCTTTTAAGTAATTGAGGTTGTGGAAGAATCATTCAATAGGATTAAGTCAACACTATGATTAGTGTTCAAACTTGAACCTATTTTTTAGTTTGTAATATCTGGAGGAGTTCAATGATTGTTCGTTTATGTCCAACCCCCACCCAAGGTAAAATATTTTTTCCTCCTCTTCTCCTACAGCTATTATGAATCAGAAATAGGCATTAGTTTGATTGGTAGATTTGTGATGTAAACAGATACTCAGAAACTTTAACCATAAGGGAAATGTGTAATTGGAACCTTGACATAAGGAAAAAAACAAGACATTTTCTTTTCTTACAGGAACTTAAGGTTTCATATCTCAAAGTGTTTTAAAAGTATAATATTTAAAAGTATGTCAGCAATATCAAATAGAAATATAAATTAAGCACCAACAGAGACAGACTTAGGACATAAAACACCATGTGCAAGATCAAAATATGGCACCCACTCCTCAAATATTACTTATTTTCAGAATAATTTCTTTTGGCAGTGGTTCTGCAACGAAGTCCCCACAACGAGCTTTGGCAGGCCATCCCTTGTAGAACTGCATGCCTCTTGAAACCCAATAAAATGTTCTTTGTCACTGACAGCATTTCTTTGCATGTAAATAAACTGTATGACGTGAACATCTTTCCAAAATGATATATCATCCATACAGTCCATGATAATTGAAAAATATTTAATTTAATAATAACAACAACAAAAAATCATCCAATAATGAATGATTAGATGATTAGTCTGAATTTGGACTTGTCCACATGTCAGAGTTATTACAAGGTTCCCACTAACATTAGATAAAAAAATTCGTTAACTTTTCCAGATCTTTTCTAACTAATTGCAAAGAAAACTTTGAATTGAATTTCAGTTTTGGGAAAAATAACTTTACATCTGCATGAAATTTAACTATTTAGAAGAAAAGTTAGGGAGGTTTTAACCTGACTTTTAGCGACAATTTCAAATTCTCTGACAATTCCAGGTGCGTAGGAACCCAGTTATTAGGACATTTGGCATACTGCTTGGCACTCTGTATGATAGAATCACTTTCACTATGCTAAATTTATTTTTAATCACCCATGATATAAAAATTATCCTGAAAGCATACCTGGATTACAATCAGTCAACAAAGAACATATGGATAAAAGAACTTTCGATATAGTTAATGCTGGACTCCAGTTATCTTTTAGTATATCCAAACAAATCACACCTTGACTGCTAATATTGCAGTGATAAATTCTAGTGCGGAATGTTACCTAAAAACATAGAAAAAGTTAAATATACAAAACAATTTTCACTTATTTTCCATGACAGTTTTAAATGGTGTATATATTTTAAGAAAGAAACCATTTTAAGCAATTCTCTTAAGATGGAAAACATGCAAGTTTGTGTTTTAGGAGGCAAAGACTGACAAGGTCATGTTGCAACAGGACCTGCTGTTTTCTGAGGAATCTGTCTCTGTTGCCTAAGTAACAAAACACTTGAAAATGGTGAAGAAAAGAAGGACACACATTCTATAATTACTATTAGCAATAGCTAAGTTCCCAGCAGAATTTTTGCAAGAAACCAGGAAAATAGGAACCTAACACAGTCTTTTATATATATATGAGATTTTTTTAAAAAAAATTGCCTTTTGAAATTTAAATAGAGTTCATCAATATCCTCATTCAGAAGTTTTTAAATATTTGTCCTTTTTCATAAAAAAAAACCAAGCGATTGTGGAAAAATTAAATTTTATACTACACCCCCTCTCCCGCCGAAAAAAGTAGACCTAATAAATAAAATGTATTCAAAAATAAAGTAAACAGTGTTAATTTCACTCTGAACAGAATCTAAATATTTATAATGTAACATCAATAACTGCATAAATTCAAACTAAAGAAATAAAATTCAAGTCATTAAATTACAATATATATTAAAAGTAGCTTTTGTTTGTAAAATAATGTTATTAATAAAGTATAAGTACCAAAGAATCATTCATTCAGAGGTTACAAAAATACTGATACTGATGCAATAATCTAATTGTAACGAAAATCGACCCCGATATTTTTAAATATATATAACGAATTATGCATATTTCATAATTTACAAATAAAATGAAACGTTTAAAAATAAAGGCTGTATTCGTGATAAAAATACCTTCAAAAGACATTTAGTTCATATTAAATTTATAATTAACATACCAACAAAATCTCCTGATATGTAAGTAGATAATTTAGAAATATAATCTGCATAATTAATCTTTTTGTTTTACTCAACTGCTCTTTTAACATTTGAATTTCATTTCATCATAAAGTGTAAAATAGAAAATAGGAACTAAAAACCTACACTCCAATTATAGAAGTCTCATATCGTACTTGCAACTTTCAGAAAAATGCACATCAATAAAATTATGCAGGACTCTACGAGATACCCAATAAAACCAAAAAAATGGATCATTTATTCATCAACGTTTTGTAAAATAATAGCTGGAATATTAAAAACTTTTAATTTTAATGTACGAATTTATTTAAAAATTTATCAACTACCCTCCCTCCTCAGTGGCATAGGAAAGGGGGGCACAAGTCTCACCAACATTGGATATCGAGATACATTGTTTCTAATACTGCATCACACAATCTTCTTTAAAGCAACTTAAGTCTCCTGTACGTTTTGAATTGCTATACCAATGCTCCCTCCCCCCCCCTCCCAAAAAACACAAAACATTACACTTAAAAGCGTATCAACTGTGGCTTATCTCCGCAAATTGTAATAACGAGAAATAACCAGCAAATTTGTTTGTTGGTACATTGACTATTATAATGAAATTACAAGTATTCATGAAAAGGATACAAATGAATTGAACATGGTGTTATGGCTGGGTTTTGATTTTGAGGTAGATATATCACCAGTTAAGTTTAAAAAAAAAGCAAACCATGTAATTGTAAATAATGAATTTTTCTCTTTTTCTGCATAAGAAACATAGCTTTTTAAAATAAATGCATAACTTTTACGTGTCAATAAAATACATCATGCCATACCTACAGCGACAAAAACTAGTGCACATGGGAGAGAGTAAACGTATTATGTGAAGCCATTTTTCTTTATCACAAAGTTTACAAAATCTAAAATATGGGTCTCGAGTTGAAACGTTTAGTACATCTAGGCTTAAAAAAATACAGAAAAATAAGAATGTGGTATCAAAAGTTTAGGCTTTGAAATCCTGGATTTAGGGCTTGGGAAGTGGGGGGACAAAGGCTCAGAGTGATTTTTTTTTTTTTTTTTTTTTGACACTACTGCAGAACATGTACCGTGGTTGGTGTATTTATGAACTGTTCCAAAAGTAGTTTCATTTCTCCTCTGATGACATACCATGTGACTGCTGACGTCATATCATCTGACCAATATAGCTGATACAGAATATAGTTTATTATTATTTTTTAAACTATTGCAAGGGATTACAGTGTCACGATCATCTGCATGTTTTTAGTATAGCGGATGCCCTCCAACAAGGCATGTACTGATTAAGGAAAACTACTGGTCCACAAAAAAGGCTTGGAAACAACAATCCATTATGGCGAATGACCGTTGAGGTCCAGTTTGGCGATGTTGAAAACATTTGGCGACAGGTGCATGTTCTGAATTAACTCCTTTTATCATTAAATGCATCTTAAAAAAAAAAAAGTTTTTCTATTTGGCACAGCAAATGATCGCATCCGGAAATGGCTTTTTAAACATGTGAATATCACTGAATATTTATGTTTAACCACTCAATTTCCAATTCAGCATCAGTTAAATGTGAAAAAAAAGGGGGAACAAATGATGAAAGAACTCCACTAATCCAGACTTTTATGGAAAACACGGACCTGTTAGGAGTCCCACAATAGTTGGTTAGAATAAAACCTATTCAGGATTAAGTAACTTCAAAAAGTTTTCAACATGATACAAAAATATACATGCCTTCCACTCAAACGAAGTGCAGCAAAAACAAAACCAGTTACGCACCTCAATGTTCTGTAGCATAGTAATTAAAAAATTATGGGGCTCAAATGGCTTTAAAGAAAATTATGTAACGAAATGTGAGAAAATAATGTGTTTTGATAACCAATGAGGGGCTTGAGCCCCCCCTTTCCTATGCTACCAACGATGTCCAAACCTTTGATAAGTTTAAATAAATAGGATTCTCCAGATAGCGAAGCCAATAAACCTTAGAAACTCCGAGCAAACCAAATGACTAACCTTTAGAGACAAAACATCGCCAAATAGACAGGATCCGAAAAAGTGGCCCCAAGCACTTTGCTCCCTGTATATAATGAGTAGGCTATAAAAATGTAAACACACCTAATTTTTTAACAGTAGAACCCCAGTCACCCAAACTTCGCTTAAACGAAATGACGACATACACAATTTTTTTTTTTTTTTTTGAAGTGGACACTCATTCAATGTTTTTTGATAATAACATTCATACAGTGAAAATCCCTTAGAATGAACCCTGGTCATCCGAACTTTGCTTAACCGAAATGACCTTCTATACTACTTTTTTTATTAAATGGTCATTTAAAAAAAATACATAGGTCATTTCGTTAAGCTTAAGTTCAGATGACCATGACCGGTTTTACTATTAAAAGATTAGGTGTGTTATTAACAATTTGTAGCCCACTCATTATTGATAGTGGCAAAATGCTGGGGCAACTTTCCTCAAAAACTGAATAAACACAACCACAGGAAAGGGGAAAAAACAGACTTCTATAGGATACGATAAGTAATTGCCACACTTTGGGGTAAAATTGTTCTATGTGGTTCCATGGCACTTCCTCCTCATGATTACGTTCGGCTGCAAAAATTAGAAGTTGACGTTCATCAATAAAATTTACATGTAACAATCACGAACGGGAAAAAAAAATCAAAATTAGTGACTTTTTGACAAAAATAGTGACTTTAAGTGACTTTTTATAAAAATAGTGACTTTAAGTGACTTTTTATAAAAATAGTGACAGTGACTTTGCTGAAAAAAAGAAACTTTAGTGACCCGCTCTGACCCCTGTGGTTCATACAGTGATTGGAATACGGCATATCCAGCAGGGAAATAACTGGCACACTCACCACACTACCATGTGGCGATTGACTGCTGGCTTCCACGACAGCTGTAGCCACATTTTCTACACAAGCATACTGGACTTGCTATTATCCTCTACCTGGAAGAATGCCCAGTTCTTTCAAATTTTTGTATCATTTTTCATAGTGCGCATGGAGACATTGGATCTCTTCGTATCTGCTTCGTACGGTGGAATTCTTTAACAGCTGCAATGGAGTTTTGTTGATTTTGGTAAAACAACGTCACCAGTAGTTTTTTCTTGCAATGTAGGCATGATGTGTGGATAAGTAACTAATGCTCGTGCACAATCCACCTTCTTATTGAAAAAATAACACCAAAAGGCATGTGCTGTAAAGCGATCGGTGTTTTTTAGCGCAGTATAGCCCAGATGCTCTTATACCATAAAAAATCCAAACGAATGATTGGTGTTTCACTTGTTCAATTTAAGCAAATAAATACCATTTGTGCTCCAACGCCACCTATTGACGGATTTTTGTACAGAATTTTTTTATTTAATAAATGTTAAGTACATCATTTGAATTATCTGTAGTAGAAAGTTTGTCCCACTTAGAGCAGTAGAACATACTCTAGAGATCTCTGAAATAGAAAACTCATTTCTTATTTAACCCTATACATTAAAAAAAAAAAATGTATAAAATGAATACAAAGAAATTTATAATTGTCAAGCTTTTTTCTGTTAAAAAAAAAAATGAATAAAGAATATTCCATAAAACATTACCCAAACGCTATCTCTAAGCAAAACAAGTTATTTTAACATTACCTGATATGAAATAATGTTCTTTGAATACAAAACTTTTTCAGACAGATAAAATAAATATACCTTTGGCGGCTTGAAAGGATATTCAGGGAAGAAATGAATGTCTAAGAAAAAGACTCCACCTTCGTATACCGAGCCTGGAGGGCCAAGAATAGTTGATATCCATTCATATAAATTATCTCCTTTGGGTCCAGCACTAAAAAAACACCCTAATTATCAATCAAACTAACGGTTAATCAACGCAATAATACAATTTCATGGTAAATCAACATTTGAAATTAATTTGAGATTCGACTAATTTCCTATTAAACAAAAAAGCAATTCTAACATTATTTGTTAACAATTCCTTCTACATAACTTTTGTTCATTTAGTTTTCATCCCAAATGGTTAAATTTATGAGATAGGCTCAATATTTTAGCATTATTTGCAAACCCCTACATTTGACAATTTTCACAATTAAGAGATAAATCCAAAATCACAGGAATATGTGGATAGTGTTAACATACTATGTTACCGGTGGCATAGGCAGAAAGTTCATAAGGGGGTTATAGGCTTAATGGGAGGGTTACAGAGCTACAACTCATATATTCCTATGTTAAATATACAAAATTTCATTGCAATGGGGGGTTACAACACCCCAAACACCCCTGGCTATGTCTCTGTATGTTACTGTAGTTTGGTATGTGTATTTCAATATGTTACACATTTGCCCTAACTCACAAACTAATCCTTCCTTACTTAATATGTACTTACCATTTGTTTTTATGTACTGAAATCTCAATATATATACAATGATATCCCGATTTATCGTATTCTGCATTTAACATTTTCCAACACCTAATATGTCATTTTTCATTGGTTCCATATATTGTTCTACACTTGTAACATTACAAAAACCTGGATTTAATGTTGTCAATTTGAAGCATTTCGACATTTAACGTTTTTTCCAGGAAGAACTCTTTTCGATTTTCTTAAAGTAAGTCAGTAATTGTGAAAGAAAAAAAAATCTTAAATTTTTGAACATTTCCTTAGCAAATTTGATAGATAAATGCCCTCACAGAAACGTAAGATCAATGCATAGCCCATATTGTATATTTAAAGCTATGAAATGTAGAAGTCCCCCCCCCCCTGCTAATTGTACAAGAAAAGTTCAACCTAATGATTTGGGGATCACACGATCACTTAAAGTGAACTATCGAAGCCAACTTCTAAAAAATGTTGTTCTGAGTATAGAATCTGGAGGTAGGTAAAAGTTTATGAACATGTTAGTCACAGGTGCCGTTAGTGGGGACCCATCCCCGTCAATGTTGGTATTAGGGCTCCATGTCCTCCCAATTTCAAACGAAAATTTTATAATAGGTAACATCATTCAAAATTTAAAATATTTTCTTCTCTTTTTGATCTAAGTAGCGTGGTTACATTTTCCGGTTTATTGTATTTAGTGTAAAATAAAAAAAATGCACTTTGTCATTTATTTGATGTAATTATACCTTTTGTTAGATTGCATTATATAGCTCTCTTTTCTGCATGGCAGCGTTTTCATTGACGTGTTATTATTTCAACTTTCAAACGGAACGTTTTTAATAACGTTACAACTATACTTTCTCTATTTTAATTTCGCAAGCTCAAGGAAATTTTTGGCCCTCTACGCTCATTATCAACGACATAAATTAAAGGGATTACATAAAGGCAGTAGCCAGGATTTAATTTCGTGGGAGGTCAAAAAATTTTACAGCATGTATTGATACAATTATAGCATGTAAGGCCGTACACAAGTCCCATTAAAAATATAGTTTTGGGGGGACCAGTCCCTAA
>QLNU02015360.1:253195525-253234463 GCA_006491805.2 Dysdera silvatica
GTGGTATAAGTCAAAAATGTTAGTTTTGAGATATATGTGTTGTTGAAATAATTGACTGCCATGGAGATGTCTGCAGTTACCCCTTGAAAATTGTGTTTTAGCAGAGAACTAATAAAGTTAAACTTACACTGTTTATGACAAGATAAAATGAACATAAAGCTTTTTGTTCATGGCATTAACTCAATTTTAAGAAAACAACAGATTTTTACCATTTAACTTACCTTTCGTATGCTTCTTGGTAAGAAAATGAGATTTTTCAGTAATGATTACTGTTTTTAAGACAGTAATTTTTATTATGTGATTTTTACTTTACATCAGTAATTATTTTTAATGCACAATATAAAATTTAAGTATAAAACTGTTATTAACATCTGCTAAAAACTGCACATAAGTTTTCCCTTCCAGGAAACAGCTTTAATTTTTTATTGCGATGGGTCCTTAAAAAGTCATTATTTTTTTTCTTCTTGCAATGGAGTATGAACCCTGAACTAGTAACCAAAAAAAAAACCAGTGACCATTGGATTATTTTTTCTGTAGAGAAATAAAGTACATTGCTTGTGAAATCTGTCGTCGAAAAATATCTGAAGATGAAAATTAACTTACAATCAGAAATAATATACAATTGCAATCCTTGGCGCACTTTCAAATATGCACCGACGATTATGCACTGTAATTCAGTATGCTTGGTTTGCATAGTGATTATCGGAAGTTGATAATCCTAACTTTTTTAGCATACATCAGGTTTGTTTTTCGTTAATGCAAAAATCATGTGACAACATATCTCTCTGCAAAAATTATTTATTTATTCAATGTAGTCGCTGCCAAAAGCATTTGGTTTTTTTTTTGCTTGTGTTGAAAGTTAATAAATTTCACTTAAATATGTAAGAACTAATAACAGACATCCCACTTTTTATATGAAAATGAACGTTTATAATTTTTTTCAAATGTGTCTACATTTCATTCATTATAATAACATAATTTCAATTCCCCCTTAATAATAGCCATTAAGGCTATTTATCAACGACCACCAAATCTACCTTACATGTTATGTTATTTTCCAATTTGACACCAGTTTTTAAATCATCAAAACTAATAACAATTTATGATAAAAATTGTGTGAAAAGGGCATGTCTCTAATGAATTTAAATGAAGTACATAATGTAATAAAGAGTTTTTGAAAATAATAATTCGGTACGAAGATACAGCGATTTAAAATGTCAAGAAAAGTTACAATTCTTGTCCTTCCAGGACCCCTTGCACCGATATTAATGACCACTGTGAACAAATCTGGAATGCGAGGCCTTGAAAACAACAATGGTACAAGTCCATTTTTGCTCAAAATGAGATATGAAAGGATTTGCGTCCAACGAACCGCCAGTTACGTTGTGGCCAACTGATTATACTACAGATATATACCAGTATTGCAGGCAAGAAGGCAACCCCAGAGGATGGACTTAACTAAAAAGTTTCCATTATGTGACATACCACTGTTGTTTTCAATGCCTCATATATGTGTAATAATCTTTTACGAGCTTTCTAATGGCACCACTCATTAAAATCTGCATTATCCACCCTGGGACCTTCCCTTATCAGCCAATCTTATGGTTTTTTCGAGCTCTTCTTCCCTGCTCCTGGGAACGTTTTCCAATTGATAGTGTTTAATCATCAATTAAGAAGAACTAATGTTTCTCACTATGTATAATTTTAGTAATCAATATTAAAATTCACTGTTAACATGGAGGTAGGAATCCATGCAGATGACTAAGAAGTGAAGCCACTTTCCTATCAAGATTGACTGCAAAGAGTATGGTGCCTACCTTACCCATCATTCCTCATTCCCTCTGGCATATAGTTGTCCATCTCGGAGAACGAGGAAAGATGGGAAGGCTAGGCAATGCCCTCTTTACAATTAGTCTGGATAGGAAAGTGGCTTCGATTTCTCTCCATTGAAATGCATGCTATCATGGCTGTTTCACCTTCTCTATGGATTCCTACCTCCATGATTGTTAAACTGGTTTTAATTTCACTGTTTCAGTACCAATGTTACCATCGATATCCCTCCCTACCTACTCTTCTTTACAGCAAAATGACTGAGATCTTAACTACCAAAGCTTTTTATTTTCGTTTTGCGTATTGTCGCGACGTGTCATACATGAGTGAACTTTTGTTTAATTGTGACTTTCTAGGATACCTATGAGTAAAATTATATCAAATAAGAAATACTATCAGTTTTAAAGAATCATATTCAAAAGAATTTGCACATATGTTGAAATCATCAAAAGGTAAGGAATGTGCTTTTTGCATAATCTGTTCAATGGATTTCAAAATTTCCCACAGTCAAAGAGGGCATATTATTACTCACTCCAAAACAAAATAGAAAACATTGTCTAAAAAGTTTTGTCAGAAGGAAATGTAGATATCAAGCTCAGCTTTTCTACCATAGAAAACAACAAATAATATAAGTAATACATGCTGAGTGTTTAACTACATCTTTTATCATCGAGTCCAGTCTTAGTAAAGGACCATATGGGCCTTTTACTAAGGATGATGTTTCCCAGTAATGAATTAGTCAAGAAACATATGCATGAACTAAAACAACAGCTATAGTTAAACAAATGAGTACAAAAGAAGAAAATATACATCTGCAGTCTAAGCCCTTCAACATTTCTACTCATGGGAGTAATGGCTCTGGTAAGTTGTATCACATGATGGTTACTTTCTTAGAGGAGTCTACAATAGAAACTTGCCTTCTTAGTCGTCTGGTCTTAGAATGTGACTCTACATGATTAAATATTGATGATGTGGTTTTAAATAATTTAAAATCAAGATGTATACCCATTAAAAACTGCATTGCCCTTAGTTGCGACGATGCTTTAGTCATGATTGAATGGAAACAGGGTGTTTCCCATGTTCTGAAAG
The DNA here is from genome assembly GCA_006491805.2 of Dysdera silvatica. NCBI lineage: Eukaryota > Metazoa > Arthropoda > Arachnida > Araneae > Dysderidae > Dysdera > Dysdera silvatica. The sequence continues at coordinate 253,198,445 of QLNU02015360.1, forward strand.
GTGTATAGCCTGAATTATTTGTGATGGGTTGTTTATGCCATCCCATCAATTTAGCTGCAGATAACAATGTGAATTCACTTCCAATAAAGATAGATGAAATTCTTGTTGATATTTTCTATTATTTAGAAGAGAGTGCTGTAAAAGAGGGAAGAAAGAGTTTAAAAATTTTCAAATATTGCATGACAAAAAAGAAAGATACAAAACAGGGTCCATACAGTTTTTAAAAGTCTATTCAACTTTATTCACAGAATATATATTTACATACTTTTATTTTCTAAGCATATCAAATCTCAAATTTTGGTTTTATAATTTAAACTCAAAAAGAATTTTTTTTTTTTTTTAGAAATTGCTATTACTTATGTATTACAATAGGGAAATTGGCTGAATATCCCACCCAGCCAAAGCAACCCCTAAAAAATTTTTGGCTGCTTCATTGTTTACACTAATTCTGGATTAAAGTGGGAGGGGTATTGTTCTTACACAAAGGATGGAGTTTGCCCTTTGTTTTGGTGCCATCCTTGCTAACAAACCACATTCCCCACACACACACACACACACCACACGCATTACACTCCCTTCCATGCTAAGGTAAAAGTTTTACATTTCCATAGTAACTGCCCTGTTGTGTGCATGGTTAACCTCTATTAGCTGCCTCTTCCTGTCTTGGCATTGACATCAAACCAGTGGTATAGGAAATGGGGGCTACGCCTCCTATCCCTAATTGGATATCAAAACACATTTTTTCCAAGACTACATCACATAATCTTCTTTAAAGCCACTTGAGCCTTCCCTGCATGGGTGCCACCTATGCTAAGCAAGGGTCATAATTATTAGATGTAAAAACAGTATATTTAAAGAATGAAATCTACTACAAATTGTGAAATTTTATTTTCCTGCTCCTAACTGCTCCAAATCGTCAATTTTGCTATTCCCAACTGCTTCAAATTGCTTCTTTGGCAGTTCCAACCCTGAATAATTCATCACAACTCAAATCTGAGTTTTGATAAATATAATGGAGATGTCAACCATTACAGATTTTCAGCTCCCATTACACCATTATTCATAACCTTACTTTAAAATTACAGAAAATATTCAAAGTGATGAAATTTGTAAATATTTTCATATTTTAGTTTGTGAACAACCCCATGCTGTGTTTCATGGGCATCTGGTGGCAGTCTGTGTCTATAAACATAACATAAACAATCTTTATTTGTTTGCTTATTCCCTGGGATGGGAGAGTGTGGGAGTGACTGAACAGGAGAGCTAGGCTCTTATTTGCAGGATTTCCAGCCACCCACCTGGAAAACAGGGGATTGTTAAAGAAAACTTATGGAAATTCAAGGTGCTCAAACATCGCTATTTTCAGACATCCACATACAATCCATTCAAAAATTTACTTTTCTACTTTCGTTCGTGGAAGGGTAGTTGTATCTGAGTGTAGGGAGGAAAGGAATTTTTTGGGAAAATAGTTATTGGTCATGGAGAGGTGATGCCTTGAAATCCTTGACATTTCAAGGATTCCAAGGCTCGAATTTTTTTTGCTAGACACACTAATTGATACCAGAGTATTCACGAACGAAACTTGGACTTTCCCGCATACCTTGCTTTGGCCCTAGGGTGTGGAATCTTCTTCCTAACCCACTTAAATCTATTTATTCCTTTGCTCAATATAAAACACTCATCCGCAGACATCTATTGGATAGAGAATTATAATATCACTACATCTTTCTCTATTTATACCTTCCATAACTTTACTAAACAACTAGCTCTTTTATCTTATTGTATTTAGTTTATTTATTGTATGTTTAGTTTGTATATTGTATTTATGACTTCCGCTTATTATATCCAATCCTGGGCAGCGGGGGCTTTGTCAGACCCTAAAGTCTTTACCCTTTGCTGTCAAGACGGATTAACCTAGATGATAAATTATAAATAATTATCATTTTATGTAAAAAATAATTTTGAATCCGTCTGAATAAAGTTTGATTTGACTCTGCAATAGCATAGTAGTAATGCATTTATCTGCCATGAAATATAATTTGTTGTTAATATTATTTATCATCGTTAGAGAGAACATGTATTGAAACTTGCTTTTGCAAGTAATGACATATTTGTTCTAATTTCAGATTCGCATTACACTTAATGATAATAAGTGTATATGGGATCTCCTTGAAATTGCACGGAAAGAAAGGCTATATACATTAGCACTTGCCATTGTAACATTGAGATACAAATCAGCTTTCCAAATCGTTGGAAGTACTACTTTTGTAAGAAAGTTATATTATTGGATTAATTTGCATTGTATGTGTATATGATGTATTTGCTAATGTGTTGGCAAATTTTGAAATTCCAAGGATGAAAATTTGTCTTAATTAAATTTTGGGTTCAACAAAAGCAGCTTATATGATTTGTTGGTATTAACTAGGGATGCATTGGATATTTGGTTAGGCCAAATACTGATTTGATATTCTTATTTTGTATGTAGTATTCATTGTTTGCAAATCTTTTTGTTGATCATATTGTACAATACACTTATTCTTCTTTGCTATTGTTTATATACAGGGTGATTATAATTAAAGTTCAACTTTCAAAAAGCTGTAAAAAAAAGGAACCACTGCTCAGAATAACCTGAAATTTGAATTGAATGCACTCGAAGAAGGGGGAAATGGTATAGCGTAAGAAAAAAAATTGTTTCAAATTTTAGCAATAGATGGTGCTTTAAGCATAATAATGTAAATGGGTGTAGCTACAAGTGACATTTGAATCGCAATACGATAGCTATGGCGTGCGTTACATGTTAAACCAACTGTACTTTTCAACATGCATGACTGTATCTTTTTTTTTACTGAAAAAAAAAACTTCCAAGTCATTCAACAGTTGTGGCACTGTTAGTGGAAAGCCCATCCACCGCGACAAGGTCTTACCACATCGGATAGGAAAAATCTGTTTTTAATTTTCCTGAGGCCAAAAAGCAACAATGAAATCGGTTTTTAATTGTTCTGAGGCCAAAAACCACATAAAAAGCAACAAAGAAATCGGTTTTTAATTATCGTCAGACTAGCGCAAAACATGTTCAATATGTTGTCCACCGTTTTCTCCCACAAGTTGAAACCGATAAACAGCATGTTCCACAACAGATCGGAATACCTCAGGGGTCACGTTGTGAATGTGTTGTGCAATGCGTGCCTTCAATTCAGCTAATTTTTCAATCGGACCACTGAACTTATCACTTTTTAAATAACCCCACATCCAGAAGTCACAAGGATTAAGATCAGGCGATCTTGATGCCCAGACTGTTGGAAAATGATGGCTGATAATTCTATCATTTTCAAAATGCCTCTTCAGCAGCTGCTTCACTGGCTTTGCAATGTGCGGAGGAGCACCATCTTGCATAGAAATGCTACCCACACATGCACGCTGTTGAAGTGTTGGAATGACGTGGTTGCGCAAAAGACTCTCATAGCGTTTACCATTGACGGTACAGGTAACAGGACCCGCACGACCCATCTCCTCGAAAAAAAATGGCCCTACGATAAACAATGGTGTCAACCCGCACCACACAGTTACCTTTGCAGAATGAAGAGGTTCTAGTTCATGTGAGAACAGGTTTTCCATTACCTATATTCTGCAATTCTGAGTATTGACATGTCCTTGGAGATGGAAATGGGCTTCGTCGATCCACGAAATGTTCCATGGCCATTCATTGTCCAATTCCATGCGAGCAAGAAATTCTAGAGCAAAAGTGTGTCTTACTGGCAGGTCAGCAAGAAGCAACTCCTGAACATGGGTAATTTTGTATGGATAGCAATACAGGATGTTTCGTACAATTTTATGCACCGTGCTCACAGATATGTCCAAAGTTCAAGCAATTCCCCGTGCACTGCACGTTCGCACACCGCTGCTCGTCTTTTCCTGGAATGCTGTGAGCACATCTTCTACTGACGTCGAAGCAATTGGTTTCCTCCCTCTGCTAGATTTCACTTCAAAAGAACCTGTCTCTTTGAATTTCTTGAATCATTTTTTCTAGACCCTTGGCATACATCGGACCACAACCTTTTTTCATACCCTTTACTGTCCTGAACTTCGTTAGAGCTACTGGCGCACTGTCACCGTTCTTGTAAAAGAGCTTCACAAGCAGAGCGCGATCCTTCATTGAGAGAGTCATGACAAGCTTCTCAGACGCTATATGAGGAAAACGCCATGTACCCAGCGTTTTTATAACAAATGCAATGTGTCGTGCACACGTCTTTTATTTTGCATATTACGGTGCTTAAAGCGCCATCTATTGCTAAAATTTGGAACTTTTTTTTTTCCTTATGCCATACTATTTCCCCCTTCTTTGAATATATCCAGTTCAAAATTCAGGTCATTCTGAGCAGTGGGTTTTTTTTACAGCTTTTTGAAAGTTGAACTTTAATTATAATCACCCTGTATGGTCTGTGTATAATTTTGTAACGATTATGGCAATCCTGCCTTATTGATTTAAAAAGTTGTCATTGTCATTATTAAACCTATATTGTGCCACTTTGTTCAAGGATGACCAGGGCTAATCAAGCTGATGTAGTTGTTAGTTTTTTCTGCAACCACCCCTCAGACCACCGATGTAATTTTTCTGAAGCAGTGTCCTATGAAATAAAATCTGTATGCAGCCAACCGTCAACCAAAGAACTATCATAGAACAAGGGCATAAAAAAATATAGTTAAATTGAAAAAAATAAGTTTCTATGAAATATAATATTTTGGTTTTTTAATCACTTTAGAAAATGCATCATTTTTAAATAAGGACTTAAAATATTTTAAAAATTAAAAGTATTTTAAATTATGAGTTTAGTAAGAAATATAAAGTTACTTGTAAAAAATAAATTTTAATCGATGTTATACACAGGTATATGATTCTTGTATGAATGATATGCAAATAAGTGGATGTACCAGGGTGTCTACTAATCTGAAAAACCTTGAAAAAATCAAAAGTTTTTTCTGACTGGAAAAGTCAGAGAAATTTGAAATTCATTGTTATAATAAATAGCTTATTAAAATAATTTTCCTGAACTGTGCTTTTCGTATTGCTTTGTGTACTAAAAATTTTGAAAAACTTATACTTTTAACTAAACTTCTTCCAGAAATTACCCTTTTGCATCAAAACTAATATAATTTATATAAAATTATTAAGCCCATATATTTCTCAGGAGAAAATGTTTGCCAAATATGTATGTAGTATATATACAGGGTGGACCGTTTTACTTGATAATATAAAATATCTCGAAAAGTAAGCATTTTACAAAAAAAAAATTTTTTTAAACAAAAATTGCTTGTCTTGAAGGGGAAGTGTTTTCCATTGTCTATGTTTTATTTGGGGTATTCAAGGTCATTTGAAGGTCAAACTCATTTTTTCAAAGGGAAACTCATGTTTATTTCTTATTCCTTGTAAAAAAAATTGCTTTTGTAGAAAGCATTTTTTTAATTTAGTACATAGTTTCAGCGATATTTAAAAAAATAAGCTTTAATAAAAGCGTTTGTACCATATCATGAGTGTTGCATATTTCTCTGAGACTCCCCATAAATAAGAACCATTTTGACTTTTTCCCCTCTATGGACTGATACTTCATTTTTAACACACAATAAACTAATTTATCTTAACACTTAAGTGCTAACTTTTAAATGACTTACATTAAATGGACAGAAGTAGAGGAACAGCTTAATGCAGGTAGCAAGTGGCCGTTTTGCTTTGGTACCAATTATCACCATGTGCAATATCTCATTTTTCTATGGAATATAAATCGATTGTATGACTTATCAACGAATCATATTTATTTGTGTGTACAATGCCTCCCCAACTACTGCATACTTAATTTTTTTCATTTTTTAAATATTAAATTAGTGTTCTATGATATGGCATGAATTTCTTTATTCAAGCTTGCTTTTTACATGTCTTAGGAACGAAGCGCTAAAATGAAAAAATGGCTTCTATAGAAGTTTATATTTTTGTGAGGAATAATAATAAAAAAAATGTTTCCCTTTAAAAAAATCAGTCTGACCAGGAAATGACCTTGAAAGTGACCCCAAGTAAAATGTAAATAATGAAAAAAACACTTCCCCTTCAAGCCAAGCAACTTTTTTTGTTTAAAACATTTTTGTAAAACGCTTATTTTTTTTAAATATCTTACATTATCGAGTTAAACAGTCCACCCTGTATATAAATATGTGTATATATATATTTAAAACTAAATCTTCTAATCTGTAAGGGATTTTGGTTATACCAATCTCCCTTCCCCTTATATACACGGTGTTATGCACCAGGGTTACAAACTTGTAGTAAGGGTAGGATAATTATACAGCATTTAATTAAAAAGTATCAGCCTTATACTAGTGACTTTGTACACACATCAGCATCTCAAAAACAAGAGCTGTATATCAAAGTAGCACATTCCTTCTCTACTTTTAATATTCCATTTCAAACTGTAGAGAACAAAAACTTCATTGATATATCTACATTGAGGCCCGACTATAAACCACCATTAAGTGAAAATGCTGCAGGAGATCTACTTACAATGTAACAGAAGAGCAAGAAATTGCTGAAAAGAATGTCGCTCTCAATCATATGAATGGAGCAATATTCACAATGAGAAAATAATAGCCAATTCCATACATTGCAATCAGAGGTGCAGTGAGGAAGGAACGTATGGAAGTGGCATTCCGACACTTATTTTTAACTGGAACTTATCGTCCCCATGCATAAAAAATTAGACTGCTTTTGTATTAATTAATGTTGGGAAAAAAATGTCCTAAAATATTTTCTTTTGTCAAAAGTGTTCCTGTGCCTCCTGTTAAGGTCATTGCCCATTTTCACTAACTGGTTCAGGGATTGTATACAATAACTGGATTATCCAGTTTCACAGTAACTTCTGTATGGATTCTACTTTATTTTTACATGTAAATATATATATATAAAATATAACACACCGGGTGTCTCAAAAAGCATTGACCGCAGCTCTAATTTCTTAAATATTGATCCTAGACATATGTGTTAAATTGCAAAGTGGCATAAAAAAAAGGTGCAGAATTTTATGAAATCGATTAAAATCGCAGAGAATTATTTTTTGAAAAAATACAAACTTTAAATTTTTATACAGTCCCCGTACACAAAAATTTCCAATAAGTGAAATGTGCCCCATAATCCAATAGGTCAATATACAAAATTTCAGCATTCTAGTGGAAAAAGAACCAGAGATATCAAGACCCAAAATAACTGACTTACACCACTTTTTGAAGGGAGCAATATAGATGCATGTCAGGAAGAGGGAAATTCATGCTGGTAAATCATGTTATTTTGGGTCTTCATATCTCTGGTTCTTTTCCCACTGGAATACTAATTTAATTATATAAAATTTAAATTGTGTATTTCTTCAAAAATAATCCTCTGCAATTTTGAAGGATTTCATAAAATTTTGAACCTTTTTTTTTTTTTGGCACCACTTTCCAATTTAATACATATGTCTAGGATCAATATTTAAGGAATTAGAGGGGCGGTCAAGGTGTTTTTGGGACACCCTGTATATGTATTTTTTTCCATTGTAGATGGAACCAGGGCTTGCAGCCATTAAGACCGTTGCACTAGGAGAAAGTAAATTGCCTTTTATGCTCACTCCAAGGTGGAGCAAAGCTTGCAGGGACTTGTATAAATCTGACGCTATGAAGGTAGAATTACTCAAACCATTTCAAGTAGTTTAGAAATATTGCTTATGTTTTTAAAGGTATGTGCATACCTACCAACTTCCCCATATTTTAGGGGTCTCTGGCACAGAATGACCTTTGTTGTCCTTGCACAATAAAAGTACAACCAACCATATTTTAACAGAGACTCCTTTTTTTGACCATCTCTGGATTTCCCATTTTTATTTGTTTTCTCCTGTTTTTTTAAGATAAATTTTTAGATTTGGGAATATTAGAAAAAATTTCCTACGAATGGGATAATTCTTTTAAATTAACTTTTAATTTATAAATTGGTCCATGGAGGGTGCAATTTCAAAACATCACACCTTACAGGCAGGAAAGAAAGGGTTTTACATATGGGTAAATGCCCAGGGTGCAAAATTTTAGCTTGCTCAGGACCTTCTGAAGGGAGCAAATAATTCATTAGCTTTGTTGAGAATGCAGACTTCTTTTATTCACTCCAGCTTTTCTGTGTTTTTGCTCTGCACTGACCTTTCGATCATCCCATTTTATGACCAATTGTCATTTTCCAAACCGATCCTTTTGACCCCAAATTTGCGATGTTTCAGCGGTAACAAGTTTAGAATCGTGATTTTGTAAGATATTATTATCCTTCTCAGGGATAACACAATTACCAAATAATCATTGATGCACAAATCCACCAGGGCGAGTGTTTTGTATTTTTTTATGGGGAATTTTTTTTATTATTATTATGATAATAAATTGACACCCATGTTTTTAAGCTCATACTGGAGCTGTATATGTATATGAGGAAAAAAGTCATCGTGCTGGGGTCCCTCTGTTGAGCCCAGAGTTCCTTAACCACTAGACCAACAAGGGCAGGAATACTCCTGAGAAGGGTAATAATATCTTACAACTTCGTACACGTAGAAAAGGGGGTGTTATTCCTGTCCTCGTTGGTCTAGCGGTTAAGGTACTCTGGGCTCAATGGAGGGATCCTAGTTTGACTCTAGGACAGGGACGTTGTCTCTTATCTCATAAACCTAAATGGCTCTAGTATGAGCTTAAAAACCTGGATGTATTTATAATAAAATAAAAAAAATCACCTCTGTGGCTTTGTGTGTCGACCATTATTTGGCAATTGTGTTATCCATGAAAAGGGTAATAATATCTTAAAACTTTATATACGGAGAAAGGGAGCATTATTCCCATCCTTGTTGGTCTAACAGTTAAGGCACTCCCGGCTCAACGAAGGGACCCTAATTCGGCACTACAGGGTTTATGTGGTCCTTAAAAGTCCTTACTTTTTTAAGGAAATTTTTTGGTCCTTAAAAGTCCTTATTGTCACCCCAAAATTTGAAAAAAGATCCTTAATTTTGTTCTCTTATTTCTCAACATTTCTCTGAAGTATATTTTAGTTTCAATTTTTGTTACTGACATTCTTCACACAGTGTGAATCAACATAAAGAACAAACATAAAACTTCACACCATGTGGGTTGTAATATACCTTTTATGAACAATGGGAACATGCATAGAGGAGAACTAACTCCCTCTGGGAATATACATAGAACCCCCCCCCCCAATTGAACTTGCTACAGTATTTCTTTAGAACAAAAATGACCAATATATCTCTCACCTCTTCCAAACCCAGATTTAAACTGCGAGGCTCCTTACAAGGGAGGTCTTCTAACGACAGACGCTGATTTTAATGAAAAAAATAGTCAAAATTACACACACCAATAACCCCATCACGTAAAAATTAGTATCCGAATTCCCATATGAGCCCCGAAAATAAAAAATATAGAATAAACCCCAATTGCAACTCTTGGTGAGAATATTTTGGCGAGATTGAAATTTCAAAGGAAAACATTTCAGCAGTAAGTGGACAGATGCAAACGAGTTAGTTGGTTTCATTCAACTTCCTAAATACGCTTTCGGTATTGCATATACACTGGCGGAAGATGAAAAAAGAACACCAAGAAGGAATTGCTGGACGATTATGAAATGTGCATATGTTAATGGGGTAGAGCATATGTAGGTGTGATCTTAATTTCAGGATCAACCGATTGTTTATGCCAAAATATGCAAATTATCGTCAGTGATATTGAAGGAGAAGGGCAAAGTGGACGTGATCAGTCGTCGAATTATAGATACTTGCGAAGACTCTAAAGAAGTTACAATGCCTGGACGTGTACAATTTCAGCAGTTATCGAACTTTGAGAGAGGTTGTTTAGTGGGACTCCGTGAAGCCGGTTAGTCGTTGTCTCATAAAATTCCCTACGTGTTCTATGGGAGCAAGTCCAGTGAATGTGCAGGTCATGGAAATTGTCTGATATCTTGAAGTGCATGTTACGTTGTACGAGCTGTGTGTGGGCGGGCATTGTCATGCTGGAAGACGCCATTATGGACTAGCCGTGCAAATGGTACAACAATTGGCTGAATGATACTTCGGATATACCGAGTGCTGTTTAATGTGCCCGGTACAAACACTAGTTCTGTACTGGAGTGATAGCTGATCGATCCCCTTACCATGAGACCAGGTGTAGGCCCTGTGTGTCAATGGCAGATTCAAGAAGTGCGAAAAACCTACTGAAAATGAAACTGATATTGAGGACTTTCCTTCTAGTGGCAAAAATGAACACAATTACAGTGATGAAATTTCATTTGCAAATAAAAAGGCAGCTGTATTATACTTGTGAGGTATTAAACAAGGGAAACAACGCCAGTCTTCGTTCCGTCCAAAAATCATTTAAATTCGTTAAAAAATCCAAAACGATTGTTCACGTGGAAAAAGCAAATTAAAAATAAAGGTGATCAACTCTACAAGTTGGAAGAAATACAAAATTATATGATGCAAAAAATCCCTAAAACTTGCTCCTGTGGGGGGGGGGGCTGTTCCCTCTTTGGTGCCATCCTTGTCAACAAAGCAGTTCAACAAAAACTGGGGGGAAGGGGTCTGCAATGTAATTCAGGATTAAAAAAGATCCATGGCCAAAACATTTTAAGAAATGATGTAAGACTAATTCGAGTTTTATTTTTCCTGTAGCATTGCAATTAGTACCCCTTCCGTTGTCAGAATAAAAATTTTACATTTTCATAGTAATTGTCGCTTTGTGTTCGTAGATAACCTTTGTTAGACGCCTTTTCCTGTTTTGGCAATTCACATTAAACCAGTGACCTAGGAAAGGGATGGGGGTTCAAGCCACCCATTGGATATCAACATGCGTTTTCTCTAAAACAGCATCACATAATCTTCTGTAATATTCTGTGTATTAAATGGCCCGTTCTATAGCAAATCACTTCATAAAAAAGGATATTATGTCTAAAGTTGTTAGTTGTCAACAGCTTCAAAAAATTTATTTCACAAAAAATAAAATCATGTACATTTGCCATTGCAAGCAATGGACATTGGTTTTGGAGCTAGGGCAGAAATGAAAACTATGACTGAACTGGAGAAAATATCCTTCTTAAGTGGGTATAAAACTTTTTTCATTCAACTTTTTAAAAAAGTTACAGTAAGCATAAAATCTCCTTTATCTAAACTCAGTGTTAAGTGTCCTACATGCATTTCTCTTAAAGTTATGCTTAATGAAGCTGTTAGGAATGGGAGAACATCGATTGTGCTGAAAGAATTTGTAATTAAAAACTATATTGCACCTGTAGAAGCTCGAGATATCGTTAAGAAGAAATACCTGGAGTTATGTGAAAACGTTAATTTTCAGACCAGGCTGAATGAATTTAATGATGATAAGGATAGATTGGATGACTTATTTGCCCAAAATCTAGATGAAGATGATAAACTTTTAAAGTGAATTCTTTGCCTTTTCCATGGTAATGCAGAAGTGGAGAGAGGCTTTTCTATTAATAAGCAATGACTCATTGAAAATCTATAGGAAGGTTCTTCAATTGCTCAGCACTGTGTTTATTCTGCAGTAATGTTCGCAGGTGGTTTAAGAAATGTTGACACTACAAAAAGCAAGATTTGCAACGTCGTCCAAACATAAAAGAGGCATAAAGATGCTTTCAATGGCAGAAAAGCTGTGATGTCATTAAAAAAAAGCTTCAGCTGGAAACTAATGCTGAAATGAGTGCCTTTTTATTTGAACTTAATGATGCAGAGAAAAAAATGAAATTGAGTGCATGAATTAATAATTCATACATAAATGGTGCGAGTCTTAGTTTAATGAATTTTATGCCTAAAACAGAACTGTCGAAAGAAAACTGCATGCATCGCTATTGCAGTCAATTACTTCAACTCTCTATATCTTAGAACAGTGGTTCCCAACCTGGGGTTCGCCGCAACTATTTTTAGTTGCAATTATTTTTATAAGGAATTTCATACCAAATGTTTCCAACGCTTTTATATTTCAACATGGCTACACACATTGCATATTCCACTAACGATTGTAACTTTTAAATACATATAATTAATACATTTAACTAATACAATATATATAATTAATATAATATAATTTTCTATTTAATGTGTTTTCTTTACTCTGTTAAAAATGCTTTTATTATGCAAATGTTGCGGTGGCAGACAGAGGGGGTCACGGATCTTTTGGTTACTATAAAAAGGGGGTGTCGCGGATTTCTTAGCTACTATAAAAGTGGGTCGCGGCTTGAAAAAGGTTGGGAACCACTGTCTTAGAACAAACGTTTTAAGCTTATGCCACTTTGGTTTTCAATGGTTCATATCAACTTGATGATGGCTGTTGTTAGTTTTGTAAAATGTAAGTTGTTTTTTTTTATACAAGTTATTTAAAAAGAAAATAGAATTTTTTTATGAATCTTACAAGTCATGAAAATTTGTTGTAGGTAATGAAAAGATCATGAAATTTACTTTACTAAAAGTAGTAGGCACCCTGATAAATCATATCATGTAAATTCTTTAGAAAACGATTTGTTGGTCCTTAAAAGTCCTTATTTTCACCCAAAATCTGCTAAAAGTCCTTAACTTCGTTCTTTTATTTCTCAACATTTGTCTGAAGTATGTTTTAGTTAAAATTTTTATTAATGCCATTCTTCTCAAAGTATGAATCAACATAAAGAACAAATATGAAATTCACACCATGCAGGTTGTTATATACCTTTTGCGAACAATGTTAACGTGCATATAGAACTCCCTTTGAGAATATGTATAGACCACTCACCCTAGAAACTTGCTTGAGCATTTCTTCAGAACTAGAATGACCAGTGCAATTCACCCCCTCCCTCTCCGAAACCTAGATTTAAACTTTAAGTGCCTTAAGCACAGCGGTAATCGTTTAGCGCCCCCTCCCATGCCACACTGTATATTTCGTGATTAGATATTTCCGTTATGAGAAATTTCACTCTGTACTGTATGTGCATATAGTGTTTCTCCCAGCCGTTTTTAAAGGAGCGAATAGTCCTACCTAGTCTTCAAAGTTAAGCTAGCCACCCAAGAAAATGTTTCATAGTGGAAAATCACAAAGGATGGTGAGCAGGTGGGGGGACATTCATGATTACCTTTTATGCATTATTATAAAATAACAATATTTTCTAAATAATTTATTTGATGAAGAAATTTTTTATTTTTCTGCTGTTTGGGGATTGTAGCTGTGTTTCACGGAATTTTTCATGATTTTAAGTTCAGGCAAAGTAGGGGGTGCTTTCCTGAGGAGGGCGGATTGACAGAATTCTACAGTAGAGAGTGACTACAATTTAAAAAAGAGTAAAAACAAAAGTCACCTTTTAAAATTTTGCGCACCTTTAGGATAAATCTGGGCCTTTTTTCTCCCCTATCCTAGCTTGGATGGTGGAGATATTCTGTTTGGTTCAAGACCATTGTTAGACCCTTCATTACTTTGTGTGAGCTTAGAATTTAATGTTTCGATATATTTAACGATGCTAACAATCTAAGCAGACTAAAAATTTAGTGTTAATGAATAACTTTCTTAACAAATTTTGTATTGAGCAAGCGTTGGGCCGGTCAGTGGTAACGTGTTTGCTTAATGCACCATTATCCTGGGTTCATTCCTAACAATACCCCCAAAAAATACCATCAAACTCTTCACCACAGTCCAGGGCTGGTTCCCTAGGCCATAGGAGGTTTGGGATCTTCAGAAGACTTTGCATCCTGACGCAGTATGACCCTTGATGTTCTTGCACTGTTAAACTCGCAAACAAGCATGAGTCAACGATCGATTTGATGGTCCGCTAGAGAACAAAGGCAGAACTCTCAAAAAGGACGATAGTGTTCCCTAGTGACATTATTTTTAAGTGAGTCTGTTTCCTGGAATTGAGGCCATACCGTTTGTGCCAGCGATCTGTTCCGCCAATTGAGAGATATTCAATTTGATGAAAGTGCTGCCTCTAAGGGCATATTTTGTAACTTTTTTTGTTTTTTACATGGTTTCGTGACGAAGAGGCCATATTTTTAACCAACCATCGTATCTTGAACAGGAGGAATGAAAACTGCATGTACACAGTACGCCTTTATGGAATTTCACCAATTTTGACTCGGACAAATTTGAATCAGACCATCTCAAAATCTGCAGTTAGGATCGTGCTGTCTTCGACATTCAATTTCGTCAGCTGAAGGAAATTTTAATTATATATTGAATTAGAATTTATTATAAATATGAAACCTCTTCAGGGGGAGAAAGACCCACTTTTAATTATCGACCATATTTGTTTGTATTATCTTGTTTAAGGCTAAATACTCGATCAGTTTTAAGGAATTGCTTTTCGTTCTCCATGACCCTTGTTTCATAATCGTTAATTCTGAGATTATTTTCAACTATATAATGCATTCTAACTCACAGTTTGTTCTTAAAATGGTATTATGAGTACAAAGTTAGTACATAACTTATCTCTAATTAATTCTATTACTGTTTGCTAATAAGTCCTTAATTTTTTATTTCTGGTCCTGAAAAGTCCTTAAATTTCATGTAAAGAAATGTGTACGAACCCTGTAAAAGCTATGTCCACACTATATTGTAGTGTATGAAGTGTGCAATAACTTTATTATTTCTAAACTGTGATACAGAAACATAAATTGAGCACATACTCTCGGTAAAATTGCACTGTTAAATTTGCTCAACATGGGGTCATCACAAGTATCTTCTGAATTCTATGAAGCTAGATGAAATACGCTAGCTATATGCATATATACTTATATATACAATAGAAATCATTTATAATGACTAACCGCATATCACAACAGAATTTTTACTGGAAGTTTGGTTTCCTATTGTATTAAGTACTAAATATGTTGGTTATAACAACAAAATCTGTTATAACCATGGCGATTTCGTTATACTGTGTATGATCAAAAAGTATCGGGACTGGGGTTAAACAAAAAACTACAGTACTTGCAGATTTGGCATTTAATCTCCTTCAAAGTAGTCCCCTTCTGGTCCCACACTTCATCCCTCATTTTTTCCGTTGTTGGAAGCAAGATTAGAACTCATTTTCTGGAATAGATCGAGCAGCTACCTTGTCGCATGTTGTTGGATTTCCTCAACGTTCTGAAATCTTCTTCCTTTCAAGTGGGACTTAATTTTTGGAAAGAGCAAAAAGTCACAGGGGACCATATCTGGAGAATACGGTGGATGTAGGACCTGGGGAATTTAATGCTTGGCCATTCAAGGAGATCGAACTTGACTGAAAACTGGTTGTCCTTTTGGTCTTCAGAAAGCAGTTTTGGCACAAACTTGGCAAACACACGTCTCATACTCAAATCTTGAGTCAGAATAGATTGAACTGAATTGTAGCTAATGTGGTACTCTTCAGATAACTCACGAATAATGATTCGACGATTTTCCCGCACAGCTGAATGCACATGTTGGATGTTTTGATCAGTTTTGTTGGTTGAGGGCCTCCCCAGACATTCATGACTTTCGACAATTTCACGGCCATCTTGGAAATGTTTGAATCACTCATACTCTCTTCTCCATAAACTTTCTTCAATTTTGCATAGGTCTCAGCATAGGCATCGTCAAGCTTTTGGCAAAATTTGATGCAGATTCTCTGTTCAACTTTCTCTTCCATAATGAATTGAACAATGACACAGTACAGTGTTTGTTCAAAACTCTACTGTAAAGAAGTGGTGGGAGCTATGACGTTGTGACTTTTGGTGCATGCATTAAAGAGTTCAAAATCAATATCTGCCGATGATCTTCACTCTGTGTGTAGTTTCCTTAAGCACAGCCCACCAGTTCCACTACTTTTTGATCACACCTCGTATGTAAGGGAACACGTATCACCAATTAATAATCAGGAAAATTGCACTAAGATTGCATTCTTTGTGTACATTCCGTTCAAGAGGAAAAGTTATCAGTAAATTGCTTACTCCAGTGAAAGTTGGAAAATGAATAAGAAGTGAAATACCCCCTGTTCAGTCCAAAATGTGGTCTCTTCTAGAGTATGAATGATTTTGATATGCTCTGAAAGGAGGTAAATTTAGCATTGAGTAGATGGGGAAAATATCCATCTGAGAAAAGGTGGTTTGTTGTTCAGATAGGTTTTTTACTGTATATATGTTTTTACTTTGACACCCCATTAATAAAAATTTTAATTTTTATAATTAATAAAAATTTTAAAATTTATCAATAATATGCAGAGTTTTGTGTATTATCAAATATACATTTATTGAATCTGTACTGTAGAATTTCCTCGCTTTGATCAATGAGTATGAAGAACTGAAAAAAGAAATAGGATATGAAAATCCCGAAAGTCTAAATGAGGATGGCACAGAATGTGTAAGGTATGTATAAAGCATAAACCAGTTCATTAAAACTAATTTATGAATGAATTAAGTGATGGTCTTCTTAATAAACCCTCTGAAAATGTATGGACTACAGAACAAAAGAGCAGTTTCCACTTCCTGTAGGAAAACCACCATCTCCCACCCTGCGCAAATAAGCGAAAGTTATTAGCACTTTTTAAGTGTATTCTTAGCACTCATTAATAAAAATATGTACAGGTGTTAGAGGTGCAACCTTGGGAAGTGACTTTTTTTTGGGGACTTCAAATTGCAATGGAAATTTATAGAAAACACGTTTTTTACAATTGTTGTAAAGGGAACCGAAACCCTAAATTCATTTTTAGACAAAAAAAAAAAACTAGAGAACTCTGCAACAAATCTAGAATGATACTCAGGAAGCGTAGGGAACATATACAAATTCAATTTTTAAAAATTTAGGAGACTAGCAGAAACAGGTTTATATGATTTATACAGAGGTTGGATAAAAATATGGAAACACCTTACAAAAAACATATAACCTGGACTAATATGGTGTAAGACCACCTTTGGCGTTCAAAACTGCTTGTAGTCTTCTTTCTTGGAGTGGATAAATAGAGACCCTACATACTTTCCAGTGGAATCTTGTACCATTCTTCCTGCAAAATATTGACAAGCTCCCTTAATGATGATGCAGGTAGATAACATGCTCAAACATTTGTTTCCAATACTGATAAGGGAAGGTCTGAGGGTGGACGACGAGGATTTTAATGACATTAGGCTCATTTGAAAGCTGTCAAAAAATTATTAGACACGTATTTAGTCATTTTTCAGAATGGCCATAAATATAGGTGTTATAGGGCCGGAGAGAGCAAAAATGGGACTATTTTCAGAGATTTTATAATATCATATTTTCAAAAGTATTGAATATTTATTTTTTTTTTTGCTTCATTATGTTCCTTGCAGAAATCCATCGGATACGCGTTTCACGGTTTTTGGAGACGTAACTTATTAATAATGTTTTTAAAGGGTTATAAAATGCACGCGGAAACGAGTAGCCCAGCGCAAAAATTCGCCAACTTGTTGGCTGCTTGGCACATTTGCTGGTGTAGTATAATCAGTTATTTTCAAAGGTAGTATTAGAAAGTGACACATTCGGGAGTGTTGCATGACAGTTCATTTAAACTGTTCTTATATATCGTACGCATAATAAATTGTTAGTTTCGTATTTAAAAAAATTTGACTTCGCATTCAACATATATTTTTATACTTGTTTAAAATTTATTAGTTTATAATTTAAATCTTTGTGATATATCTTGTTCTTTTAATATTAAGCTAAAGTTTAGCTTCTGCAGAAAACCACAGAAAATTGAATTTTTGGCAAATTAACTTTTTTTTTCCTGTTTACTGATTTTCGCTTTATACATTAAAATGGATTTATTGCTCATAAATGCAATTAATGTTACTCATCATTTGCAAAAAGGAACTGAAGCAACATATTCAAATTTTTTGAACATGTCCAATGATATCACCGATTGTGAAAAAGCTGTAGCTGTGGAACTTTTTAGTGTGTTGGAAAATTATTTAACAAAATCGCAGTTTGAAGATGGTAAAGTTATCGAGATTTCCGAAAAAGATCCAGAACATTATTCTATACATGATGATAATGGGGTATAAATAAAATGTGAGCCTGGTTATATAAGTATAGACGAAAAGGAGCGTATGGTCGCTATTAAAGAAACTCATCCAACCTGGAAATGGGACACTTTAATCAAAAAGGGCTGTAAAAAAATGCCTAATCAGAAAACATATCTGCGTTTTAAAACAGACATAGTAAACGAAGGGTCACTAATCGATATGTATAAAGCAATCGAAATGGAAGTTTGGTGAAATTTATGGAAATTATGGGCAAAAAACTACGAGTTATACATGGTTTCGATATTCGGAAATGGGCAATTGAAACTTCTTTATGTTTCCCTAAATTAAAGTTTCTTGCCTCAAGCACATGGGTAAAGGACTTTTGTAAACGTCATGGCATAACGTCAGGAAAAATTTGTTTTTCATGCCTTTGTGATTTTCATACAATTGATTGTGAAAAACTTAATATTGGAGAAAAATTGTAATAAATAGATTTCTCCTTTCTTAAATAAAAATGAAGAAAGTTCAATTTCATTTATGTTCCTTCCTTCTAATGATATAAATCTCGATTTTCCTTTATTACTTTAACTCCTTCAACCATCACAATTTTTGTTATTTTTGTCATTATTATAAGTATACAGGAAAAAGAAATGCAACATACTATATTTGTAGTAAAGATGAAGCGACACACTGTGCAAAATAATAAAGAGCATGAAGCCTACGTGCGTAAACAACAACTGGAAAAATCTGCTTTGGCCAAACACGCCTGGGAAGCTGGCCACAAATTTTCTTTCGACAAGGCCCATCTAATAGAGAAAGTTTCTTCACCAGCCGACCTCAATTTCTTTGAAGCCTTCCATATTCTTTCGCATTCCTCTTCTACTGTTAACGATCAGCTTCCGTTCAATTCCATGTCCTCTATTTGGAGAAACTTCATTCGTCCCATAGCAAAAGACGCGGCTACGGACCCACAACTGGTTTACCCGAACTAGGGAGGACTCAATAATATTGAGATCAGACGATTGTAAGGCCATGGTAGATGTGAAACTTCATTATTGATGCTGCATAGTTGCTAACCACAATATTAACAAATAGAATTTCATATGAAAAAATGAGTAAATACAACAAATTACCGCAGTTAAAATTATTTAATAATGCTGTTGATAGCTATTTCGGTGGCTGATCCGCCACCATCCTCAGAACAGTTGACTGTTTACATACATGGGCATGAAGTGTTACCAACACCGTGATCCGAAATTAGCAGACTGAGAGGTATTTACAAATTGTACGTTAAGGGTGGCATCTCTTGCTGTAGAAAAGAGACAAATTTTGCGAATCAGTGAAAACGTATTGGAAGGGAGTTGGTCATTCACTGCATTTTTGAAGATGTAGTAAGCTTCCAAGAAGTTGAGGTTGAATTTGAAGAGACTTTCAATTAACTGTGCTTTGGAAAAGGGAAATTTGTGGCCAGCTTCCCATGAATGTTTTGCCAGCGCAGATTTGTGGAGTTCTTGTTTACGAACGTACGCCTCATGCTCTTTTAATCTCATATGTAAGTCCCTACATGTTTGGCCAATGCATATCATGTCACATTGACATGGGACAAAGTGAATTCTCCAATTGTTGCTGTCCGGCACGTCAGGCCTTATGTATCTGATTAAAAAAGCATGAAGCTTATATTTGTAAACAAGAATTCCATAAATCTGCACTGGCAGAATATTCATGGGAAGCTGGTCACAAATTTCTCTTCTCCAAAGCACAGTTAATTGCAAAAGTCTTCAACTTTTGACCTCAACTTCCTCGAAGCTTATCACATCTTTGCCAATGTAATCAATTCCGTGAATGACCAGCTCCCTTTCAATACGGTTCCATCGATTTGGAAAAATTTTCTCCTTTCTATAGCAAGAAACGCCACCCCCTAACGTACAACTTGTAAATACCTCTCAGTCTGCTAATTTGAGATCACTTCATGCCCATGTATGTAAACAGTCACAACTGTTCTGAGGATGGTGGCGGATTAGCCACCGAAATAGCTATCAACAGCATTATTAAATAATTTGTTGTTTTTACTCGTTTTTTCATAACTTCGTGCAGTGTGTCACAACAACTCAAGTAAAATTTCATATGTAAATATTTAAACTCTGTTTTTTTTTAAAAATCCATAAAAGTAACCATATGATAATGTATTAATGTTACATAAAATAAAATTATTTATAGCTATTTTGCAAGCACTTTAGGCTTCTTTCTTCAGAACCTTAATTACACTAACATGGTCTTCAACCATGTGCCCTCACCATGATGGTCAATTATTTTCGCAAACAGAGAACCTTTCCATGGGAAATCCTCTTTCACCCGTTTTATGTGATATTTATATATATTACGTGGAAGAGGAGATTCTTAATCGCATACCATTTAAACTGTGGATTAGATATGTGGATGACACATTCGCTATTCTTCCAAACGATTGTTCAGATCTTTCCATAATCCTTATCACCTTGAATTCTATCAACCCTCACATACAATTCACTTTGGAAGAAGAAAACAACGGTTCATTGCCTTTCCTGGACGTTTTGGTACATAGATCGCCGTCCGGGTTCCAAACCAGCGTATATCGGAAACATTTTGCTGTTAGCCAAACGCCGCATGCTGCTTCCGCCCATCCACAAAATTAGACGATAAGCACGTTCTACAGGTTTGGTCTCATGTACTCTAAAATTGTCATCATCTGAAGAATTACTATATACTTCCTAACTATATCCGTAACATCTCTTGAGATTACGGTTCCAATCCCACCATTATTGACGACGCTTTGAAGAAACTCACTAGACCTAAACTGTGCAGTACACTCTTGATTGATTCCTCTCCTTGTAATTTTATCAGCATTCCTTTCGTTCCACGAATTTCTTCAAAAATTGCTTCCATCCTCCGTAAATTTAATTTCAAGGTCACTTTTATTCCAATCAATAAACTCGGCTATTCCAAACTCAAGGATATTATTCCTGATTGCAACTATTTTGGAATTTACTCTATCCTATGCCAGTATAATAAAGTTTATATTGGTCAAACACGTCGGGCCCTTCGATTTCGTCTTAAAGAGCATGAAGCCTACGTGCGTAAACAACAACTGGAAAAATCTGCTTTGGAACAAACACGCCTGGGAAGCTGACGATAAATTTTCTTTCGACAAGGCCCATCTAATAGAGAAAATTTCACCATCTGACCTCAATTTCTTTGAAGCCTTTTATATTTTTTCAAATTCCTCTTTCACTGTTAACGATCAGTTTCCATTCAATTTCATGTCATTCATTTGGGAAATTTTCATTTGTCCCATAGCAAAGAGACACACACGGCTATGGACCTATAACTGATTTAGCCGAACTAATTTATGACTAGCATGTAGGCATCGTTAGACTTTGTAGCACATGGACCACGTTAGTGTAATAATGGTTCTGAAGAAGGAAGACTAAATGCGCTTCCAAAATAGCTATAAACCATTGTATTTATTTAAACTGCAATTATGTGTGTTCATTTTATATACTGTTTATATGCAGTGAGTCATACATCTTTATTATAATGTATTAACGTTTCGGTTTTTACATGTTTAAAAATTGTGATCATTTGAATTGCACATTAACTGTCAGATAATATCTGACAGGACGCAACATGTATATCCTATATGCATCACGTCGCCATACTAAATCTTCCGCATTTTCATATTTCAAAGTTTGCAGCTATGGTGCTGAGAAAACGAGTACTGGACGATGTGAGCTGTGTGAACAGGGGCTTTGTCATCTTAATAAACAGCATCACCATCAGGGAACAAACTTCGCATCATGGGATGAACCTAATCACTCAAAATGGTCACATAGTCATTGGTAGTGATGTTACCTTGCGAGTTAATGATGTGACCTTTAATTATGGGGTTCTGTCATATGGCTATCCATATCATGACAGAACCCCCACTATGTTCCACTCTTGGTAGCAAACAATTTAAATTATAAGCTTGGGGTGGCATTCTCCAGAAGTAAATTCAACCAGAAGTCGGAAATAATGTAAAGCATGATTCATCTGACCAAATGACCTATGTCCATTGCTTCATAGTCCAGATTTTGTGGTTGTGGTACCACTGTCTCTTTATGGTAGCATTTTGATCAGTGATGAGTGGTTTTGCATGAGGGCTTATCAGCTAGACCTCCATAAAACTGGGCTTGACTTTTCATGTCACAGGAGTGTGTGCCACCTCCCCTGAACCAGTGGGTCTAGAACACGAGCCAAAGGTATTGATAAATTCTCCATGATTGAGAGCCTAAGAAAACTGCCTCCTTAGGCCTGCCCATGCCCACTTTTTGTCCCATAGGACCAGGTGAGAAGTTGGTTCCTAACATTAAATTACGGCCTGCAATATTTTAGTGCTCTACTGACATCATTTAGATATTAGATATGCACAACACTATCATGAGGAAAATGGGTAATGTCACTGACAATTGAACCCCTTTCGCTGTTCAATGCACTTAGAGATAAGACTTCTAGGAGATTATAATGCTTGACTTTCTGATCACGAATGTGTAATCAT
This sequence comes from Dysdera silvatica, assembly GCA_006491805.2. Taxonomy (NCBI): domain Eukaryota; kingdom Metazoa; phylum Arthropoda; class Arachnida; order Araneae; family Dysderidae; genus Dysdera; species Dysdera silvatica. The sequence goes on from QLNU02015360.1 coordinate 253,221,035, forward strand.
TTGTCTGCTAAAATGATATGACAATTTTTTATGAATATTTGAAGTCCAAAAATTACTTTTTTCGCCAGGTTTGATATTTTTTAATCGCACTGTATGTGAGCAAAAACAGGTTTGAAGTCTGTAAAATTATGAAGGATCATCGTATTTAACGGATAAACAAAAATTATGTCTCAACTAATCCAAACCGTGTAAAAAAATTAATATGAAAAATGAACTTTTAGCATAAATGTTTAGTGACAGTTTCGAAGGCTACGAACTTTTTTGTTTGAAGTAGTTATTTCGTATTATCGTAGCCCATGTCAAGTTTCTTTTACATTTCTTTTTCCAAAATATTATCTCATAAGGAAAAGAAACACATGAATATATATAAGCATGCATACATGAGTATAAATAAATGAAATGTATTAATATATGAGTATGAATAAATGAAGTGCATGAATATATGAGTATGGATAAATGAAATGCATGAATATATGAGTATGAATAAATGAAATGCATGAATATATAAGTATCCGTATATAAAACGTATGAATAATGAAAAGTTGCTATATTTAGGCAACCTGGATGTGGTCATTGCATATCACATGCTGTTGCAACCATGGAATTTAAAAAAATTGTGAACAAAACTTAATAGTAGGCTATTTGAAAATGCATTTATTGTAATTAGAAAAAATGTGAACAAAATTTCATGAAATGTACTTTATTTCATGAAGTTATGTAACCATAAATTGTGGATTAATTGTTGAATTATGCTCTTTATTTAAAAATGAGAAAAATTAAACTGTGTACATCTCAGGAATGTCGTAAAAGTGATACAGTACAAAAAAAGAAAAGAGTGAAGTAAAGCAATTGATCACAGTGAGCACATTTTAAGAATGACAGATTTTTGCAATTATCTCGGCTGAAATTTTTGTATTCAATTTCAAAAGAAATTTCCTCAACATTTTTGAATTTTCCGGGATCATGATCGCTATAACAGCACCTAAACCAAGCATATTGTAACGTAGGGCGATATTTTTTAGACTGTAATTGATTGTGAACCAAAGAATGCATTTTTATTATCTCATTTCGATGTCGTATGTCAATATCCATTTCATCGATTGCTATTCTGTTGATTATTTTTTTACAAATTTTTTATATTGTCGAAAGAAATAAACATCCAGCGATTGTATGAGGGATGTTGCTTTGGGGGGTATTTGCAAGGATATACAATTTTCCGGAAAATCTTTATAAGTGCTTAGGTCTATATTGCCTGTCTATATATAAGTCTAGTGAAACACAGGAAGTGGAGGGCATGATGGGTTTCATACAACATTCTACCCACTTTCTCATTTTGATTTTGTCCATTTTTCTTGACTCGGAGCATGTAATATATAAGTTTGGAGGTTGAAATAAATTCTTTTTGACAGTCTGGCTAAACTTTCCCGCAGCTTCTCTTAAACGAAGTAACATTTTCCCTGTCAGTTCCCCATTCATTGATATTATTGGCATTATTGTATATGAATGTGTTCTGCCAAAATCAGACCCTATTAAAGAAAATGTCTGTTTTTCACCTTTATGCGATAGCTGCCTTTAATTTGGAAGAAAATAATTAAAACCACTTTGATCAGAGTTAAAAATTTGTTGGGGGATAATATTAGCAGTAACATTTCTCGTATGCAAAATAAATTCTATGTTCCCCTTATTCTGAGTGATATATTTTGTTACTTTCTGCACAACTATTTTGTTTTGGCTCTTAAAATTATCGGAACATTTAAAATCCTCAAATCCTAACTCTTGGCATTTCAGGATCGCCCATCTTTTCAAATCTATATCATGAACAGGTAAATAATTTTCCCTAGCTTTTGTAAATCTGGCTAACATTTCATTTTTTATTATTTTATACTTTTCTATATTTGTGCCCATATTTGATATATATTTTCTAAACCTCGAAATATAAGTAGGGTATTTTACTGTTGGATATCTCCTGTTTGTTTTCTGGAATTTATTTTTTTTACAACTGTCAAAATACTGAACAATTGTTTGCATATTTTCTAAACTGAATTCATTTGCCAATTGATCGCCCTTTACAGTACAGTTATAATATTCGTCACCGACTATACTAATATCACTTTCTTCGTCGATACGGAAATCACAATTGTCTTCAAAATCTAAACTGATATTTTCACTGACATTGCTTTTCATTGGTTTTCATCACATTCGATTTGCATTTTCACATTGATTTTCGACAATACTTCCCGACTTTCCTCAAGTTCTTGATCAGTTATTAATGACGGAAGCGTGTCGTATTTATTAACGACCAAATTCAAAACGGATTGAATTATGTTCACTATATTTTTCATTTTCTCACAATCGGAAACTCGTACAACTATATTGACGTTACACTTGCGGACGAGTTTATATAGCTAGTGGAATGCGAAACTTAAATGTCCCGCCAACTCTTCAAAATTGTCGCCAAATTCGCCAAATATCTATGCTAAAAGTTCATTTTTCATATTAATTTTTTTTATACTGTTTAAATTAGCTGAGACATAATTTTTTATTTTTATCCGTTAAATACGATGATCCTTCATAATCTTACCGACTTCAAACCTGTTTTTGCTCACATACAGTGCGATTAAAAAATATCAAACCTGGCGAAAAAAGTGTCATTTTTGGACTTCAAATATTCATAAAAAATTGTCATATCATTTTAGCAGACAAATGATTACATACTTGTGATCAGGAAGTCAAATACTATCATCTCCCATAGGTCTGATCTCAAAGTGCAGTGAACAGCGAAAGGGGTTCCCTTGTGAGTACCTTTTGTATGAATATTAAGCATTTAAAATATGACATTAACGTGTGTGTTCTTTGTATTCATGATATGCCCCTGCACTTTACTTTCCCAGCAGTGCTGACTCACTTGCTTTCTTTTAGCAATATTTTCTTAACTGTCGGATTGAAACGGGTAGTTCTATTGACTCCTTTATTACTTGTAGTGAGACCTTTCCAACGATACTACTTTTATCAAAATCGACAACTTACACCCCGTGCACTTCTCTAGTTAGATTAGCTGAGGGGTTGTACTGTACGTACGATCTCACCTTGATTGGCACAGAATGGTTCTTGCGTCATAAAAATATAACCAACCAACATTGGCTGAGAGGAAAATTTGTGCATGCATATTTGCTTTCAAAATTATTGAATAAACCTACTAGGTTATTAAACCATGCCTTTTCGTGTACAAGTGTGTTATAACTGGTTTTAAACTATAAAAGGCATTTATATATGCAAACTGTGTTGTACTTGGTAAGACTTTAATTGTCAGTACAAAAAGTACTGATTTCCCAGCATTTTCACTATAAATCCTCTGCTTAAAATTTTCCATGTTTGTGTTTGGAGGTCATGTTAAGTCCTCAATACTGTCTATCCATGAGACAGTTTGAGGTAGGTAAACTCAGTAACCAATTCAAGCCATGGCTTGCTAATCACCTAATGAATATGATTATTTTTGAGCATTCGGTATAGAAGTCAATTCTCAGTTACTTTGTCAATATATAGGTACATCATGACCCTGAAAAGTCCCCAGTTCCACCCCAAATAGCTTGTGGTACAGTCTTGGAGTGTAAAATGTAGAATGAGGCTTGCTAAATATACGTTGATAAATGTTTTTAAAGATAACTTAGTTTAAAATTACTAGTGTGCTTTTGCTGGAATACGTTCATTAACTATAACTCAGTTTTTAGTATGTTAATTAAAAATCAAGAATGTATAATAATCAATTGTCAGTTTCAGATGAATAATTGTTTATTTCTTTTTAGCCTATTGGAGAAAGTTGCCAATCTTGATCTAGAAACTTGTTGGAGTGTGAGTAATAAAGTTTGGATATTTTGATAAAACTTTTCCTGTATATAGACAATATTTAACCAGAAAAGCTTTTCAACTAACTAATGTTTGACTAATATTCGCCTATGTATTGCATAATTTAAAACAGGGTAGAAACAGAACCAGAAAATCCGAGAAATTTCATCTACCGCATTCCCCTCAATTCCTACTTAGCCCCTTCAGACCAAATTTTGAAATATTTGTTTTAGAATTTTTTCCTTCGGAACCTGATGTTTTACAGTAATAAAGGTAATAAATTTGAATGAAAATTAAAAAGGTTATGTGTTCTCCAGTATACCGGACATCCCGTTGCAAGAGGTGTAAATATTCTCATATAGTGTTGCATGTAATTATGCATATTCAATATCATGGTGTCTGAAATGCATCACAAAAACATATCTGAATGATTAAACATAAAGAATATTCATGTAGGAAAAAAGTAATAAGGTATAATTTGTTTTAAAAAGTTAATTTTACAGGGTGTTTTTTTTTTTGAAAAAGCATTTAAATATTCATTTAACATTTGGAATTCCATAAAAATGGTACCATGAATGTTTATGTACAATAAATGAAGTTTTTAAAGTTGTTTATGACATACGTATGTTTTTTAAATACTATTTTTGTGCAGTGTACGGCTCATATTTCTCTCCTGTTTATGACATGTTTTAAAACAATTACGTTGCCTTTTCAAACACAAATGCGCTTTGCATTTCAAACATGCAATGTTTGTTCTGAAAGTACAGTTTAAATTCTTGCGTCATGTCTCACTTTTCTTTTCACCATGGTCGGGCATGTCGTCAACTTTGTCTTTTCTGACATTATTTGGTCCGATTTCAGTTAACGGTTTTTTAAGATGTTGAGGTGAGACATAAGAATTTGCAGGAGGTCTGCCACGTTCCTTATTTTCTTGAGGCTTATCCACTCTAATTAATCCTTCAGCAACTTGCGGCCTAAAATGCAGCAATCTTTTGAGTTAGTTTAATCCCGTTTACAATCTTTATACTTTACTGAGCTATTTACGATATCCATATCAACTGCATGGAATATCATTCTAAAGGTTCATTTTTTAGAACGAATAAATATACGATATACTGCTATCAATTGATCCATGAGATCAACTTCTCCCATTCCACTGTTGTGTCGCCTATTTCAGGGCAATTAGCACAGACAGCTTTTTGACTCCTTTTCCCCCCATCTTTGTACATCTTTTTCACATCTTTATACGACATCGTTTTCACCTATTCCCATGAAATTTGATGCCAACACTACACATTTATTGTTGACCCTAAGGCAACATCTTTGTCAAGGCTGTTAAAATCCTGAGAAAATCTTCGATTCTTTTCTTTACATTCACTTTCTGATATCAGGAGAGGTTTGCTAAAACTATTTATTCTAGCAGTACCAGCAGCATTTATATTTTTCTTTTTCAATAATTGCAACAAATTATATGAATTGAAGTAATTGTCAAAAAACAACTCTCATATCCATGAGTTTTTGATCGTTCTGTAAGGTGTGGAGCTACAGTTGCACCTTGACCAAATGCTTCCTGCACATTAGCATCATATTCTGTTGTTTTTCCTTGGTAAACCAGGAAGTGTTATGCCAAACCTGATATTCCACAAAACACAAATATCTCTATCCCCAAGGATTTGGTTTGCCCTCTATATATTGTTTCACGTTTAATAGTCCCTTAAAAGGTACCATCTATTTATCATTTGCATCATACAGATTTAACATATACTCTACAAAAAATAAAGGTTTTGAAAAAAAAATAGCAAAACATGATAACTGTAAAATTATCATACTTCTACTCAAAATATTATACGTAATTTGAATAAAAAACAAATATAATACCAAGAAATGTACAATTATATAAATACTATTTGAATTGTTGAAATAAAATTAGTTGTTTACTTAATATGGAAATTACAGTATAAAGTACATATTTGACACTTCAAACAATTGCAGCCGTTCAGACTGAATGTCCACTATAGCGTACATGAAATTGAAATCTGCCGAAACTAACCAAAATATTTCTAAAATCTTTCAATTTTACTTCTGGCTTATTTATTAAAATTTAGATGTTTTGCACTCGCCTTTTAACTTTGCCGTCATGTATGTGTTTTACAAGTTGTACAATATTTTAGTTTCGCTGGATTCTGAGTGGAAAAAATTTAGTACAGATTTTATTGCACAAAGTGGCGAATCAGTTCGTACCAACAGTAGAAAATTGCTTTAGCCGTTCATAAATTGTAAGGGTTAAAAGTTGATGTACAGTATACAGTACGTCAGGTTTAAAGGGGTTAGTGTGTCACTATCATGCTAATTTACCAAGTTCAAGATATCTCACGTACATGTATTAGAAGTCCCCCCCCACTTTTAACTGTTCAGCTTCATCTCATTTGATGCAGAATAAGCCTTGTACCTTAAAATATAACCAACTAACCAACATCCCCTCTTGTACTGCCTTCTAAATGACAAGAAACTGCCGTCTGAACCAATGTAAGAACCACAATTGTGTTCTTTGAGTATAAAGCATCAATAAAAGCTTAAAGTTCTACTCTATGAATTTTAAATGTTCAGTTTGAAATCCTATTTATCTATAAATGTTCCTTTAAAAGTGAACATGTCAGTTCAGTATTTAGTGTTACCTGCATTCAGTGGTCATGGCAATTTATATTTATTTAATATATGTGTGGACTTAAAAGATTATGAAAATTATCATTCTTTTTTACAAAAATTGTCAGTCATAGATGTACAAAGAAATAGACCTTTAAAACAGTTTCTTTGGCTAATATGCATGATACAGAGCTACCATAAGAAATTCTCAATCTCATTGCATCCATTATAGGCATTACTGTTTTTATCATTGATGTAGTTTTAAAACAACGGAATATATTTTAAAACAAAATTGCTTAATATTTCTAAATATTTTCACTGTAATTCCATTTTCTGCAGAATTTTTCAGTTACAGACAAGAATGTTCTGTAAGTTGTCTAATGAAAACCTACTCCATCACACCATGTAAATAAAATATAAACTCACAATTAAAATAAGCATTTGATATAAATTTATGCAAATAATATACCAATGGTGATTACATACATACACAGGGTTCGTATGGTTCTTAAAAGTCCATAATTTTGAAAATAAAAATTAAGGGCCCTTAAAACTCCTTTATTTTATATACAGATCCTTAAAAACTCCTTATTTTTCATCTTGTCAATCTTTTGTCGCCGAACGTTGCGAAAAAAGGAACCTTGAGAAATCCGTTTTCACCTCTGACCTTGTTTCAATTCTGCCCTCTCAACTCAGTGAACCAGCCAGAAAGGGTATAATAATTTAATTCAATCACAATATCCAGAATAGGTCGATGTGCAGGGCTCCCAGCAAATCCACTTTTTACATAAAAGTTCATATTTCCGTCTCGAGTCAGTATTAGCCTGCTTTTTTATCATTTTGTCCTTATTTTCCCTCGTTTCTTTACTGACGCTTAATCAGAAATTAGTTAATTAAAAATATAAATAATCCGTGATATTCAGGTTTACAAAAGCATTCCTGGAAGCAATCGTGATACCATAAGATTCACATTGCTGAATGCTAATTGGTCATAGGTGATGAATGTGTGGGACTTAAGTCCCATCTGTGCTATGCAGTGGATATTCCAGACAAGGCATGGACAGGATTTTCAGACTCCTAGGAAGTTTAGCATATTCTCTCTCTCCCCCACCTTAGCAAACAGTTTTCAAAAACTGATGGATTGTTATTTTAGTTTTTTTTTTCTTTTTAAATAGAGTAAAACCTCCTTTAACGATCACCTCTAAACAACGGTAACCTCCGAAGTCCGGCCACATATCAATGGAACCAAACGTGTTCCATAGGATTAACATTAATGCTAACCTCCGAACAACGGCTACCCAGTAGGTATCACGCAAAAAGAATGTTTTTTCAAATTTTTCAAATATGTCTGCAACAAAAATTGTCAACAATGTAAAGTAAAATTTACTTGACGGTACTTTCTTTCAAGGTATTCCATTTAAACAGATGTTCAGTTTGTAGCTTTACACCCCTTTTTTGTGAATACAATGACACTATTTATGACCGACCATCCCAATATTTCATCTGCGTAAACAACCACTGTCCACTGAATATTGGTTTTTGATAATTTTGGTTCTGATTAAAGCAATTAAAATAATTTTAATTGCAGAATTTTTCCTCATCTGATAAACCTAAAAATAAAGGCAGAGATGATAATAGGAAAGGGTTGAATGGCATTCTTAAATTAGCAGGAATAACAGATATGAAAGCCAGCAAGTTTGCGTGGACGAAGATTTAGAAGTTTGTGCTACATTTGCTACTATTCAAGAAGTGTTAGAAAATATGATGGAAGAAAAAAAAAAGTGACAAGGAAATGGAAGCGGGAGAAAGTACGGAAATAAAATACAGGGTACCAGGGAGGAAATTACATAAAAAGGTTAAACACTGGTAAAATAGCAATGAAAAAGATCACTCAAGCTTTCGGACGCATCAGCAGCAGTCCTTCATCAGGAGTAATGACGATGTTATGTTTCTGTCTCTTTTTTATACTTGAAATTTCTGGAAAACCCTTCATCAGAGTAGTCCCGCAGAATGGGAAAACCCAATGAGAACCAATGGGAGGCCTCCAATAGAATCATGGAAGAACCCCAATAGGGACCAATGAGAAACCCACACTGCGGGTTACCTAATTTGGGGATGTCTCATACATTTCAGAGTAAGAGTTGTTTATAAGTTTCTGGAAGTGGTTGTGATGTATTAATGGCTTTCCCGTGTAGTTTGTAAGTTTCCCAAGATTCTAAGAAGAGTCTACTATTCTTGTTTGTGATGTGACGGTGTAGTATTTTTGTTGAGTCCCAGTCGGGTTCGTGTCCGTGTTGTAAAGCGTGTTCTGCCAGACGTGAGGCTATGTCTCCTTTCGCGAGTGCTTGTTTGTGTTCTTTTTTTCTTGTTTTGATCATTCTTTTTGTTTGTCCTATGTAATGTTTGTTGCAGTCTTTGCATGGTATTTGGTATATGGCGCCTGTGAGATCTTCTGGTGGAACTGGGTCTTTAACTTTTGTAAGTTGTTTGCGAAGTGTTGTGACAGGGGAATAGAATGTTTTGATATTTGCCTCTTTAAGGATGCGAGAGATTGTTTCGGAAATGCCGTGAATATATGGAATAGATATGCGGGTGTGAGATGTATTGTTTAAAGATGTACTATTGGGTCTACAGTTTCTGAGAATGAATCGTTTAGGGTATCCATTATTTTTAAGTGCCGTGTGTATGTGTTTTGTTTCTGTGTTTGAAAGTGTTTCATTACTGCAGTGAGAATTCGCTCTAAGACTTAATGTTTTAACAACGGAAGCTTTGTGGCATGTTGGATGATGCGATTTAAAATCGAGATATCTGTCTGTATGTGTGGGTTTACGGTAAACTGAGGTGAAGATTGAGTTATCGTGAGATCTGTGTACAAGAACGTCTAGGAAAGGGAGTTTATTGTTCTGTTCTGTTTCGTATGTGAATTTTATATGTGAGTTTAAGTTATTAAGGTAATGGAAGAAGCTTTGGAGTGTATTAGTTTTAAGTACAACAAACGTGTCGTCGACGTATCTTTTCCAGAATTTAATGTTAAAATTCAGTGAAGATAAAGCAGTTTCCTCAAATGACTCCATAACCAAGTTAGCTACAACACTTGAGACCGGAGATCCCATGGCAGTGCCAAAAACTTGTCTATAGATAGAACCATTTGAGGAGAACACAGCAGAGTCCAGACAAAATTTCAACAATGTGCAGATGTCGTGAGGTGTTAGTGAAGTGCGTTCATGTAGTGTTGTGTCATTTTGGAGGCGTGTAAGTGCGGTGTCGATTGCAAGTGATGTGGGAATGCAAGTGAAGAGAGAAATTACATCGAATGAGACCATAAGGTCGTCGTCGTCAAGTTGTAGGTTATTTAAAGAGGTGCAGAAGGATTGGCTAGTAGAAACAGTGTAGTCGTTATTACCGATTATAGGAGAGAGTAGACGTGCAATATATTTTGATAGGTTATATGTAGGAGAGCTGCAAAAACTAACTATAGTTTTAAGAGGAATATTTTGTTTATGAATTTTAGGTAATCCGTAGAAGGATGGTAAGCGGCCGGAAGTGCATTTTAAAGAGTCGTAGAGATTAAATGTAAGTTTTTTAGATTTATAGAGTTTTAGAAGGAGAGAGTTCATTTTGGATTGAATTGTTTGTGTAGGGTCTTTTGTGATGTGGGTGTATGTATTTGTATCAGATAAGAGTGTAGAGACTTTATGTAAGTAGTCTGGACGATTTAAGACGACTGTAGTACGGCCTTTATCAGCTGGCAGTATGACAAGGTCCTTATCGTTCCGTAGCTCCCGGAGGGCAACCCTTTGCATAGGCGTTAGGTTGTCCCCAGGGAGTTTTGGACGCCGAAGGAGTCCTGCCACTCTGCAGCGGATATCAGCTGCAACACGTTCGTCAGTGTGAGTATTTTGTAGAGCATTTTCTATGGAAGCGAGAATCTGTGGTGTAGGAATTTTAAGTGGAGCAGGTGAGAAATTTAGGCCAAAGGATAGTACGAATTGCTGTTGTGGTGTGAGATTTTTATTAGAAAGATTTAGTTCTTGGATTTTAGATTCTTGTGAGCGAGTAGCGGATTTAACTAGGAGCATGGTAAGAAAATCAAGTTTAGTATTTAGAAGGGAAGTAAGAAAGGATATTTTATTTTGAAGCTGAGCGAGTACGCGGGGACAGAGAGAAATTCTAGCGGAAAGAAATTTAAGACTTATGTTATGTGCGATGCAATGTCCAAGAGATGAATTTACAAGAGGTTTAACTTTAAGTGTGAAAGGGATAAGAAATTCCTTTTTACAGGTGTGATTAAAGTGAAGATGTTCTTTAAAACGGATAACTTTAATGTGTGTTTTGATGTATTTATGGACAATTTGAAGAGTTTCCTGACCAAAGTGTAAACAAATAAAATCAAACATGGTGAAGTTGTCAGTGAGTGAAGTTAAGTGTGAGTGAAGTTAAGAGGGAGTGAAATTTAAGTATTAGTGAAGTTAAGCGTGAGTGAAATTAAATGCGGGTGAAATTTAAGTGTGAGTGAAGTTAAGTGAAATTTAAGAGTGAGTGAAATTAAGTGAAATTTAAGAGTGAGTGAAATTAAGTGAAATTTAAGAGTGAGTGAAATTTAAGTGTGAGTGAAGTTAGGTGTAAGTGAATGTGTGAAAAGTAATTTTTCATTGCTATTTTACCAGTCTTTAACCTTTTTATGTAAGAAAGTATGGAACTGCCACAAAATTTTAACATCAAAACGTATTCTTATATTTTGGCAAATTTGTTTGAGATTCAAAACTTTGCTCTAAACAAAAATAAGTTATACGAAAGGACTACAGAGGCAAATCCTGAGAGGAATTCGGGGGGGGGGTGTAAAATACAATAGACCCAAATCAGCCCCCATTTAGCCAGTTTCAAGAACAGCGAAAATATGAATTTTGTTTAGTATAATGATTAAGTGCAATACAGTTTAACCGCTTTTAGTGAACAAGTCTTTTTTACCCCAGATTTAAAGAGCAATTTTAAAAAAAAAAAAATGGGGAACCAAACATTTTGTGAAAATTCCATCGTTGTAATCAGCGCTCACCATAATCAATTTTCACCGCATTTTTATGGATTTGGGCTGGGAAAATTCCTTAATCCCCACCCCCCCCATATATATGCTACTGCTTCAAATATTTCATCAGAAAAAGGGCATTTGCCATAAAAGGCAAACTACGAACGCCGTTTTTTAATGTAAATTAAAATAGCTAAGGCGGATTGGCAGAGAGTTCAAGTATTACATATGCACCTTTAGGGGTTGCTGTTGTTGTGCTTATTTTCCTATTTATATTATCCTTTAAACGTGAATGTTGAATTTATTGGCCAAAAAAAAACTCACACTCACTAAAAACTTGCCCCATGGCTTTGTGTGTTGACCATTATTTGGCAATTGTGTTATCCCTGAGAAGGGTAATAATATCTTACATCCTTATATACGGAGAAAGAGAGCGTTATTACCTGTCCTCATTCGTCTAGCGGTCCAAGACACTCCGGGCTCAACGGAGGGACCCTGGTTCGAATCCAGGATGGGAACGGATTCTCTTTTTCCCCTATACCAAAACAAGCTCTAGTATGAGCTTTAAACATGGGTGTCAAATATATTAGTAATTATTTTCCTATGTTAGCCAATGTTAATTTTTGCTTACCAGGGGTGGGGAAAGGGGAAAGGTATAAAATGGCCAAAATATTGCTTATGTGATAGCAGATTCTCCTTAATGCATTTGAAATGACTAATTTTTTATTGTTAATTTTATTTATTTTGATTTTTTTATACTGAACCTCTAAATAACAGCCACCTCCGAAGGACGTTGCCTGCTGCGGGGAGTCCAGCGGGTGATAGTTATTAGGAGGTTTTAATTCATTTTTAAAAATACTTTTCCTTTTAACACAGACCCTTAGGATATATATATATATATGGCCTGCAAAAGGGTTGCTGGTATCTAACTGGAAGGAGACCCACACGCTGAACGTATGTGACGATGTGTGGAACCGGCCAGGCCAGTAACCTAGTGTCCTACCCCGCCTTCAAGTGGTGCAGGCTGAGCTTTCTATTTATGAGGCAAATTAATATTTGCTACACGGATAGAAAGGCGGAAGGGGAGGGCTAATTCACCAACCCGTCTAGCCAGCGTGGTGAAATTATGGCTAATTCCTCCATTATGTTGACACACCAGAAACCATGGCCCCTAGTCTCCAGGTGCTGGAGTGCTCCTGATCAAGGCAGCGGTCAGTGTGGCATGAAAGCAGGGGGTGCTAAGAATCACTGGAATGGCCCAGGCTGCCGTTTGTTATTGACCTTGGCTACGTTTAATGGACGATCCCTTGCTTCTGAAGCAAAACTTCAGGAATTGGAAGAAGAACTTGACAAGATCAAATGGGACATTGTAGGACTCAGTGAAGTTAGAAGAAAAGGTGAAGAGTTGGTGGAACTTAAAAGTGGACATTTGTTTTATTATAGAGGAACGGAAACTGGAAGAACAAGTGGTGTTGGCTTCTTAATCAACAAAAGAATTAAAGACTACCTTCTTGAAGTCGAAAGCACGTCAGATCGAGCAGCGAGGCTCGTTGTTCAACTAACCCAGCGATACCAACTTCAAATAGTACAGGTATATGCACCAACATCAAGCCATACCGACGAAGAGGTTGAAGAATTTTATGAAGAAATCAAAGAGTTACACACCAAAGGGAAACAACATATCAAGCTCATCATGGGGGATTTCAATGCAAGAATTGGACAACAGGAACAAGGAGAGACATCGGTTGGTAAATACGGATATGGGGAAAGGAATGAACGTGGCGATCAACTCATCGAATTTGCAGAAGCTGAAAATCTTAGCATCATGAATTCATTTTTTAAGAAGAAACCGCAAAGAAAATGGACATGGAAACACCCAAATGGGGGAACTAGTGAAATTGACTATATCCTGGCAAACAA
>QLNU02015360.1:253237704-253254982 GCA_006491805.2 Dysdera silvatica
ATGAGACGTATTTATTTTATTAAAACATCAAATTCTTTTTCATGACACCTCGGTTATTGCAAAAACTGATACATTATGGCCACGCTTATGCATGGAGGCCTTGGCCATTAAATCTGTCTTAATAATTTCAATAGACTCCGTTAATGTTCCATCAATTTGGAATTCTTGCCTAAAATTTCACAAAAAAGTTGTCTCGTTCAGCCAGTCTAAACTCGCCACCAATGGGCCAATGAGTGACGACCTTCATCCAACAACTAGAGCACATAATCCAGAAATCATCCAATCGAGGGTAGCCAGAGGAAAGGGTTCTATAAAATACGTCTCATATTTTTTACTCACTCATTTTCTGCCAAGCAACCAAGCGAAAGTCTTGCATTTTGCAGAGGGAAACTTGGCCGGCAATTACTTCTGAGAATGCTTAGCATAGCACGGAGAGAAACGTTAAGTGTTTTTAATAAACAGACGCGGCGGAACATCACAAAAAGCTCTATAATGTATATAAAGGGTATTTCGCCTTATTTTCGGAAAAAAAGCCAGTAGTGCTTCCCACACACCTCTTCCTCCCCCACCCGCTCAGTGCAGCTCATACAAGAGATGCAAAAAAAAAGGTAGCCTTCGTTGGCAGTGTGCCAAGTTTATGCTTATAATGTCTTGCATTTTAATTATGTATCTTGTGACTGAAAATGTAAGGTCCTTGAAAAAAAAAAAATTATGTAGTTCTTAAGAAGTCCTTGAATTTCATCCGGGTAAAAGAATTGGAACTGTGTTATTTACAAATGTCCGAGAAATTTTTATTACTGCTAAACCTGAATATTGAAGGTAATGACCTTTTAAAAAAAAAAAACTTCTGATTTATTGATTGAATATTATGAAATCCATGTTCTTTAGGGGTCCATTCTATTCTTGTAACCTTCGAGTGCATAAAAATCTTAAACACATACTATTCAGAAGTCATTGGTATAATATAAAAATTATGTATTACATTTGTTTTCTATATTATATACGTTAGTATTAGCTCTTACAGGATTTAAAAAACTAAAACAGTACTGTGTATTTAGTGAGGCTATAAATATAATTTAATATAGACGGTAATTCAATTCATTATAATTAAATATATTTTAATTTAATTTTGAAAGCTAAACGTTTACTACTTCTTACTATCAAAACAATTTATAAAATCCTAAAACAGTGATTCTCAATAGACGGTCCGCGATCCAGATCTGGCCTATGGACAGTAAAAACTGGCCCAGCTACAAAAGATAGGAAACTGAAGTTTTTTTCCTAGGGTGTCTTATTTTTTTCTAGAGGGGCTAAAGCTCTTACCTCAATGCTATTTCATTGAATCAGAAAATGTCTAGGGGAGGATAATCCTTACTTAGCCCCCCCCCCAATGTCTATATAGCATGTAAGATTATTTCGTTTTCATGCCTTCTGGTGTTCCAACGGAAAAAAAGATTCAGAGTGGCCCTCGATGAAAACTAATTGAAAACCACCATCCTAAAGTATATTACTATACTATAATTTTAAAAGATACCATTTATAAAGGGTAAATTTACATTGTCCCTTGACAGTCATTATAACCAATTTTCACTGTATATGCAACCTATTTATAAAAAGAAATTAGATTTTCAAACAAGGATGTTCTATGCAGGACTGGCTCAAAAAATGCTAAAATGGGGAGAAAAAAAAGGTTGTAGCAAAATGCAAAATATTGTTTCGTTGATCGAAAAATCGTACCAATAAAATTATTTACATCAACAATGCTTCGAAATATAAAGGACTAGTTATTTTAGAGAATATTGGCATATTTCTGAAAAAGAAAGATACAGTTTGAGTTGAGACATCAACGTTAGTAGTAGTAGAGTGGGCAAGTGGAGGATGTTGGAAAGGGTGGCCGCCGAGAGGCGGTGCTGTAATCCCTGACAGGTTTTAACATTAAATAATTTGACAGCCAGTGTGGCAAAAGGGGGATTGTCGATCCGTACCAGCATACAGAGACGCATTGTTCGCACTGATGTCTTCATCTAACTTCAACCTAGAACCATTCACGATCAATCCACCCCGAAGAGTGGTTGAAATGGATGGATGTTATGGAAGAACAACACTCTGAGCCAGCTGATACTCCTACGGGAGCCCACCGGACACCATTGAGTGTGTGTAGTTCCTCGAAGCGGCAGAGAAGGGGCACGAACCGGCCCTGCAACCAGAACAAACGAACCACCATCTATCTCGCACCAGGCCGCTGAGTCAGTGTACCATCCATGTACTATGATCACTTTCCCAAGGTGTTCGGCGTCATGCGTAGACAGAGACTGTGAACTAGCAGCACAGAACAAAGGACAGTCACTGGATCACTTAAACAAAAACCGATCTGCAGGGACAAGGCGGAGACCGGTCCCAGAATAGCACGCACAAACATCGATCCTTTCTCTCCTATTCTGAGACAAAACCATTCATGCACTCTAGGCCACAATCCCATATACATTAGGGGGCATCCCCTCCTGATTCTCACATACCACACCCTGTCCGTATAGCAGCTAAAGGATAACTTTTCAGCCCCTTAAGAACATTAGAGTTAAACCAATAATGAAGTACCCAGAGCAATCTGGGAAATCTTGAAATGACCCTCCACAGAAGAATATCTTAAAATATTTTGACCCCTCTTTCAAAGAATTGTTCATTTCTCAACCAGGCCATTCTTTTGAGTGTATGTTTAGCCCACAGGGGGGAAGATGGGGATGGTGTGACATGGATAGCCCACAGCCGTGGGTTGACCAAGAAATGGGCAACCCTACTTTAAGGGAATGGGGCCATTGAATGAAGACAACTGTGCGAAGGGGCATCTCTGTATGCCTGGCAGCTTGCACCCCTTCTCCCAACTGTAGTCCCCTCCCTTGAGTAATAAGTAAGGGGATGGGGTGTTCTAACAGGTGCTGTTAAGAATTTTGAAGAGGAAACAAAAAGGAAAAAGAAAAGATCGCTGAAGTGCATAACGGATATTCTGGAATCGGGGAATCCTGTTTTCAGAGAATAAACTGTGGTTAAAAATGCCTGTCGCATTTTTCCGACAGACAGTAATGTTTGTTTTTCGCATTTTGCGAAAAATGCGACTGCAGCTTAAACCATGGTTCTGTGGCTCTAACTAGACCTCCTCGTGACACATGGTAAGTCAGGTGGTCTTACCCTTCTTAAGGATAGCACATTTTCCTCCAAAGTGGCAAACATATGGAGCCTGAAGTGTGAAATTTTTGTTTATGGGAGGGGAGTCATATAGAAGAAAATCTAATCTCACTAATTCACCTATGGACCCCACCATAAAATTACATGAAATTTACGAAGTATATTTATAAATACTAAACGTGGAAGTTTTTATTTATTTATTTAATTAATTTTTTTTTATTTGATTTCCATACAGGGTTGGTGGTAGTGGGAGACAAACCAGTTGTCCTAAGTGGCAGATTTTTAGGAGTGAGGAAATGGGATTATTATAAAAAGTGTAGTCATTTTGGGGCAGCAAAACAAGTGTTCGCTCCAAGCAGCATAATACTTAGCATCGAGACCCTGTTTTCATGATTGATATATTCATTTCCATTGGCATTTTTAGATTCAGATTGTGATCTTGGGATACCAAACTTCGGATAGGGGTTAACAAAGCCAAATGGAAATACAGTAGCAAGTTGCTCAACAGACAGACGAAAAAGATTATACCACAATCTAATGTTTAGTTTCTTTTATTGTGTTTTACATGTCAATGTTTAATTTCTTTTATTACATCTTACATATCATTGTTAAATTTTTTATGTTTTGCATGTCAATGTCTGCCCTCATATATGGTTTTCATGGTGTTATGTGTTTAATTAATATCTGAGGGGTGACTGGAACTCATTAAGCTGACTTTATCTCCTTTCTTTCTGGTCATCCGTCAGGCACCGTCCAGTCTCATTATGTCATTCTTTATACTTGTATATGATTTTTCTGTTGCCTGTAAAGTAAATATATTATTATTAGTGACAATTATTTTTAAAAAAGAATTGTGTGCAAATCATTGTATTATGTCCTTATTGGTCCTTTTTATCTATAAATAATGGTTCTTAATTTCCTACGTAAAAGAACAAGCAGCATTAATTTTTTTTCCCTTAAACCCATATGTATGGGCTCACCTTGTCTGGTAGAGAATGACCCTTGTTGTCGTTATGCCATAAAGCAATCAACCATCTTATTTTCCCAGTTTCTTCTGAAAAATCGGCTGATAGCCCTTCTGTTTACTGTAATTTATCGAGCCTTGTATATGTATATATGCAATCGAACTTTCTTAAGACGAATTACTTTTAATACAAATCATTTTCTGAAGTCCCGTCAGATTGTATAGCATACTATGCTTTCTGGAAAAGGCGAATTACTCTTAATGAAAACATATTTTCTGTTCCCCTTGGTGTTCGTCTTAACGAGGTTTGGCTGTGCATACACAGTCAAACATCATTTTAAAACGAACATCAATGTGAACAGGAAATCTTCCTATCGACAGTAATGTGTATTACCCGTAAAGGATGGTAGGGAAACATGTTACTAAGTTATTTATCCCATCTCTGATTACCATATACACTTTTGCTGTTATATATCTGGAGTGATTATGTTCCAGGAATTTCAACTTGCCTCTTCCAGGATTTCTTTTTAAAAATTACAAAAATATCGTTTTGTTTCCTATAATTTTTTATATTCTTGTGGAAATCAGTGTCTTTACTAAAAGTATTACATAACGTTTCAGGGAATTTTTTGGTATGTTTAGGGATTCTGATTTGGACTTACGATCACCCCTGATATATAAATGTGTATGCATGTGTATGTTAATTTATTATTGTATTTTATTATATGTTGTTAGTATTATTATTTTATTACGTCATACATATTTTGTAACAAAAACTGTATGATCTTTAACATGGATATCATGTGTAATAGATGGATTCGAAAAATCCTTGCTTTACAATGTGTACATTAGGGTTGGCCTTATGTGGCCTCAAAAAAATTTTTTTGAATGTGTTTCTTCCCAAGCCATAAATGTGTTCAATCTGTGAAAAAAATATTTTGCTGAATTTCTTATGAATATCGAAATATTTTTAGGGGTCGCTACCACCTTTACAATATGATAGTATGTATAGTAGTTACATTATGGAATTAATATATATTTTGCATAAAAAGGTTAAACACTGGTATAATAGCAATGAAAAAGATCACTCAAGCTTTCGGACGCATCAGCAGCAGTCCTTCATCAGTAGTATTACTCCAGTAAGTGGAATATTACTCCAGTATTACATTATTACTCCTGCGTTATTACTTATGCGTGAAAACTTGAGTGATCTTTTTCATTGCTATTTTACCAGTGTTTAACCTTTTTATGTAATTTCCTCCCTGGTACCCTGTATTTTATTTCTAATATATATTTTGGTTACTAATAAGCTACACAGTTAGCTTATAATGCCAAATAACTACATAAATTATGAACACAAATCCAAAAATTGTACGGAAGTAATGAAATTTGAAGAAATGTTATGAAGACAATTTACTTCAACAAAGCTTGCTTGTTGCGTTCAATTTATAATAAATTAATTAAATTAAATAAATATTACTACAATTTAAAAAAAAATTTAAATTGTAGTAGTAGTGTACTTAAAAAATTCAGCAATAACAGCATATTGTTTTCCCTTTCTGGCGACACTACGTTGCTTTTAAGTGTTTCTAGAGAATTCCCCAGAATCTGCCTCTTGTATCACAAAACAATACACAGTTTGCAGTTCAATAAAAGCCTGAATCGCTAACAGAATTTTCGTTTGAAATGGCAGTTGCAAAGTTTTGGTCAGTATCCAAAAAATAGTAATTAATTTCCAATGAGGATTTTATTGTGCTGTTAATGTTCTTTGTTGTTAAAGCTGTTGATTACTTACTTTTGCCACATCAACACTAGCTGATAAATTACTATCCAAAACCTATTTTCTTGCTTTTTTTTACTAGGTGTATAACCTGAAGTAGAAGGTTCTTCAGAAGGAGCACAAATATCCGATTGACATCCTTTTTCTTCAGAATCTGATGAAGAAAGAATAACCTTTTCTCCTCCCTGGATCTTATTTCTCCATATTCCCTTTGTTTCTTTTTCACAAGATACTCCTTTCAATTTCTCTTCTTTTTTTTTGCTAGCACCAAGTCAACACTTCCCAATTTACCTCATCGTTCTTTAATCATGACCATTTTAAAGCTTTAGCGTGCGCTATATCAAAAAGATCATCCGAATTTTCTTTCCATAAATTTTCCCTAATAAAGCATCAAAACGCTTTGCTTTATTTTCTTTATTTATTTTTTTATTTTTATTTATTTTATTTTTTTTTTCAATTCTTGCCATTCTTTAAAAAATTTTGGCTTTCTCAGCAATATGATCTTTTCGTTTAGTAGAAATTCTAGCCTTTCCCACATCTCTAAAACGTCACATGCAGTTGATTCTGAAGGTTGGAAATAAATAGAATTACAAAATCGTTCCTAATGTGCAATAAAACATTACCGCACAAATTCATGCAATG
Organism: Dysdera silvatica; assembly: GCA_006491805.2. Taxonomy (NCBI): domain Eukaryota; kingdom Metazoa; phylum Arthropoda; class Arachnida; order Araneae; family Dysderidae; genus Dysdera; species Dysdera silvatica. The sequence continues at coordinate 253,244,271 of QLNU02015360.1, forward strand.
AGATTGCAGGAATGAGTAATATAGTGGTATTTTCAATACTGGTAGCGACCTCTAAATCTAATCCGATTTTTAAAAAAAAAAAATTAACTGGTTTATTTTCTCATATGATGGAACATTTTGAAAAATTGGGATCAGTGAAATTCCAAACTTCAAAAATAAGGCCCACCCTAATGTACATATTATGATTTATTAAATATTCATTCTGGATTATATACTGCATGGAAAAAATTTTTAATTGTAGTATTAGTATACTTAATAAATTCAGCAATAATAGCATATTGTTTTCGCTTTCTGGTGGCACTACGTTGTTTTTGTTTCTAGAGAATTCCCCAGAATCTGTCTCTTGTAACACAAAACAATGCACAGTTTGCAGTTCAATAAAAGCCTGAATCGCACTAACAGAATTTTTGTTTGAAATGGTAGTTGCAAAGCTTTGGTCAATATCCAAAAAATAGTAATTGCTTTCCAATGAGGATTTTATTGTGCCTTTAATGACCTTGACTGTTTCTTCGTCCATTCAAACACCACACGTCATGATATTGTCGTCCATTGAGACATACTCATCGAATGTAGCGAAATCGAGAACATCACAAACTCTTGCATCGGTTATATCAAATTCAACCCTCTCTTCTGTTATATCTTCTTCCATGTCATTTTGAACAAATTTATGGTAATAAGAATTATCTTTCAATTCTTATTGCATGTGAATTCTAACTAGAAATGTTCGTTGTGCAATTATATACGAGGGCGAATCAGAAAGTCTTTGCCCCTATTTTTTATTAACCAAAATAAGGTACATACAGTTAATTACAAATATACGTACTATTCTACGTACCTTACACTATTTTTCCACATAGTCCGCACACCGATTCAGACATTTATCCCATCACAGCACTAAATTTGAGATGCCTCTGTGGTAGAATTCGTCCGGCTGACTGTAGAACCACCGTCGGACTGCTGTCTTGGCTTCATCGTTGCACGTGAATCGCTGTCCTGCCAGGAACTTCTTCAGCGGACCGAAAACGTGGAAATCACTAGGAGCGAGGTCCGGACTGTATGGTGGGTGGTCCAGACTCTCCCGGTGAAATGACCAAAGCTTATCGACGGTTCTGATTGTCACATGTGGCCTCGCATTGTTGTGGAGGATAACCATGTTGTCCACATTGAGGATCCCTCAGCGCTTTCGCATGATGTCAGACGTGACAGTGTGGAACAATAACTGTCGGCATTGATGGTTGCACCTTGTGGCATGAAATCCAGCAGGAGCAGTCCACGGCGAAGCCAGAAGACCGTTAACATTACTTTCCCAACAAATGGCACTGAACGGAATTTTTTTGTCGCAGGCGAACCCAGATGTTTCCACGCTATGCTCTGCTGCTTTGGTTCCGGCATGAAATGCAGTATCTGCGTTTTATCGCCAGTAACATTACTGTCCAGGAAACTTCCACCGTCCTCGGCATACCGTTGTAGATGATTCAGTGAAGCAATCCTTCGCTTGCCTTTTAGCATGTCGTCCAACTGCCTTGGCACCCACCGACATGAAATCTTCCGGAACCCGAAGAACCCGTGAACGATGTCGTAAACACTCCCATACGAAATGTCAAGCTCCCGGGTAATATTCTTGAGGTGCACACGTTAATCCACTTTCACTATTGCATCTATGCAGGAAATTTTGTCAGTCAGCGACGAACGTGGCCTCCCCGAATGCTCATTGTCATGCAAGTCTTCATGGCCTTTTGCGAACTCACACTTCCCAAAGCGAGACACTTTTCCCCATACGTGAGCTGCATTTCCCTGTGGATTTCGATGGGCGTTCGTTCCTTGCTCCATAGAAAACGAATCACGCTTCGTTGCTCGTACACCGTGGACGTGTGAAGCACAACCGCCATCTTCAACAACTGACAGCAGCGCCGTGCCACGGAGTTACCGGCAGATAAGGCCAGGTCAGTCCAAAAAAAGGTCCACTGCTGGGAATGGATATGTTAACTTCGCATTTATATCCATAATTTGGCTAAAAAAAAGTTGTGGCAAAGACTTTCGGATTCACTCTTGTATGGAAGTCACAACTCCCGAAAGTTCAATCATTCAACTACAGTCTGTTAAAATCATTGGTGAGAAACTCTGCTCTTATAAAGTGCCTTTTGTTCATGTTAAGCGTAGAAAATTGTCCCAGGACCATTGATTATCAGTTCGTGGTAAACGGTATTTTGTCTTAACCGCGTTCGTGTTAATGGTAAAAATAACATGGGGATTCCTATACAATTTTATGGGACTTCAGAAAATTCATAATATTATATATGTATTTATGTTTTTTAACACGTGATTCAAAACTAAATACTAATCTGTCCTACCCAACGTAAGTTAATTTGCATAAATTATTTAACTTACCGGAGTAATAAACCCATGAAACCATATTAACAAAATGGTCTTTATTATGAATAATGACTGAGCTTCAAGCAATTGCATTCAGACAATTATATCCACAGTGCTTTACAATACGGTCACACCTGTCGACAGTCCAAAAGCCAGAGATTGAAAATAACTAGAGTTGCTTGCTTCCCTATTCAAGTCATGCTGCCATCTATTGGAAATAAGAAAAAATAAAAGTTAAGCAGTTCCGCTACAATTCGTTTTAATATACCCTTAAATTTTGAATAACAGTGTAAACATCTTTGATAACCACAATGTGCTTAAATTCATTTACCTTGCAGTTTAAATGTTTGTTTTTTGGTTTTACGGCTCAAAGACTACAGTGGTCATGCTGCGCCGGGACCTACTGTTTTCCGAGGAATCCGAACCTCTTAAGGCCTAGGGAACCAAACCCCGGACTACAGTGAGCAGTGCGATCTTTATGAGATCTCTGAGTAAGCGTTCTTTTTGCACTGCTGGGAGTCGAACCCGGATTAGCCGCGCAATAGGAGAACGCGTTACCACACTGCGCCACCGCAGGGCCAATCCTTGCTGTTTAAAGATTCTGCCACAGCATAATCTTTATTATCCTTATGCCATGATATATTTTGTAAAATTTATTACATTTTGTGTTTTACTAATTTAGAGGAAAGCCTGAGCGGAAATGAAGAAGTTGCTGAAATTAGTGACAATTCCACTGATCCTTAACTGATTCCCATTTTGCAGGGAGACATCTATTTTTTTAGTTTAAATTAAAATATTGTATTTAAAAACTGTATTCGAAAAATTAAAATTCTGTATTTAAAAACTGTATTCAAAAAATTATAATGTTATTGTATTTAAAAACTATTCGAAAAATTAAAATTGCATTGTATTTAAAAACTGTATTCGAAAAATTAAAATGTTATTGTATTTAAAAACTGTATTCGAAAAATTAAAATGTTACTGTATTTAAAAATTGTATTCGAAAAATTAAAATTCTGTATTTAAAAACTATTCGAAAAATTAAAATTGCATTGTATTTAAAAACTGTATTCGAAAAATTAAAATGTTATTGTATTTAAAACTGTATTGAAAAATTAAAATGTTATTGTATTTAAAACTGTATTAAAAATTAAAATGTTATTGTATTTAAAAACTGTATTCTAAAAAGTTAAAATGTTATTGTATTTAAAAACTGTATTAGAAAATTAAAATGTTATTGTATTTAAAAATTGTATTCGAAAAATTAAAAATTCTGTATTTAAAAGCTATTAAAAATTAAAATTGCATTGTATTTAAAAACTGTATTAATTAAAATGTTAGTGTATTAAAAACTGTATTCAAAATTAAAAATGTTAGTGTATTTAAAAACTGTATTCGAAAAATTAAAATGTTATTGTATTTAAAAACTGTATTGAAAAATTAAAATGTTATTGTATTTAAAACTGTATTAAAAATTAAATGTTATTGTATTCACACCAAGAAAACTGGAAAACTTCATTCAATATCCTCATGTGCAATTTTCTACTGACCTCAAAAATTCATGGTTTTTTGGTTAAAAAGAATGCACTTTGCACAGGGACAGACTGGGCCCTCAGGCCTGTGTGCCCTCATGGGTGATAGGACTTCTGTCTTCAAATGTGCAAGGACTCACGCTCTCCAAAAGTCCAAGGTATGTGCCCTGTGAGAGGACCCAGTCTGTGCCTGACTTTGCAGATAGTCTGCGCATTAGTCATTTGAATTAGCGAATCCGAGTCAATTGGTCATTTGAATCTGCAAATCCCAATCAATTGATCATTTGAATTGGCGAATCTGAGTCAATTGCCACTTTTTATTGATAGGAGGGAAAATTCTCCTTAGCTCTTATCCTGTTTATCCATAGTTTCATGTTGTGTGAAACGCCATGAAGGTAGAAGTTTGATTTTGTTCGTACAGGGATTTTGGTCTAATAGAATGAACCATAAATACGGTGTTTGCTTCTGTATCTGAGAGTCACCACTAAACAGGGGTTTGAAATACATTTTTATAAATCAGTTTATGCCGGAGAATTTTTATCTGACCATAAAAGATGGGTGTCCGTTAAGAGGGATTTCATTGCATTATAATTAACACTGTATATTAACATATATACAAGGTGAATTCTCAGAACACAAACCAAAAGATTGGGTAGATTCTTGCCCATAGAAACCTTTGATCATTCCTACATTTAAACTGTATTTCTTTTGAAATAATTATATAAGAAACAACTCTGACATTTAAGATTTTTATACAAATATTAAAGTTTTGTTGAATATATAATTAATGTTCAAAATGGTTACCAGGAACAAGTCATTTTCAGCAATCAAATCAAACTGATCCATTGGCGCTAGAGAAGAACACATTCCCCTTGGCATTTTCCTATTTGAGTACCTTCTACTGATTGTTTTGCACTCTTTAATTTTCTGACATGTCATTCCCTCTCGGACATCATAATATCTCTCTGTTCATAATGTTATGTTGAAAACTGGGTTGTAAAGTTTTAATTTAATTAGTTAGAATTTAGGATGGAAGAATTAAAATGAAGTTAAAGTATTTTATAATTAGGTTTGTAAATTTAAAGTTAGTTTCCTTATTGATTAGATTAACAATTTGATTAATAAATTGAGAGCTTTGCAACCCCATTACCATTTCATTTAATATTAAGTTTGTTTATCGAGAAAAATGAATTGGCCGTTAAAAATTGAAACTTAAGTATATTGAATGATTGTGTTTTACGTTAAATATAAAAAAAAAATTAAATTTAAATATATTTTTTTTTTCAATAACCGCAAGCTCCTTTAAAACAAAAACAGGCAGAAAAACAATTACCTAAAAAAAATTACTGCCTTTAATTTTATATAATAAACATGATACTATCAAAACAAAGTCTAGGTTAACAGTTGTTCAGGATAAAAAAATAAATTCATTACTTTAAGTTATAAAATTCCTTTCTAGAAGATTATTTACATTCAAAGCTTTTATTTCACTGATGAGTACCAAAATCGCTTAAATTGGAGATTTCCAAATTTATGGTGGATAACCCCTAACTGTATCGAGGTCTCCATTAGACCTGCTAAATAGTGCTGGTGTTTTTGAAAGTACCAGGATGTATTTTTACCTTATTTTTAATTAAAAGGGAGGTACTATTAATTAAGATTTAAGAGAAAATAAGGAAAAGAGAGCTTACATTTATATATTTTTTTATGGCCATCATCCAAGCATTGGTAGAGGTAGTCTTAATGACGTCTTATTCACTACCAAGCCACGCTCTCTGCCGATTTTCGATGGCTCTTCACATTTCGCCATCTTGTGACTTGGTGTGCTGGTTAAGGACCGCCAGAATCTTTGGTCGCCAATTATTAGCCAACTTCAACTTGGCTCATGTTAACGTTGGCTGACATGGCGTCCGCCATGTTAAAAAAGATTACCACACTGGCACTCAGAACCCGGCCGTGACCTGATTCTTTGCAGGTGCCCATGTATTATCTTCGAGGTCTAAGTTTAGCTCAAAAGTTTAAACTTTTCGGTGCATTTGTTTAACTTTCATCCTTCGGCTGATCAAAATTTAAACACCTTGCAAAGAGAAATTAAGTTTTAGATACCGATATGCCAAAATCATTTCTAAGTTAAAATGGGATTTAAAGGCTAAATATAATATGTAGAACAAAAACAAAAAGGTGGGTTAGTATGTTATGGGGGTCCTGCTTTTAAAAAGAAAAACAATTGTAGGTACGTCATTTATATATAGAAATTTTAAGGGATAACGTTTTTCCTGATAAAAATCAAATTAATTTAAAATTAACGCCTTTGGTAATTGAATAACATAATAATTAAAGTTTAATGTTAAAAAAAATACAAAAGGTTCTTTCTACGTTCCTTTATCTTGTTATATAATGTCAGACTGGATCCTGGTTGAAGAAACTAAGTTGATTGATTTGTATATCGTTGAGCTGAGGGAAGCACTGACCGTATGATCACTGCGCATCTTTAAACTTTGTGGCATCTCTTTTAATGACTAGAACATCGTTGGCAGAAACAAGTTTTTTTGGTTGTTTTTTTTTTCAGAGAATATCATCATAGACATCGGTACAAAGCTTGTTATGAGGTAGACAATTTTATCTGGAATATTCAGAAACAAGAGCAGCAGAATATCGAAAAAACAAATATATTTTTATCAAGCATACACATATACAGTGAAAGTGAGTGCGCTTTTTATTATTACTTATTTATATATATGCATGCTCCTGGGTAGATTTATTTTAAAAAAGAGAATTTTCAAATTTTGTCCTAACATTAATATACGTTTCAGTCACCGTTTTTTTAGTACTGCTGGCTATCATTCCCAGTGACAGCATTTCTGAGTGTAGTAAAAGAAGATAAATGAATGTTCTTTTTGTATGGATTAAGAGCTGCAAGATAAGAAATTCATCATTGAATGGGCTGTGAAAGAGGGTTGGCTAGCAATTCAAAACTCCTGGGAGGAGAAACTTAAGTGGTTGGAGGGCTGAAGTGGCTTTAAAGAAGATTATGCGATACAGCCATAAAGAAAACATGTTTTGATATCCAATGGAAGCGGGGCCTTAATCCCCCTTCCCACCACTGTTTACTTGCGTACAAATATGAGTGTCCGGAAGTGTAAACAAGGTGCATACAGAAGTGCAAAAAAAAGGATGCATCACAAAATGTGCCTGCTCTTTTTAAATGCAGTCAAAACAATATTTCCTTCCTATACATCTGATTTCTCCATCATTCAAACATAGACAAGTTTTGTTTATTTTGATGCTAGTACACGACACCACGTTACTCACGCAATTCTAGCCAGTGTTTCAAAACTGGCAATCGACACAAAGTGACCAGCCGCCATATTATTTACGCATTTTTTGTGATTTTTCTCAATCCTTCCTTCCTCTTCCCCTCAACCCTAAATAAAAAACAATAATCCTCCTCTTCCCTCTCTCCTCCTCTTCCCTCCCAACCCTAAAAAGGTAAAACACGAGTATGCATACATTTTCATCGGCTTCTTGCACTTCGAACACTCAGATGCAATTAACCCCTCTTTCATGGCCCACTCAATTATACTTTGCATACGTAACCCATAAACAAAAGATTCAGATGCTCGGACATATTTGCTGCAACAAATAAAACGACAAAGAACATGAAGTCAACATAAAATGTCATAGCATACCACTCCTCGCTCATTCATACACACGTATGTGGTGTCACACCATGTCACGTGACAACCTCATTTAGTGCAATTTACAACGATTTCAAGACGCCAGAGTGAAAAGTGGGTAGCTTGTTCCGTACTGTCACCTTTATTTTTACTATTTCTAAGTTTACAAATTCAAGGGATTATAATGTCATGATTTACAGATGTTTTTAGTATGTAGGGGGTTTGGTGAGCACTCACCACAAGGTACGTATACTAATTAAAAAAAGGGGGGACAGCGCAAAACAAAGGCTGGTCACCAGAACTCCTCATATAATCTAAAAATGAGCTTAAGGAAATTCCTTGGCCACAAGTTTATCATAGCATTATTAGAGCATCTGTGTTATTTTGGAACATTGTCAGGAAGATCGGTGATCCATAGCGGCCATTAATTTTCGACATTGAAACACGGAATTAAAACCATCATGCCATTTACAGTGTTTTTGAGTCTTGCGATTGTCCTGAATCAGTGAAGAGGATGTAATAGCGGGGGGTGATCCTCCACTTTAGGCTGCGCCCTTGCTGTCTATTTTGATAATATTAGTGGTGCGTTTCCTGAAACGGTAACTGGCGAATCAGTATTTTCCTGTAAAGTTCTTAATAGGCAAAGAAGTGTTCTGCAATCATGCCCCCCCCACCACCACCACAAGCAAAAGCAATCCGCTAAACATTATTACACAACAGCAAAATCAGGGAAGGAAGTTGGTGCAATTGGCAACAGAGGCAAGCCTTTAATCTGCACTGATGCCAAGAAAAGTACTAGCGCAAGAAAATGACTGGTAAACAACTTTTCATCATGGCAGATGTTACTGCTGTCCACTTTGGTGATAATCCAAAATTTGACCAGGGGAGCGTTTTCTACATTCACATTGGTCCATTTAACATTAATAAACAAAATTTTGGTGGAAATGCACGGTTCGACCGGTCACCAAACTTTTAACACAAATATTACATTAAAAACTTGTACAGGTATAACGAAACAATACAGAGTTTCACCAGGAGATTCCATAACAAACAGTTATTTCGACACTGGCGTAAGGTTTAAAACACAAAAACCTTATGACAGTATTACAATAACCATTGTAGAGGTATATTCTAAACTTTATAAACTACTATCACTTTACAGGAGGCTAGATGGAGAATTAAAACATTTATTGAAAACATCTACCGTATGTTGAAAGCACTTTTAACATTAGAGAACAATTCCCATTGTCGTATACAAAACTTAAAAACCAAATATTAAAAAAAAAAATTATGACAAAATTCTACAATAATTTAAGAAAACAAAGTATTTTACAGGATGGGTGGAGCAGGAGAAAGCTACGGTTCCACAAAATATTTCTAGAGGTATAATGCTTGAGAAGCAATGTAGAGAGCTAAAACAGATAAATCCGTTACTCAGAGAGGAGGCACCCCCCCCCCACTCCCACCCAAATATTGCTTACTTTCAAAATAATTCCCGTTTGTACCGTTATGAGTTCTGGGACAAAGTCTTCAAAATGAACTTTGTCAAACCACCTCTTGTAGAAATGCACAGTGTCGGTTAAAATCCAGTGAAATGTTCTTTGCCACTAAGAGTCTTTGCATGTCAACAAACCGGATGATGAGAGACTTCTTTTTAGAACCAATAACATCAGATGTGTACGGTTTAGAAAGGCTGAAAAATAACCACTCATATAGCAAGAATAATAATAATGTAGTGATCATTTACATTTCAGAACATTTGGCATTTCCCTTTACTTGGCGCTCCCTGTGCCATGTCTCTTATTGACTAGTTACTAATCACTAATTGATTAATAAATAATCATTAACTGATCATCGATAATAAATTGATTAATCACTAATCAAATAATAATTAACTACTTGGTTAATTATTAGCCACTAGTCACTAAGTATTAACCACTAATTAACTAATAACCCCTATTTAACTGATAATTCATTAACCACTAATTAACTAATGACCCCTATTTAACTGATAATTCATTAACCACTAATTAACTGATAATTAATGAATGGGGATTTATCCCCAATTTTCTAATAATCCACCAATCACTAATTAATAATTATAAAATGAACTAATTAACCAATCAATAATAACTACTTAAACAAGCACTCATCATCAATTAGCTGAATATTACTCAATCTACAGAAACCCATTCCTTTAGACAGAAGGACAAAACAAAAGCAGTAATAATTTTTTTTCCCCTTCATTTTTTTGTGTGCGCTTTTTTCAGTGTGAGTATTGTTCCGTGTGCGCTTTTTTCTGTGAGCACTTCCTTCCGTGTGCGATTTTTTTCATGCGCGCTTTTTTGCGTGTCCGCTTTTTTTCCATGTGCGTTTTTTCTTGTGTGCATTCGTGACCTTGCGGTTTCTTCCGTGTTCAATTTTTATGTGCGCTTTTTTCGTTTGAGGTTTTTTCATAGAACCGGTAACGGTACTATCCCAAAGTACGTAGAATATACAGGTGGGGCCGTCCGACCCTTCGAGTATTGAACTGACGGGAGGGAGCACGGCGCCGTGGTTCGTGGGTAAATGTTACTAGGTGGGAGGGGAGGGAGAGGTTTCTGCGGTTTACCATTACCAAGATGGCTGTCAAGCTGTTCCACTGCTTTTACTCCACCTTCTCTTCCCCACTTGATTCCCGCGTTCTCCGGATGACGGCGACCAGCTTGTTTTATTAATGAATTGACTACTTTTTAATATAACAAAAAGTATTAACACACAAAAAAAAAGGTGTAATGATATTTAACAATGTACAGTCAAATCCCGCTTTAACGAACCCGGCTTGTAACGAATTTTTTAATCCCGTCCAATTTCCTCTGCCTATAACACTATTTTATACGGTTATAATTCATAAGGCGTTATAAACTCAACGGAGGAGGGGTTACAGAGCTACAACTCACATATTCCTATGTTAAATATACAAAATTTCATTGCAATGGGAGGTTACAACCCCAAAAACACCCCCTGAGAGGGCGAAGGGGTATTTTACTAGATTATTATGGCAGAAATCAATACCTTTACGCGTTATTGCACCTGTGTTCTTTTACCTATCATTTTTAGTTTTCTACGCCAAAAACGATCAGTCGTAATT
>QLNU02015360.1:253255082-253273814 GCA_006491805.2 Dysdera silvatica
ATAATTATTTGCTCAAAACAAAATCGTAATAAGAATATAAAAAAAGGCACCTTTCCAGGTGCTGAAAGTCGGATTGGCTTGATGACCTACTGTGGGTGAGTCAAAGCTTGTGAAACAGTCAAACAGCCTTGTGTTAATGGAGGTCGCGGAGGAGCTGACTGCAGGAACGGGCAAATCCTGATCCCCTTCTGTGTGTGCATGGACTTCGCAAAAATTCCTATCAGTGTTTCCATGGCTAGAAAAGTAACATCTGGCAAGAAAAGAAAATAGCTTCTCCTATGTAATCAGGGAGAGAAGGAGAAAGGGGGCTTTAAAGTAGGGGCGACTATGCCCTTTTAAGCAAGGAATTGTGTAATCAAGCATGGAAAATGAAAAAGGAGAATGAATGGAGGTATTTATGGACTGTGAATTAAGGCAGTAGTGGACTGTTTTAGAGGACTACAAGTAGATTTTAGTATTTTAGAGGAGGTATTTTGGAAGGGGTATTTTAGAGCAGGTATTTTAGAAGAGGTATTTTAGAGGAGGTATTTTAGAAAATGTATTTTAGAGGAGTATAGATTACTGTTTTAGAGAAAGGAAAATGGATGGAGGTATTTATGGACTGTGAATTATGGTAGTAGTAGTAGACTGTTTTAGAGAAGTGTAGGTAGATTTTAGTATTTTAGATGAGTATAGTATATTGTTTTAGAAGTAGCAGTTATGGACTATTTTCGCTTGACCACTGACAAAGTCAAGTCCACGCATATACACAGAAGGCGGATCAGAATTGTCCATTCCTGGCATCACCTACTACCGCTAGAGGCTTTAGTTCACAAGACCCATTGGTTAAGAACAGGTTAGTTGCTGCTGGTATATAGGGTGGTGCATCCCTCTGTGAATAGCACGATTAAAATGTTCTTACCTACTGGATTAAATCCGTGTGATTAGCGCAATTAAACAGTTTATCCAGGTCATGCAACCGGGTCAGTATCTCATAGCTGGCTCCGTCTGACCCTGGTCTTCACTCCTCAATCGGTTCTTCTAAAGTTTTATAGATTACACAATTTTAAACTGTCAAAAAACATATATGATCCACAAATTTCCATTTTGGGATGACGTTTATCTCATGCTGAAGTATGCAATTAAGTTGCATACTTCAGCAATTTTTTGTATTCTTGAATGCAAATTTTGTTTTTATTCTAGAAAGGAAACATTTTGAATGCAAAAACTGATCAGCTGCAATAAGTATTCTGTGGATTTCAAATAACTGAAATGCCAGCGAGTATAAAAAGGAGCGAGTTCACACTTTGTAGTTTACCTGATGAAGTAATTAAAGGAGACAGGATGGATCGAAAGTGGGCTATTCTTCGCCAATTGATATCAGCTGATAGCACATTAAAATATAGCAGAATTTCTAGTATTATGTGTATTTTAACAATACCTCACAGCAATGCATAATATGTAAGAATATTCAGCAGTGTACAAAAAACTAGAACAGAATTTCTGAGCTCTTTACCCAATGAAAATGTGGCAGACATTTTGATAACTAAAAATATGCGAAAAGGACTGAGTAAAAATTTGATAACAAATGTTTGGCAATGGTTAAATCAACTACTTATAAACACTTGATTTATAATAAAGTAGAATAATCATAATAAATCAGTACTTTTGGTTTTATTTCTGTCTATGTGTTGCCATAGTTTCTCATAGCGTGAAGTACATGTTGCTGTTTTAATAATTTAAATAAATAATGTATTGTAATTTTCGAAAATTACCTTGGATTTTATTTTCTGTTTAATATAGTCTACATTTATTAGTACTCTGTGCTTAATATGGAAAAAATATAGTACCTCTTTCAATTATGGATATGTTACACTGCATGTATTTCACACGCTGACTGATGATGTGCATGCTGATTACGCATGCACGTTTTCAAAAATTATGTTTGCATGTGCAGGCTGATCACACCGTGTGAGCTGTTTTAACTGAACTTAAATGGGTGATTCAGGGAAATATTTTTGTTTTACACATATGCACTCAATATGCCTGGCGGAAAATTTGTGTTTAATAAATTATGGTTAGAGAAAAATGGAGTCCTGTATGTAGTAATTTTAATGTTATTTTAAAAATTATACAATAAGTGATAAAATAATAACAGATTTCTCCTGTACTCTCCCCCCTCCAAATGTGCGTTTCAGAAATGTTTACAATACTAATGTATGAACTCCTTAAAAATGTTGTTCATACTCCTTAATTTTTGTTTTAAAATTAGAGTATGTACCCTTTATCCATTCGCTTCACTTCAGTCCACTGAACTCAAGCTTCTCTACGATCAATAGGACACTCAAGAAGTTTAACCCAAAATCTTCAAAAAGAAGCAAAACGAATGGATCAACCAGGAAGAAGAAATCTTGGAAGAATACCGAAATCAGGGAGAACGACTTTCCAAGAGAACCAAAGAGGAATTCGTATCATACAGGAGTGACGTTGTGTCTGCCAAATACTGGTGGATGACCCGACAAAATGAACTGAACTCAAGAGCGAACGAGCACCTTCCAACGTTGGACTAGAATGAAGACCGGTGTTGCCTGATGGCCATTTTGCTTCAGAGATCTAAGCTCCGCCCCTTCAAACTACTGGGATAGACTCCTCCCTCCACAATGGCCCCACTCCCTTGTCGTGAATCCCAACTGCTTATTCATCGATTCCCATCCCTTTTCACTGCATTTTTCCAATCGGTTCCCGCTGTTCAATTTTTGGTCTTTTACATCCAACTCTTGGCCAGCCTGACTTCGTTGCAAGAACAGATATTTCTTTTCTGCCACCCAAGCATCGTTTTTCAACTCCTGTCATTTACCATCCAAAAACCCCAAAGTTATCTCGCTCCATTTCATGGGGGATTAAATAAACAACGATTTGTAGGCACCCTATTAGTCAGGATATGCTTGGCTTGGACTTCAGTCCATTCAGTGTTTCGAAACAACAGTGAATATATAATTGAAGTTAATAATCACATACACAAATTAAAAAAATATCAGTACATAATTAGCACTTTCTTTTAATAAATACTTTGGGCTGCATTACTCTAATTTTTGTACTACTGTTATGAAAGTATTGTAAAATGTGTATAATAAGGTAAAAATAAGAATATATTGAATAGAAATTCACAACAGAACAAGGACAGTTTTACTGAACAACAATCTAATCATTATACATATTCAGTTTTACATACATATGTACATAAATTTACAAATAAACATATAAAACATTATCTGTACATAACACCTTATAGAATAGAAAAAATACATAATACCATATAGAATAGAAAAAATACATAACACCTAACAGAATAGAAAAAGTATATGCAAATAAAAACTATTGTGAGTAAAATTTTTGTCACTGGTCTGAATGCGAAAGAAAAGGAAATAGAAAAATGAGTGAAGCAGAAAATAAAATGTAAATAAAAATAGTAAAAGTAAGAAAAGGAGGAAAATAGATTAGAAAAACTTACGAAAATAAAGAAGGAAGAAAGTAAGTTAAAATAAAAGAAAAATTAAGCAGAAAGAAAAGAAAAAAAAAGAATAAAAATATACAAAACTTACTAACAGCTTTTCCCTAAACTTTTTATCCCAATTTTCTCCATCTTCTTACATCAACTTTTCAATTGAGGAATCTGTCCATTAACATCTCAAAACCTATGCCTGAATAAAACAAGATCTATACAAGAAGATGGGGAAGCCTGGGTGTAGGACTACTCTGGGAAAATCCAGAAGTGGGTGGAATAAATTAGTAGTGTACCAAATCGTTCAATGACTAAATCACTGAACTGCACATTAATGATAGATGGGCAGAATAATTTATTGTTTCGTTCAATGAACGCTTTGGCACACTTGTAGTATAAATACAAGACGTTCTCACTTTCTTGACACTTCACCGGATAAAGAGAATAATAGTTTTCAAAACATTGTGAAATTTTCTTATGTTCGTAAGTTTTCCTCATTTTTATTCTCTATTTCTTTCTACTTGATTTTCCTTTTTCTTTATTTTTGTAAGTTTTTCTAATCTATTTTCCTTCTTTTGTTATTTTACTATTCTTATTCCCATTTTACTTTTAACTGCACTTACTTTTCTATTTTCTTTCCTTTCAGACTAGTGACAAAAATTTACTTATGGTAAGTCCCGGTCAATCACTATATTCTTTTGTAAACAAAAACTGATCTAAATCCTATATAGTTTGCAATTTTGACATATTTTACTCCACAATTTATTCATAAATCCTAAATTCAGCTGAAAACAAGGGAAATATTTTAGAATTCATTTGAAATCGTTTGTCTTTAAAATTTAATCCACTGTTTTTTTCTAGGGGTTCTCTTTTCACTTCAGAGAGAATTCAAGGAAACTAAGGTTTATATACATAATGTCAAAAGCCATTTTGCCTTTTTTTTTTTTTTAAAGCAGAGTACAAACCTGAAGTCAGTAATTACTATTTCAGTACTTGTTCTATTAAATTCGAATGAATTTATCACCGATTATCATTACATATATACATTATTTATGAACTTGGCTAAAAGAAAACTACACCAAATAGCCCGATTACTTCAAATATTTTTGAACACAATGACATAAAATTCCTAGAATCAAAGCAATTTATGCAGCTCCCATAAACTGTTTCAGTTACTAAATACTCACTAAAAAAAGAACATTGAAAAAAAAAAAAAATAGTAATTTAATTTTGGAAAAATACTCATGAGTGAAGCAAATTAAAAATTTGCATAAAACAGTGGCTCCCAAAATCTTAAAAGTAGAAACCCACTTTTTATTTTTGAAAGACTATGTTTATGACTAATGTTCATGATGCACTCAGCTTTAAATCTCTGAATTCAGACCCACAAATATCAGATTAATTTTAGAGATTAAATGTCAGCTGTAATATGACATATTTCTTGTATTTTACAATACAAGGACCTTGAGTTTCCTGAGGAATCTGAACTTCGATTACCTAGGGAAACAAATCCCAGTATGTGCTAGACTGAAAAATAGTGCATATTCTATAGTACCATTACGATCGAATCTTAGTAGTAGTAAACATACTAGATGTAGATAAATACGTTACCTCTACACCATCACAAGGTCGAAGACAACTTGCTGCCTCAGAATTACAGGGTTCTATATGTGTCCCTACCTTTATTTAGAAAAAGGGCTTGAAGCATTTCAAAAATTGTACTGCTTACCCAATTTAGAACAAAAATGTTTGGTATAGAAGCCTTTCAATACTTAGTGCATACGAGGAAAATTTTTGAGACCAATGGTGATTCATCTAGGGGTCATACTGAAGACCCCAAATATCAGACAGAACCTTGTTCACACTAAGTTACACAATAAAACTGAGTATTACAGTAACAACTTTTTTTAAAGGACTGAAATCACCGATATTAATTCTAATCAGTTTTATGACAATAAAACTTTATAATGTAACAATTACATTATATGTAAGATTGTAAAGGCAGTATCTTAATACCGTGAACATTCTGTTTAAAAATTCAGTTTACTTTTTTTTCAAAATGGTGGTGTAATGGAACTGAAAACTTCATTTTAATGCTTTCAGTGTTTGGACGATTCCGCAGAAAGTCTGTTATGGCAAAAGACATGTAGGGGTTCCTATTCTGTGGGATACAGCTGTTGCTCCATAATGTTATATGTACTGCATGTGGATTATTTTCCAATACACTTTCCAAAATTTGTGCAACAGCACTAGCAATATAATTTCCAGAACGTCCTCCCATCACTTCTATCCAAATGACACAGTAACTCTGTCCCTTACTTGATGTGTAAGCAGTCATATTGTATAAGTTCAGTTTGTGTTTGTAAAAAATACTACTAGTATCAGCTTTCGGCAATGTGATGACATTCTCCATGTCAAAACGTAAGACCAGCTTTGTTTTGTCTGTTCTATCTTCTTGTTTGTGATCTTTCGTGAAAGTTTTCTCTTTAATATGAATATCATATTCTGTTTGTAGACTCTCTAATATATACTCAATTGAAGAAGCAATTTTATACTCTTCGAGAAGATCGCAGCCATCCTTTTTGGGTACATAGACTGCCAGATTAAATTCATTGTTAAATACAGTTTGATAGTAAAAAAGCTTGACTGGTTTATTTCCCTTACCTTTGCACTTTTCTTTATACAGCTTGTACATAATTCTCACGTTCAATTATGAAATATGAATACTCTTTCTTACTTTAAGCATGACAATAATGGGACTACACCCTAGGGAATGAGTTTATGTGGTCAATTACAGTTTGTCTAGCTGCAGCAAAGAATCTGCTGCTCAACGAAAAGTTCCATATCAGATTATTCAACTTCAGTTTCTGGCATATACTCAGTAGGGTGGGTCGAATTTTCAACAGTTGCTCAAATCTTGTCAAGATAAACACAGTGAAAAAAGAAGTTTTGGAATCGGATAATATCTTCAGGTCGCGCATGACCCCCAAAATTTGAGAAATTAGCCATAAATTGACCTTTTTTAGAAACTTTTGAATAGTGCCTTAAATTGGTCAGATTATCATGGAACTTCAGTTGTAACAGTAATTAGAAACAAGCTAGCGGGAAATAATACTTTGACAGACGAAAATACCACCAAAGGCAGGGAGTCGCTGTAGGACGAAAATTGGCCAAAATTGTGAAAAAAACAAAACACCGTAGAAGCGTTCATGACTTCAGAAAAATAGGTTAAGTAGACTGTTTGATTAACTATTGCTGTGCAGCTCTTCGCCTGTTTGCATTCCACATTCAGTGTAAAGGAAAACGACCTCGAATTCACCTGGGGAGGTGGCCACATTTCGAGTTCCACCTACACCCTTCCTAACCAACCAACAATAGCTGGACATGGAAAATCTCTACTTCTGTGATTTGGTTCCACATGAACTGGATGTCGTTTTCAAATATTGACATTTGGCAGCGAGAAAGCAAAGTTGCTCTGATGAAACCATCTCTGCTGTCACCGTCACATACTTTGCTTGTTGCTTCTGTGATTAGTTTTACAGTAAGTTTAACCTCCTGAGTGTGACATGGAAATTCGTTTATGTTGAAAGTTGTTATCTGCTTGGAATGAATGAGGTTTAAGATTTCCTCGGATGTTGCAGATGCTAGAAGTGGAGGACAGGTAATTTTCGTTGATGACTAGATGATCCACCTTGTGTAGTCTTTTGCATCAAAATTTAAATCAGGAGTGATGAACGTACATACGGATCTGCATTTCTCTAGTTTTTTCCTGGCTTTTAAAATGCACCTTAAAGCAAACTCTCTGACATGCTGTCTTTCACCATAGCCAGAAAAAGATTCACAGGATTGGCAAAACAAGCATTGTTTTGGATTACTGGATCAATGATTGTTTTGAGATGATCTGGTAAATATCGGGAAGCCTGAATACACTGAAACACATGTTTTGGGCCTTGAAGTATTGCTGGTTGGGTTTTGATTGTGAACCATAGAGGTGAGTATACTTTCAGGATGAACACTGTGATATGAATAAGATTTGAAGATGGGTCTGAGGAAGCAACGTATAGTCTAAGGACTCTATTAGCCGTTGTCAACCACATGGAATGGCTGAGCAATCTAGGGTTACAAATGGCAAGATCTGGAGGACAAACACCTGAGTGAATAGCCAGTGAAATTTCAAGTAAACATTTTTGATTTTTGCTTAGGATATCCTTGTTTACTTTTGGAAGTATGCGTTTTGGAAGTATATATTTTTTTTCCTACAGTTCCATTAGGAAGTAAACCCAGTCATAAATCAAAGTTTGCTTACATGTTTTTTTCCAAGATTACCTAACACGTGTGCTCTGTATGTGGTTGATAATTTTGAATCATACCATCAATAACCATTATCTATTCACTGCAGAACAGAAGTCACTAACTGATATCCATGCAGAGTGGTTACTCGTCTGAGATCAGTGTTTAAGCTGACTTCAAAAATGCTGAAATTGGAGAACAAGTTATAGCAAAATGCTAAAAAAATTAGTTGCTCGTCACACAAAAAATCGCAGCAATAAAATTATTATATAATAAATTTCCACATGAAAACTCACAAAAAACTTGCCTCGGTGGCTTTGTGTGTTGACCATTATTTGGCAATTGTGTTATCCCTGAGAAGGGTAATAATATCTTACAATAAAATTATTTACATCAACAATTTTTTGAATTACTATAAGGGTTGCTGTATGAAACATATTTTAACGTTTTCAAAAAGTAACAAATCAGAAATCAAAGTTATTAAAAAAAAAAGAAACTGTTTTAACAGGATATTAAACAACTGTTGCTATTTTGTGATGGACACAATTTTCTTTCTCGCATTTTAGATTAATTCATCGCATTTTCAAAAAAACTGACCGTAGCTTAAACTCTGCCTCAGCTACATAATATCAATGTCCTGACATATATGTGTATATATATAGAATCAACCAAAAGTCCTTATAAATTTTTAAAAATCTCCAAATCTGATGTCAACTGATGGCTGATTATGGGTTATTTCTTGACTTTTTGTCAACTGCACACTTCAACATTGTGGGAACCAAAAGATGCCATTCAGCATAAGGAGAGTTTCATATATTCAGATACATCTGCAATCACGGGTGTTGTCACTTACTTGAATTGTAGTGAACATCATATCAAACACTTACTAGTGTAATACACAAATTGAATATACAGTAATCATTTCCATTGTTTTTCAAATGTCTAAGTGCCACCTATTGAAAAATATTGAAATTTTTTTTAATCTGTAGTAAAAAAAATCCAAACTCAGACAGTGTTTATCATACACACTACACCTCAATGAGATTATTTCTCCATTTTTATATGAATTTTTAAAGTTTATACAGACCTTTGGTTGACCCTGTGTATGTGTGTGTGTGTATATATATAAATTACCCAATTGTACGGCTACTAGAACCAACACAGCCCAAAGTGCTTTGCAGCCTAGTATAGGTGCAACCACTAGGGCTGAAAGACCACGCCAGCGCATGTCATGGACAATAGATATGAACACCTACATCATGCGCACCTACTATACGATTACAAAGCTGGAAACAGACATGACAAATTACAGACCCACACTTCACGCCAAATTCGCACAACAGTACCCACACCTGGACATCAGTATAGAAAGGATAACAACCCAACGCAGGAACATAATAACCAGAAACCTCTTAGCAGAGCCCATACTACAAAGGTTAAGAGATGAAGTCGCCAATAACTTAACAAATACACCAACTAATGAAGCCAATCTAGAAGCAGAATCAACTAGCGTAAGAAAACCGCCCCAACCGGACATGGAAGACGTGGAGAAAATGGAAGAAGGTTTCCAATGTGCCCTGGCGGAATATGAAGGCTCGGATGCCACAACAAGGCCAAGAATACCACATCAACCGGCATCTTGGAAACTGTGCAAAGCAACCAAGATCCTCAATGAACATACCTTGCCACTACACCTACAGAACCACAACTCCCTACAGGAAATACACACCGCCATATACTGTGCAGCAGTAGCGGCATCACGCGCCAATGGGTACGAAGTAAGGAACGAAGGCCGAAGTAACAGAGGAAACAAAGCCCAACCACCATGGCAAGTGAGACTGGAGAAAAGAATAGAAGAGCTCCGCAGCAGCATAGGGCGAATAACCCAGTACATGCAGGGAAATAGGGGTAAGAAATTAGTGAGGAAAGTGAAGATGGCCCTTAAGAGAAATAGGATTCATACAAGACACGAAGAGCCCAATAAACATATCAGCGAATATCTGGATACCCTCAAACAAAAACTGGGTGTATACGCCAGAAGACTCCGAAGATACAAAGACTATACCAACAAAAAACAACAGAACATGCAATTCCAAGCAAACCAGAAGGCCTTCTACAGGAAGCTTCGAGAGACCCCAGCGAACAAAGACAAGTACGAAGCCCCAAAGCCAGCAGAAATAGAGACCTTCTGGAAGACACTATGGTCCAATGAAGTACAGCACAAAAGCGCCCCCTGGATTCAGCAAGAAATGGAGGCTACGAGAGGAATAGAGGAGATGGAGTACACGGGCATCACGATAGAGGAACTCCAGCAGGTAATCCAACGTACGCACAACTGGAAAGCACCCGGTATTGACGGCATACACAACTTCTGGTACAAGAAATTTACCAGCGCCCATGGCCCATTAGCCAAGGAACTTACGGCGATAATTGAAGACCCCAGCAAAATGCCTGAATTCCTCTGCAAGGGAATAACTTACCTCCTACCGAAGGACCAGGATACCAGTAACCCAGCGAAATACCGACCCATTACGTGCCTTAACACCCTGTACAAGATACTCACGGGGTGCATCTCTGAAAAAATAAGCCGGCACAGCGAAAGCAACAACTTAATGACGGAAGAACAAAAGGGATGCCAGAAAGGGACTCTGGGATGTAAAGAGCAGCTTACCATCGACTCAGTTATCCTGGAACAAGCAAGAAAACAAAAGCGAAAACTCAACACCGCATACATAGACTACAAGAAGGCTTTCGACTCTGTTCCGCACTCGTGGCTCCTTGAAATACTCAGCATATACAAAGTGCATCCCTCAATCATCCGATTCCTACAGAGCAGCATGAAACAATGGAGAACCCGGTTACAGCTAAACACGCCAGACAGTAAAATAGAAACGGCCGAGATCCCCATCCGCCGCGGAATCTTTCAAGGAGACGCACTAAGCCCCCAGTGGTTCTGCTTGGCGTTAAACCCCTTGTCAAGGATGCTGAACACAAGTAAATACGGATACATGCTGAAGAAAGACAAGAGAAACCTACATAAAGTCTCCCACCTCATGTACGTAGATGACATCAAGCTATACGCGCCAACAATCACCCAACTCCGACAACTCATCAGTATAACAGAGACATTCTCCAAGGACATAGGAATGGAATTCGGCCTCGATAAGTGCAAAATACAGAAGAATAGCAAAGAAGATTTACCAGGCATCGAACTCGAAGACGGGAGACTACTGAAGACCTTGGACGAGGGCGAAACCTACAAATACCTAGGGATAATGCAAAAACGGCAGCAGGAGCACAAGAAAGTCAAAGTCCAGCTCACGCAAGCATTCCAAGAAAGACTTAGAAGCATTGTGAAGACGAAACTGAGCGGGAAGAACACCACGCAAGCAATTAACGCATATGCGGTACCAGTGCTCACCTACTCCTTCGGGATCATCAAATGGTCCAACACTGAACTAGAACAACTCCAGCGGAAAATGAGAACCATCCAGAGAAGAGCCGGACAACTACACCCTGCAACGGCAATTGAACGGCAAACACTACCCCGGGAAGAAGGAGGACGCGGACAAGCGGACCTCAAAGACTTACATGACAAGCAGATCCAGAGCATGAGGCAATACTTCCAGTTGAAGAGTCCCCGATCGCCACTCATCCAAGCCATAATACAAGCAGATGCAAATTACACGCCACTAAACCTGTGTAGTACCGAAGAGCGTGTCCTCGAAACAGCCAACGAACAGAAACTGAGAACTTGGGCCGGAAAACCATTACATGGCAGGCACTACAATGACCTGCAACAACCACACGTTGACAAAAAGGCATCAAATTCTTGGCTGGCCAAAGGCACTCTCCAGCCAGAGACAGAAGGATTCATGCTAGCCATCCAAGACCAAGTGATCGCAACAAGGAACAATCAGAAATTCATCCAGAGAAAAGACATAGAAAGCGACAAATGCAGACACTGTCATGCGGCATCGGAGACAATCCAACACGTGATGGCAGGATGCAAGATCCTTGCGCAGTCAGACTACAAACATAGACACGATCAAGTAGCGAAAATAGTCCACCAGAAATTGGCAGCGAATGCTGGCTTTCTGACAGAAAAATGCCCGTACTACAAATATGAGCCAGAGACCGTGCATGAGAACGAAACACACAAGCTTTACTGGGATAGAGCAATCATAACAGACAAGACAGTCCCACATAACCGTCCTGACATAACCCTCGTCGATAAATCGAATAAGACCACGTACTTAATCGACATAGCAGTACCCAACACCAATAACATACAGACAACCTACACAACGAAAATCACCAAGTACCAAGATCTCAGACATGAAGTACGAGATATATGGGGTATGGAAAAGATCCTCATCATCCCGTTAGTCATCTCAGCAACAGGGATAGTACCAAAAACGCTTGCGACGAATTTGGAGATACTCAACATTGACCCAAACACCTACATTGAAATACAAAAAGCCACAATCCTAAACACGTGTCACATTGTCAGGAAGTTTCTAGACATGGCACATTAAGAAGTGATGTAAAAAGAGGCTTGGGAACATGGCGCTCTGCCCGTCCCAAAGCCTGTTTCCGCCAAGAATGGGCGAGGAAAACTTTTATATATATATATATATATATCAGTGGCATACGGTAAACTTTAAGCATAGGTGTGCTGAACAGAATAAAAAAAAAGTAATATGCAGGAACTAAATAGAGTAGTGATAATCATTATTATTTTTTTTAATCCTACTTTTTTAAATATACCAGCATAATAAAACCATAAAACACATTTTTAATTTTTATAAGAAATGGATATATAAATTCACCAAACACAATTATTGTAATACGCATTACAAATTTACATTATTTATAAATTCAATTCTTCTTTCTGTGACAAAAACTGATTTATACATCATCATAGAATGAGTGTTTTTCTTCAACTCCAGCAATAAATCTCCTTATAGCAAGTATGCTAAGGCCACAAAATCTTTTTGGTTTTGGTGACCTTGGTAATAAGTCTTTATTCTTTTGATTGCAGAAAACTTAATGTTCTACTACTTGGTATAGTTGAGATAAGTTCAACTAGCTTGTATACCTCTTTTGTGCATTTTTAAACTATTGTCATTCATAAAAGCCAACAATTCATGAACTTACTTGTCTAAAAATTTAGGTGATAAGTAAAGACCTTGGGTCATTCCATAAATTGTTACCCAAAGTGGTTGCGGTCATATTTTAGAAAAAAATAATATTTTTACCACTGAATAACCCTTATATGTAATCTTTAGAAATGCATTTATTTAATCTTCATAGGCTGCCATATTGGAGAAAAAAATCAAACTGGCCACCCACGACAAGCAAAAGTGAGTCAAACAGCTTTTTATAATATCTTCCAAATGGTTAACACATATATTAGTTTCAAATAAAAACAATTAACTTTAGCATAGTCCGGGCTATAAAATGAAATATCAATATTGCGTTTGTTTTTCTATTTAGTACAGGAAAATTTGACATAAGTTTTCAGCATAAAACCGAATATTTCACCATCTTTAAGATTTTTTAACTAATAAAGTAATTAAACTCACAAAATAAAATTCTGCGATTAAGTAAAGTACATCTAGTTAAATAACATAAAAATATTAAACTCAATGATAACACCGATTTTCATAATAAAAAAAATGGTCTAAGAACTGCATTTTACGAATTTCAGCTATATTTTGACGCACTGTACATAAAAGGATCATTTGGAAAAAATTTAAAAATTTTACAGAATGTACTCTTAGTACAGGTGTTATCATGGTATAAGTTTCCCTTTTGTAATTTGGCTTCGTATAACTGCTGTAGAGTGTTAAAAACCATAAAAAAATGGACAACCATAATAAGTTGTTTGGGGTGTTTTTACTATTATTCATATCCTTATTTATTAAATTTTAGGCATTTTCAACTGAAATAATATAATTCATAGGTGTATAGAAAGTAGCAATATCAGATATTGGTAAAAATATTCCGAATTATATTTTTTCATTCAAAATTAATAATTTATGATAAAATTATTTTATTTTTAATAATTTCCACGGAAATTAAAATTAAAAATGTGTAAAGTAGACTATATCAGAATACACATCATAATCCAAACCAAACAAGGATACAATAAAATCTATAGCGAACTAGTGATTAAAAAGTGGGTCTGTAATGCAGGATGAATTCTGTAATGATTCACAAGTACAAGCATGATTTTTCTACTGAAGCACTTGTATGATTTCTCTACTGAAACACTTGTATGATTTCTCCACCCTACTTCCTTGTAAATCAGTGTCCAACAGAGTCCAGTGAAGTGAATCAGTCTAAATTTTAATCTAGGTGGTGTTAAGCATTTTAATAAGCTATTATATGTAATTTTTAATATCTTTCTAAGAAATGGAATGTGGTAGTAGTACTGTGAGATGTAGTGTTGGAAGAGGGATGGATGAAGACTGTAATAACTTGTGCTTTAGTAAGTTTATAGAAGTGAAATGTTTTCCTCTTATAGTGAACAGGAACAATTTCTTCTTAATATAAAGACAAGAAAGAATATTACAACTATTTGTACTTATCATGAAAAGTATTTGTCAAAATATAATTTTCTGTTTGGGAAAAAATGCAGTGACCCTTTTAAGTGCCATAAAAAATGGGTGTGTACTACTTTGAGAGAAATAACTGTAGAATTATATGAGCAGTTTAAAGGCCATGAAATTCAAATAATTCCTGCTAAATCATTATGCTCTAACCGTTGGAAGAAAGTGCTCAACTTGAAAAGTTTTAAAGGAAGTAAAGAGTCTGAATATATTCCTCCAGCAGAAGATTTGGAGTCTGTAAATATGGTATGTACTTCTTTAAGCATTTCTCCTATAAATAAAATTAAGCATTTAACATGTAAGAAAAAGAAAGGAAGCTGTAAATGTTAAAGTAAATAAAATAAAAACTAAAGTGAGAAGAAGCTTAGAACTAGGTCTTTCCTTAAGGGATAATTCTGTTCATAAGCAGGAAGATGAACATTTTATTTTAATAAATAACCTGAAAGACAGAATAAAGGATGCAACTATGACACAAGAAAAAATTAATATACTAAGTTTATTACCCAAATCCAGGCCTAAACAAAAGATCATTGCTGAATTCAATGTTTCTGATCATTTAGTTGAAAGTACTAGAAAATTAGTGAAAAAGTATGGTATTCTTCCTGCACGTCAAGGGAATAAAAATAGAAGGCCATCTTTAAAACAAAGTACCATTGAAATTGTCAAAAATTATTATGCAAATGATGACAATAGTCGAATGTGCCACGGAAAAAAATATTAACCATTAGGAATGAAAATGGAATAAAGGAAATTAAACAAAAATGACTAATTTTATTCAATTTGAAAGAAGTGTATGAAATGTTCAAAAACACTAACTCCAACATAAAAATTGGGTTTTCAAAGTTCGCAGAGTTTAGGCCGAAATGGTGCATTCTTGCAGGTGCTTCAGGAACACATTCTGTGTGTATTTGCATAATACATCAGAATGTTAAGCTGATGGTCCATACTCTTGATTAAAAGTTAGACCATAAAGAATTACTTAAAATGATGGTATGTGACATAACACAAGAAGCATGCATGTTAGGAGATTGTGACTCATGTCTAGGTTCTTTGGCAGTTTTAAATTTTCTTGATGAAAAAGAAGAGTATGACCTAATTAATGATGAAGTGAAATATAAACAATGGATTTCAACTAATAGATGTGATTTGTTAACCCTTTGTGAACAATTTTCAGACTTCAAGATAAAACTTACAAAAAAATTAGAAATTTTAAAGAAACATCATTTCATTGCGAAGTCAGTATGAATGTTTAAAATCCAAGCTATTACTAATAGAAGTAATTGTGATAGGGGATTTTTCAGAAAATTATACTGTGGTAGTGCAGGATAAAGTTCAGTCATTTCACTGGGTGAATCGCCAAATAACCCTCCATCCATTTGTTGTGTATTTCAAAAATGAGAATGAAATAGACTCTTACAGTGTTTATGTAATCAGTGATCATTTAGAACATAATACTACATCGTTTTACTGTTTCCAAAATGAAATTGTTTCTGAATTACAAAAAAAAAAGTTTTGTATTACGAAAATATATTATGTTTCGGACGGGTGTGCTGGACAATATAAAAATCGCAAAAATTTTATAAATTTATGCTACCACGAAGATGATTTTGGAAACCTGCCGAGTGGCACTTTTTTGCTACTGCTCATAGAAAAGGGCCATGTGAAGGCATTGGAGGCACTGTTAAACGTTTAGTCAAAAAATCAAGTCTCCAAAACTCATTTGAAAATCAAATTTTAACGGCTGAAGATACGTATAGACTTTGTGATAGAAATATTTTTGGAATAACATTCAAATTTGTGTCTATTACAGATATACTTCAAATTCAGAATTTTTTAGAAGACAGATACAATAAATCTCTTATAATTACACACACAAGGCAATATCGTTGTTTTATCCCAAAAAAATAAATTTATATTAAAGGTTGGTATTATTTCTGGATTAGCAAAATTTACATGAGAAAGTATTCAAAACACTACTATTTTGTCAAATATGACAGAAATTCATATAATGTAGTCTTTAAACGATATTTTTATTATGAAGGCAAGTGTTAATATTATTATATTGTACTCCTGTTTAGTTTTTTAGTATATTCTGATGTAGTCTACTTTACACATTTGCAATTTTAATTTTTATGGAAATTATTAAAAATAAAATAAAACGAAAGTAAAATAATTTTATCATAAATGACTTTTAATAAAAAATATATATTTTGAAATATTTTTAACAGTATCAGATATTGCTACTTTCTATACACCTATGAATTATATTATTTCAGTTGAAAATGCCTAAAATTTAATAAACAAGCATATGAATAATAGTAAAAACATCCCAAACAACTTAATTATGATTGTCCATTTTTTTTTTATGATTTTTAACGCTCTACAGCAGCTATACGAAGCATTCAAAACACAAAAGGGAAACTTATACCACAGTAACACTTGTACTTACGAGTACATTCTATAAAATTTTCAAATTTTTTCAATTTGACCCTTTTTATGTACAGTGTACCCCAAATATGGCCGAAATTCGTAAAATGTAGTTCTGAAACCATTTTTTTATTATGAAAACAGGTGTTAGTATCGAGTTTAATATTTTTATATTATTTAACTAGATGTACTTTAATTAATTGCAGAATTTTATTTTGTGCATGTAATTACTTGTAAGTTAAAACATCTTAAAGTTGGTGAAATATTTGGTTTTATGCTAAAAAGTTACGTCAAATTTTCCTGTATTAAGTAAAAAAACACAAATGCAATATTGATATTTCTTTTTATAGCTCAGACCATGCTAATGTTAATGGTTTTTATTTGTAACTAGTATTTTTAACCATTTGGAAGATATTATAAAAAGTGAATATGCCTGTGGGACTCGCTTTTGCTTGTCGTGAGCGGCCATTTTGATTTTTTCTCCAATATGGCAGCCAATGAAGATTAAATAAATGCATTTCTGAAGACTACATATAAGGATTATTCAGTGGTAAAAATATGACCACAACCAATTTGGGTGACAACTTTTAATTTGTTTCGCAATCAAATACAGTTGAATATTTTTACACAGAAACTCTGCAATTTTACTAATACACCTCTGGGGAATTTTTTTTGTAGTCCTTGTAGAATGTTCCTTGAAACATGCTTGGTGCATTTAAATGATTATCTAGTCGAGGGTCATATTCTCGAATTAAATTTAAAAATTCGATATAGGCACCTTTATTCGTCAAATTTTTTTACTCATCATGACCATGCAAAGGTAACTTATTTTCCTAGATAACATATTGACGCAATATATCGTTTTAACAACTCTCCATTATTTTTTACTTTCTCGCAATGTTGATTTATCTCAATCTGTCATTGTTTTGTCTATTAGTGTGTCAATTCTCTGCTTACAGAACATTCAAAGATTTAAAAAAGAATTTATATGTGATTGAAATATTTCACGCTTTTGTTGGGAAATTGTGGAACGATTAAGATCTGAGAACCCTTGTTTATTCCAAACGTTAGTCTCTTTAGAAAATAACAAACATGGCCAACAAAAGAGCATACACCTTGTTTCATAACCAATCAACCATTCTACTTTTACACACTGTGAACTGAAAAATGTCTTGTATATTTAGTTTTTTTTTTTATCTTTGTATTTACAAAATAAATTCAGCAATCTGGACAAGGTTTTCTATCTTTAAGAATTTGCAATTTATTTTCAAAACTGCAGGTAAAAAAAAGGCCTAATTAACAAATTGTCGGCACTATTCACCATAATAAAACAAATATGACACAAATATTTACAATATTACAAATACTTAAAAAAATATTTGCATGCCACATTAAATTACCTTTAAAATAGAATGATGACGCAATTTGTGCTATGGTGTGACAGCGCAACTCTCTGGCTATAAGCAAACATTAAAAGACAGAGTTTTATCCTCAGTGCATACCAAGGAACGTTATGTAAGCAGGTGGAGGTCAAATGTGAGCACTGAAGGAATAGCTCACCATTGTGGTTGCCGTATTCAAAACAGACCACAATTTTCCTGCCATTTTTGCTCCTCTTCTGGCACTTTGACAGAATTATTAAGCATTTACTTTATTACAATAAAAATAAATGGATTTTGTCGAAATTCAGAAAATTTATGAAATTTTTACTTTGAAAAATTACATATTTTTATTTTATATTTTTTAATAATGGTGAATTAAAATAATTTGGAATTATTTAGAAGGTGCGCTGCACACAACTAGCACATATTGAGTATAAGTCCCTGATATATATATATACAGCCAAGTCATATTAATGTGACCACCTCCTACTTTTAACGTCGTTAGCAGAATATAGCCAATGAAAAAGGCATGTGT
>QLNU02015360.1:253273914-253284819 GCA_006491805.2 Dysdera silvatica
TTCCCTGACACTTTTCAGCTAAAATTTTTTGACCAATCACAAACAACTTCCAGCTGATCTTCGGCTGCGGAGGTAAATAGCTTCGCGTTTATGGGAGATTTAGCTATTTAAAACGGAAGTTCAGAAGGTTTTCCATGAATTTTCCAGGTTTGACCAAAAAATCTCATTTTCCCCCTGGCCTTTAGGGATGATTTCAAATTCCATGAAAATTTCAGGTTTTCCATGATGCGTGGGAACCCTGTCATAGATAAGAGAACGATTTATCAGAGTTACAAAATGAGTAGTTATTGCTTTTCAGGCCAGGAATGGCAGTGTTTCTAAAACAGAGAAGTTTATGAACTATTCACATGCTTCTGTTGTGAAAGTGTACCATGGTTGGACAAATGACACCATTGAAATGACACCATTGCAAATAACCTATGTGGAAACTGTGTAGAACCATGTGCAATCAATGTGAGACATGAACGTTGACTATGAAGGTGAATGAGAGCTGACCAACATACTACAATGGAGCAACATGCTATCAAAATACACCAGGAGGGCTATCAAACATGTGTCTAAAACAACAGTTCATCAAACCCTGTTGCATATGGGGCTCTGAAGCAGATGGATGCTCACTACACCTATGCTAACGAAGGTGCATTGGAAGGAAATGCTTGAATTTGAGTTAGCATCAAAATTGGACCATTGCTGATTGGCAAAAAGTTGCCTTCTCCAATCAAACATGTTTCCTGCTTCATCAAATGGAGGAATGATGATGTTGCAGGCAAGAAACATTGGAGAATCAATACTCTGTGCAACCATTGACGGAAGAACACAAGCTGGTGATGGCAGCATTACAGTCTGAGTCCACTCATACCTGTTGAAGGCACTCTTAACTGATTTAGTTATTAATTCATCTTTGAAAATCACATACACCCATACATGTTGTCTTCCCTGGGGAAGACTGGATCTTTCAGCAAGATAATGCGACATGTTACACAAATAGAATTGTCTGACAGGGGTTTAATGAACATGACTAAGATTTACAAGTACTTTCCTGACCCCTAATACTCCAGACAATCAAAAATCTGTAGAACCACCTTGATTGTATAGTTCACTCTATGTACCTCAAGTACCCTCTACGATATGCACCCTCCAGCAGCTGTCAGATCCACTGCAGTCAGCATAGCTCCAAATACCTACAACAACCATCTAGTACTTTTTTTGAGTCACTAACAGCCCGTCTACCTGCTATCCGTGCTGCAAACGACAGTTCCTCTCAATATTAGCTGGTTATCGTAATGTGACTTGATTGCATATATACATGGAACAACAATCTATTACAAAAAAGTACATAGAACAGTTCACTTTGTGGTATTCGTAAATGGGAAACTAGGTTGCAAAGTAAGATAATAAGGCATATTCTGCAATACACAGGAGAGTCTTTCTTTCTTCTGTTATTTTAATGATGAGCAATATTAGTCATTTTCCAAATGTTTACACCGTTGTTTAAAGTTATAAAATTTATGTAAAGCAAATACGAATTGATAATCAAGGCAATATAGAAACCTAAGTTCCATTTCTTACACTAATAAAAGTTACAATTAATACAGAAAGGATACACAAAGGGAATTTATAACACTCATTATTCAAATAAAACCTGGAAACATAAGAATTAATTGAATGTTTATAAAATTATACAAGTCCAATGTATTTTATCATTACAAAGAAATGCATAAATTGAGGTTTTTATAAGTATTTCATATTTCTAAATGCGAAATTCACATATGTCCTAATACCCTAATACAGTGGTTCCCAAATTTTTTAATCCACGACCCACTTTTTAGAACGTTAATCTTTCATGCCTCACATAGCTCTGACCAGGGACAAATCCAAGACATGGGCCTGGGACCACTACCCAAAGAAAAAATCCTGGATATGTGCTTGGCTTCCACAGAAACCACATTTATTTTTAAGTCCTCTTTTAATTTTTAAAAAACATTTCTGAAAATAAGCATATTTCAAAAACGTTTTGCGCTACACTAAAAATCGTCCCGTACCTCATAGGGAAGCACTGTACATAAAAGAGAGATTCATTGTAACTTCTTTGTTTCGGTGTTTAATGTTGAAATTTTAAAAAGTTACAATAAAATTTATATAAAAATAGGCATATTTAAAAATTCAAATCTTACCATCGCAAAATGATATTCATATATGACAGTAAAATGTAGTTTGTGTACTACTGTTTACATTATATAACATATAAAATGCAATCACTTCTTGCCTAAGGAAACTAACTACACAAACCTTGTACTACTTTTAGACAAAACAATGTCAAACTTGTAGATTATGGAAACTTCCTTACTTAATCTGAAATTTCAATTTGACAATACAGATCAAATGCATGGACAGTGGCAATCAATATGTTTTATCATTCAAGTATATTGTACGAATTGACATATATATATGTATGTATGTATAGATACAGTGTCACATCCTGTAAGGGGCACCTCCATTTAAAGAACAATTCCTTTGGTGCCTAATATATGTATGTATCAACACATGTAGGCCTACCTCTGAAGAAAGGACACTTCTGCTTAAGGGACAAATGTACGGTCCTATGAGTGTCCCTTACTAGGAGGTAGCACTGTATATATATACTGCTTTTTTATATACATATATTTGTGATTACAAACTTCCAACATTATTAAACCTTTTTAACTTTTCTGGAAAATTGTCTTTGTAAAGCACAGGATCTGCTCGAAATTCAACAGTTTTCAATGCCATGATGCCATAATTTTGAGAAAATCTATTAATACATTCAGACCGTTCTGCCATGTGAATAACATCTGCAGACAGCATTTCAACATTTGTGCATTCTGGACATTTGAATTTTTTTCTAGGAGTAACTTTAATTGGTGCTTTTCCAGTTATATTGGCAACTAAAAAATTCATAGCAATATCTTCACAATTCATATGGTCATCAACCCATTTCTTTATATCTCCTGGCATAGATGTGGTATAAAGATAGCTGTAGTACTGTAAATTACTGGGATTAATGAACAATAACACAGAAAAAAAAAATACTTTTTGGATGTATAAACATTTCTACATAGTAAAAAAAGTGAGACTTAAAATTAACAGCAAATTAAACTAAGTATTTGTGGATGCCATACAAATAAAATAAAAATACAATAATTTCTGCTATAATGTATTTTTACAATGCAATAAATTAAGTATGGAACACTATTGACAGAACACAAACCCAAAGAAGAATATAGATTTTAAATTTCTGCTTTTAAAAATTGGACCAAGTTGTCCCCCCATCAATACTGACAAGGAAACCTCCCCAAAGCTCACAAGCCGAATCTAACGAATTTAATTCAGCTTAATGTACCCACCATAAAAAATCTTTAATGTGTGAAAATTAGCAGCTATCTCCCTCTAGAAATCGAGAAATTAAATATTAAAAAGTAGTTAAAATAGCACCAATTGCAACCTTTTCGGAAATACATGGCGAGATATCTAGTTGATCGAAAAGAGTAAAAAGCGAGCGCGAGGACTATTCTAAAAGTTTAGAATACATCCAGAAATAGGCCACAGTGATTGCGTTAATTTTGTTAGATTTAAATATATTAGATTTTGAAATAATTGCAAAGTTCTTTTTTTTTTTCTATTCGTTAAATTGAAGTTCTATATTATTTTTATTTTATTTCTGAAAGTCGCAGCAGAAAACAATTTACTTTAATTTTTATAATCACATTGCAAGTTACAATTCAATTCGTGCATAAGAATAGCATTTATTTTTATTTTAAAAATTCTGTCACAAAGTATCGCTTTCATTCTTTTTATCTGTGTGTAGATAACATGAAACAGAATATACGTAAATATATTTAATGTTGTTTGGATACTTTTTGAGGAATTTATGGAAGAAATTAAAAGGCGCCAAATGGAGATAAAGTCTCTCTTCTGTCAAACCAAAATCATTTTTTATTAATTATTTTTAGCATTAAACTGAGGAGATAGCCGATAATTTTCACATATTATGAGGGCGAATCAGAAAGTCTTTGGCCCTATTTTTTTTTAACCAAATAGAATTGTACGGCTATTATTATATAAATTATTATTAAATTATTACTTATTATATAAATTAACTTACTTAAATAAAATAATAACTTATTAAATAAAATACTTACTTATTATATAAATTACGGCTGTAAATGCGAAGTCAACATATCCATTCCCAGCGGTGGATCTTTCTTGGACCGGCCCAGCCTTATCTGCCGGTAGCTTCGTGGCATGGCGCTGCTGTCAGTTGTTGAAGATGGCGGTTGTGCATCACATGTCCATGGCGTACAAGCAACGAAGTGCAATTCGTTTTCTATGCAGCAAGGGATGAACACCCATCGAAATTCACAGGGAAATGCAGCCCACGTATGGTGAAAAGTGTCTCGCTTTGAGAAGTGTGAGGTGGTGATATTGTGAGTTCGCAAAAGGCCGTGAAGACTTGCATGACAATGAGCGTTCGGAGAGGCCGCGTTCATCGATGACTGACGACAACATTTCCCACGTGGATGCAATGGTGAAAGCATCAGCGTGTGCACCCCAAGGACATTTCCCGGGAGCTTGGCATTTTGTATGGGAGTGTTTACGACATCATTCACGGGTCTTTAGGGTACTGGAAGGTTTCATGTCGGTGGGTGTCTAAGCAGTTGGACGACGTGCTGAAAGGTAAGCAAATGATTGCTTCACTGAATCGTCTGCAACAGTATGCTGAGGAAACATCCGGGTTCGCCTCTGACAAAAAATTCCGTTCAGTGCCATCTGTTGGGAAAGTGATGTTAACGGTCTTCTGGGATCGCCCTGAACCGATCCTGCTGGATTTCATGCCACAAGGTGCAACCATCAATGCCGACAGTTATTGTTTCACGCTGTCACGTCTGTGGGCTGCCATCAGGCGAAAGCACCAAGGGATTCTCGATGTGGACAACGTCGTTATCCTTCACGACAATGTGAGGCCACATGTGGCAATCAGAACCGCCGACAAGCTCCGGTCATTTCACTGGGAGAGTCTGGACCACCCACCATACAGTCCGGACCTCGCCCCTAGTGATTTCCACGTTTTCGGTCCGCTGAAGAAGTTCCTGGCAGGACAGCGATTCACGTGCAACGATGAAGCCAAGACAGCAGTCCGACGGTGGTTCCACAGTCAGCCGGACGAATTCTACCACAGGGGCATCTCAAATTTAGTGCTGCGATGGGACAAATGTCTGAACCGGTGTGGGGACTATGTGGAAAAATAGTGTAAGGTACGTAGAATAGTACGTATATTTGTAATTACCTGTATGTACCTTATTTTGGCTAATAAAAAATAGGGGCAAAGACTTTCTGATTCGCCCTTGTATGTTTCTTATTTTGTATACTTATGACTGAAGCAAATTTGTTAGATTTGGCATGTGAGCTATCATAACACACAAACATGCAAGTGATATTTTTACCACTGAACATACCTCTTTACCACTGAACATACTTCTCTACTACAACTTATTAAGGAACTATGGTAGTCTTTAAAGCTTACTATATGTACCGTACACTTCACAAAACTGGTTGCAGTCACAGAACGTAATAAAGGTGGTGTGATTCTATTTTGAAAGAATTTGACACAAAGAATGCTATAAACACATTGCAAAGGCTTAGGGTAATGTAAAAAATTGGAACATTCAGTGGCTATGTGTCTTTATAACTCATTCCACAATTTTCTCCATTATTAAATAATATTAACTTAACAATTTAAGTTAAATAGCTTAGCTTTGAGTATTTTTTTAGATCTGAACCTAACCCTATTATTTTTTCCCCATAAGTTTTGTTTTTACAGAGAATCATTTTTTCTATAATACAAACTTCTTGCAGAACTTACTATAGTTTGAACTGCATTCTTCTAGCCTTATAACATAGTTTAACTATCACTACATGTATGGGCTTTTGTTATTTTGCTAAATAAAAACATCCCTAATAAATAATTTGACTCAATTACATTTGTTCACAATAACATACTAAGTCTTACCTTATGATAAAATGCTGCACCAGTTAGCACCATTGATATTTCATTAGTCCATTCAGATTCATATTTCCATTTTCCTGTTACATTATCCCACAAATGTACTCTAGATGGAAACCCAACAATTCTGTCGGGAAATTCTCGCCATACCTATAATAGTTGCACGAAATTAAAGAAGAAAAAATTCTCTTTCCAAAATTATGTTTTTAGTATTTTAGAACCACATTTTCATGTAATTTAGAAAAAACAGGAGTAATTAATAGTGTGATGGTTAGTTAAATTAAATTGTCCAAGCACATAAATTACAATACATTTCGAAAAATTGCAGTAGAAATATGTAATCATATAGATATACACTGAGTGGCCACTTTATTACGTACACAACCACCTTTTTGACAAATGGAGTGATCCACGAAGGCAACGATACATTACTACTGAAAAAATATATAAAAGGAATAAAGCAGGATGTCCTATTATTGAAAACATTGATTTATCCAATTTCGAAGTTGGCATTATTGCAGGTGCCACAAGGACTTATGAAACAATGAATATCTCTTGTATTAAGACACTGCATCTGCTCGTCTTTCTAAGAACAATGTAGTTTTTAACTAACAACATACCATGCATAACAAACCAAAGTGTCTTAATTGCCAATTTTCCCAAGCTCTACACAAAACTTGATGCATACACTGTTCAATAATGTTTGCAAGTAAGTGGACTGCAGAACAGTTCTAACATGTGGTAACAAATGTACTTTCAGATGCACACAGCACACCACCACTTAGTACACTGACTCACAAGGCTTGTAGGAATGACCCCTAGCATTAACCCACCGATTCCTCAAAGTTACAAATTAATTTATATAATCCCAGACATTTTGATAGCTCCTTATATAAATGATGCATATACTAGATGCAAAGTACAAACATATTTTTGCTTTTACACACATACATAAAAGAGCATCTAAAAATAATATTCAAGAGGGCAATTTTCATATTTTATACCTCATATCCGAATTCTAATTCATCAGCTGTAAGCATGATTATGTCATCATCAATGGCTAAAACAGCTTCAGTTTCTATCTCATCATATGGATAAAACCTTTAAAAGCAATTTACATTATAAAACCCAAAAGCAGCAGTAAAAAGGATATAACATCAATAAAATTAAAGCAACTTTTAACAGTAAAAAGTAGAAAATTTAACTTCAAGTTTTCTGCAGAAAACAATGTAATTACACAAATATTTATTACATCTTCATAAAATAAATAAGACAAAGTTACAAGTTTATAGTAAAAAGTTAATACATAAATGGTATAATTATAAGGATATAAATTATAGTACCTTACATCCTCATATACGGAGAAAAATGCGTTTGTTCTTGTCCACATTCGTCTAGTAGGTCAAGACACCGCGGGCTCAACGCGGGGACCCTGGTTCGAATCCAGGATGAGGACGGCGCCTTTTTTTCTCCAAATATAAAAAAAGCTCTAGTTTGAGCTAAATATACGTGGGTGGCAAAAATTATTGTATAAGTAATCATTCTTATCTTGTGACCCACATATGCAGAGAGATGTTACATTAAATTTTTTATCAAGTAGTTTGTAATACACTGCTGGAAAATGAAAAAAGAACACCAAGAAGGAATTGCTGGATGGTTATGAAATTTGCATATGTTAATGGGGTGGAGCATACGTAGTCCTGATTTTAATTTCAGGATCAACCAGTTAACGCTTACGCCAAAACATGCTATGCTACGCAAATTATAGTCAGTGGTATTTAAGGAGAAGGGCGAAGTGGGTTTATTCAGTAGTCGTACTATAGACATTTACGAAGACTTTGAAGAAACTACAATGCCTGGATGTGGAAGACATGTAAAATTTTAGCACTTACCAAACTTTGAGAGAGGTTGTCTAGTGGGACTCCGTGAGGTCGGTTGGTAGTATCGTCATACTGCGGAGAAAATTAGACAGGAAGTATCGGTGGTGGTACGATGGTAGCGTAGATGGTTCAAAGAACATTCCCACACAAAAAGGCGTGGAACAGGGACTCACAGACGGATTGCTGAGAGGACAGATTGACGCATAAGAAAAGCGGCGTTGTCAAGCAGAACATTTACTGTGTCACAAATTCGAGCTGCCGTTGCACCTGAGATGATCGTGCAAACCATCTGCAATCGTCTACTGGAAGCAGGACTATGTGCAAGTGTGTCTCTGGCATGTGTACCTCCGACATCAACCCATCATCAGGAATGGCTGCAGTGGTGCAGTCAACATCTGCACTGAAGAGCGCAATAGTGATCTGTCGTTTTCAGCGATGAAAGCAGATTCTGTTTGGGAGCCTCAGATGGCCGTATGCGTGTTTGCAGATGCACAGGGGAGCATCTCCACCCTTCTTGCATCCGCCATCGACACACAGGGCCTGGTCTCCTCTTATGGGGAGCGATCAGCTATCACTCCCATACAGAACTAGTGTTTGTACCGGGCACGTTAAACAGCAGTCGGTATATCAGAAATATCATTCAGCCAATTGTTGTGTCATTTGTAAGGTTGGTCTAGAATGGTGTAATCCAGCATGATAATGCCCGCACACATATGGCACCTGCAACGCAACGTGCACTTCAAGGTGTGAGACAACATTCATGGCCTGCACGTTCACCGGACTTGCCGCCATTGAGCACGTGTGGAATTGTATGGGACAACGACCAACCGGCCTCACGGAGTCCCACTAGACGACCTCCCTCAAATTTCGTTAACTGCTGAAATTTTACACGTCTTCCACGTCCATTTATTGTAGCTTCTTCAGAGTCTTCGCAAGTGTCTATAATTTGGTGACTGATTACATCCACTTCGCCCTTCTCCTTAAAAAGCACCGACTATAATTTGCATATTATACATGTTTGGCGTCAGCGATAATTGGTTGATCCTGAAATGAAGACCACGCCCTACGTGTGCTCCCCCATCAACATATACAAATTTCATAACTGTCGAGGCAATTCCTTCTTGGTGTTCTTTTTTCATTTTCCGGCAGTGTATTTTATATTACTGGTAAATTATTTATAGAAATACCAAATAGCGTATAGCTAAATAAATGACTGAAAATTCAAATGTAACTTCCGGTCTAGTTATTCAAATTACAGAAAATTTCAGAATTTGAGGCCATGTGGTGGTGTAGTTGTTTGCCTAGCATGCTCTTAAGTTTAACTTCTAACTTTGAAAAAAAAAATAAAAAAGGAGGAAAAAGATGCTTACCAACTAACTGCTCACTAGGCCTTAAGAGGTTTGAATTCCTTGGAAAACTGTAGTTTCGGTTGCAGCATGACCTTTGCTGTCCTTATGCCATAAAACAAACTGTTCAGAATTTGCATAAAATATTGAAATACACCATATACCCAAAAGTCACTGGACACTTTCCATTTTTGACATTTTTTTTGAATTCCTTGAGAAATACTAAACAAATTATTCTTCAACTCCAGTTATGTAAAGAACATGCTTGGACTCACACTTACCAATAAAGATTCAGTCAAGAATGCATTTAGGGGATCAACAATGAATTGAAGAAAAAAATATTTGTAATCGCCCTGTATCACAAAAAAGTGGAAATAATTCGTAACTTCCAAAAAAGATTTTGCTTTGTATGTGCAATACTTCTGTGCATTTTCGTAAAAATAGCATGTATATCCACGAAGATATGAACGTTTCTTTGAAAAACTCCATTTCTTTCGCATGTTTTTTGCTTATGGGAAGCAGAGTTTTCAACCAAATTTCATGAAACTTGGCAATGTACGAGAAAAATTTTATACTAAAATTCGAAATGAATAGATTGAATATTTGAGGAGATATGAGTATTTATAGGTACAGGACTGTCACTCAAATTTATGTTGAAAATAGTTGCTTTAGTAGCCTAAACACTTATAAATAGTTGCCTCAAGCAAAAAATTTAGTCACAAAAATAGTTGTCTTCCAACAAAAATTTAGTCGTTAAAGAAGTTGCCTTATGCAAAACTTTTATAACTGCATGCTTCAAGAAAGACCTTACCTAATTCAATATACTGTATGGTTCCATTCTCACAATTAAA
Source organism: Dysdera silvatica (assembly GCA_006491805.2). Classification (NCBI taxonomy): domain Eukaryota; kingdom Metazoa; phylum Arthropoda; class Arachnida; order Araneae; family Dysderidae; genus Dysdera; species Dysdera silvatica. The sequence goes on from QLNU02015360.1 coordinate 253,284,032, forward strand.
TCAGCAGCTGAAGCACTGATATATGAACAGAAAAAAACATAAATGTAAGAATAGAAAAAACTAACTTTTTATTATTATGTCCTCCTATGTATATATTTCCACTTCTTAATAATTATAGCAAGTCTATTTATCACAATGGTAACCATCTAGACGCGAACTTCAGTGCCCTCAGCATCATTCAGGAACAGTTCTGGGTCCCTGTCTATTTGTGTGCCATTGAGTTACTGTTGTAACTACTGTGAGTGTTATGATAACTATAGGAAAGTTACAAAATCATAATATCGATAACGACCTGGATGTGATTTCCAATTTTTGATTGCATTTGTCGGCATTAAATAAAAGTAGTATCGTCAACATTAATTTCATAACCTGGTCATAATGGTGGGGGATCCCAATGGTAACAGCGTATGTGACCTCTGCATTAATACAGTAGATATTATTTATCACTGTATTCATTATTGCAACACAGTATTCTGGTTTTGACTTTTCAATAGTACAACAGTTTTTGATAATTTTAATAGTTTAAGATATCAAAAAGTTTTCTAATTATTGTGCTCGTTGTTTATTGCATTCGCAATTAATATGGAATCAGATATTTAGTTACTAAAACTTTAACTTGAAATGTGGTAAATAGATATTCTACATTCATAACCATCTGAATGTGACCTTCAATTTATATGGTGCCACCGATCAACTGCAATGGTGTCTACTGGAAGCAGGACCATGCAAGTGTGTCTCTGGCATGTGCCTCGACATCAACCATCATCAGGAATGGCTGCAGTGGTGCA
>QLNU02015360.1:253296684-253319289 GCA_006491805.2 Dysdera silvatica
AATTCTTGTCTTCTGACACAAGCCTCGTGTTCTTTTAATTAACGGCACAGTGCTATTCGTGTTTGGCCAATATAAATTTGGCCACACAGGCATGGAATGGGATATATGCCCCATCTCTCACAATCGGCGATGGTGTCCTTAAAATGAGAAACCTATTTTGCTAATTGGTGTTAAGGTAACACGAACATTGGATTTATGCAGAACAGTGGCGATACGGGTAAAAATTTTCGAAATATAAGGAATGCAAACAATATCCTTAGGTGCTAAGGAAAACACTGGAGAGAGAGAAGCAGGTTTAGGTTTAATGAGTTTCCTAAAGATGTGGTCAATGATTGTTGGATTGTAGCTACGGTTAATACCTCATACTATATATATGGCCTGCAAAAGGGTTGCTGGTATCTAACTGGAAGGAGACCCACACGCTGAACGTATGTGACGATGTGTGGAACCGGCCAGGCCAGTAACCTAGTGTCCTACCCCGCCTTCAAGTGGTGCAGGCTGGGCTTTCTATTTATGAGGCAAATTAATATTTGCTGCACGGATAGAAAGGCGGAAGGGGAGGGCTAATTCACCAACCCGTCTAGCCAGCGTGGTGAAATTATGGCTAATTCCTCCATTATGTTGACACACCAGAAACCATGGCCCCTAGTCTCCAGGTGCTGGAGTGCTCCTGATCAAGGCAGCGGTCAGTGTGGCATGAAAGCAGGGGGTGCTAAGAATCACTGGAATGGCCCAGGCTGCCGTTTGTTATTGACCTTGGCTACGTTTAATGGACGATCCCTTGCTTCTGAAGCAAAACTTCAGGAATTGGAAGAGGAACTAGACAAGATCAAATGGGACATTGTAGGACTCAGTGAAATTAGAAGAAAAGGTGAAGAGTTGGTGGAACTGAAAAGCGGACATTTGTTTTACTATAGAGGAACGGAAACTGGAAGAACAAGTGGTGTTGGCTTCTTAATCAACAAAAGAATTAAAGACTGTCTTCTGGAAGTTGAAAGTACATCAGATCGAGCAGCGAGGCTTGTTGTTCAACTAACCCAGCGATACCAACTTCAAATAGTACAGGTATATGCACCAACATCAAGCCATACCGACGAAGAGGTTGAAGAATTTTATGAAGAAATCAAAGAGTTACACACCAAAGGGAAACAACATATCAAGCTCATCATGGGGGATTTCAATGCAAGAATTGGACAACAGGAACAAGGAGAGACATCGGTTGGTAAATACGGATATGGGGAAAGGAATGAACGTGGCGATCAACTCATCGAATTTGCAGAAGCTGAAAACCTTAGCATCATGAATTCATTTTTTAAGAAGAAACCGCAAAGAAAATGGACATGGAAACACCCAAATGGGGGAACTAGTGAAATTGACTATATCCTGGCAAACAAGAAATCAATTATTGAAGATTGCAGTGTACTGAACAGATTTAATACTGGAAGTGATCATCGAATGGTGAGATGTAAAGTGCACTTAAATACTAAATTAGAACGACAGAAGCTCATTAGGAAACAAGTAAGTAAGAGGGTGGATCTAATGAAACTGAAAGTAAATACCGAGGCATTCAAGTTGGAATTAAAAAATCGCTTTTCTGCACTGGAAGGACTTATTGATGAAAGTGATATCTCAGAAGCAAATGAAAACATTGTTAAGACAATAGTTGAAACTGCTGGGGAAATTGGTGGTGTAACCTGTAAAAAGCACAATAGCAAATTATCTGAGAAGACGAAACAGCTCATGAAAAGGCGAAGAGATATGAAGGTGGACAATCGAAATACCAGTTCCAGGATTGAGTACATAGAACTTTGTAAAACTCTGCGCAAAAGCATGAAAGAAGACATAAGAAAATTCAACTGTGAGCTAGTAAGGAAAGCCATTGAAAATAACAAGAGCCTTAGGGTTGTTAAAGGAAGTTTATCTGTTGGGAAGAAACACATCATTGCATTAAAAGGAGAGGATGGCACCGTAACAAGAAATAGGGAAGAAATACTTAGAAGAGTTGAAGAATTCTACAGAAAACTATATGAAGGAAACAGTGGATTAAACGAAGACTCTGAGATAGTCGAAGGAATAGCTCCGAAAATCTTAAAAGAAGAAGTAGCATTTGCAATAAAAAGTATGAAGAAAGGAAGAGCCCCTGGCGATGATGGCATTACATTAGATATCTTAAAAGAAGCTGGAGAACATGTAGAAGACATACTTGCAAAATTCTTTACCAAATGTCTTAACAGCGGTAACATACCAAACCAATGGGATTCTGCAACAGTAATTCTTTTGCATAAAAAAGGTGATAAAGAGGATTTGAAAAATTACCGACCAATTAGCTTGTTACCTGCTATTTATAAAATCTTTACAAAAGTGCTAAAACACCGCCAACAAATCGAAAAATAAACACTTGGGTGAGAGAGCAAACTAGAGTAGAGGACATCATTGTTAAAGTAAAAGGGATGAAATGGCAATAGGCTGGACATATTGCAAGAAGAACTGATCAACTATGGGCAACGAAAATTCAGAACTGGATTCCAAGAGACCACCGAAGACCTAGAAAACGTCCTCAAACTAGATGGGTGGATGAAATAAGAAAACAGGTCGGGATGACGTGGAACCGAGTATATGTATATATGTGCTTTTTTTTCATGGTATAACATCTCAATTATGCAGTTGATAACAGTGTGGAAACTCACTCCATAGCTACTTACTATGTAGGGTTCGAATCAAATCCCTCTAAAGTTTTGTCATTTGTGAATATATCGTGGTTTAGAGATTATGGTAAGCTGTTTGTTCCATCTTAGAATAAATGTAATTGTAGTTTTCAGATGTGAAACTAGCTAGCAAAAAGAAAAAAAAGAATATGTAACGTAGCTTTAAGAAGTTATTTTTCCTGTGCACTTAGTGCTAGGCTTATGAACATTTTTAAATTTATTTATTCATGCATTTTTCGTATAAAGCGCTGCATTACTATAAATTAAAAAAAAAAATTTGGCACACTTTCTTGACCCATTGAAATAACAATTGTCCACGTACTGATTGGCAGGAAATTCTGGGACTATCGAGGCAATTTTTTAGGGAGTTACCTCACAAAAGACATTAAACAAGCAAGTGAAAGAAAATCGCCTAAGGTCGATATTTAAATTTAGCGGGTTTCAATTAACATTAATTCGCGGCCGTCCGATTGGCGGCTCTCTAATGCATGGCTCTACAATAAGCGGCCTTCTAAAGTGAGACCCTCTTATCGGCGGTCCTCTAATTGGTGTCTCTCTAATTTGAGGCCCTCTAATTGTCAGCCCTCTAATCCGCAGCTATCTAAACGGCGATCGTTTAATCGTTGACCATCTAATCGGCGGCCATCTAATTGACAGTCGTCTATTTCGCGACCCTCTAATTGAAGCCTTCTAATTGGGCGCCCTCTAATTCGTGACCCTCTAATTGTGGGCCTTCTAATTGGGGTCCCTATAATCGAAGGCTCTCTAATTCGAGACCATCTGACGGCCTTCTACATGCAAGCCCCCTAAACGGCGACCGTCTAATCGCCGGCCCCCTAATTGGTGGCTCCTCTAGTTGGCGGTTCTCCAATTTGCGACTCTCTAATCGGCGGCCATCTAATTGCCAGCCCTCTAATTGGGGACCCTCTAATTACTGACTCTCTAATTTGAGGCCCTCTTATTGGTGGCTCTCTAAACTGCAGCCCCCTTATTGGCGGCCCTCTAAACGGCAGCCCTCTTACTGGCGGCCCCCTAATCGCGCGACCCTCGGATTCGCGACTCCCCACCTATAATTCCTAACCCTCTCATTCTCAAGTAACTCCTTAGATTAGCCATCACTATTGCACTCACGGAAGATCCTTACCTTACCCTTTGTATTGCGGACGGACAGACAGAAAAACAAAAGCGGGTTCAATATCTATTGAAACCCGCTAAAAATTATCTAAGGAATAATGAGCAAAATATTGTATTAGGAAATCGTTTAAATATAATGAAATAAATTAATTCCGTGAAAAAAACGTATTCTGTTAGATAATTATGGGAGTTAAAAAAGTTTTCTAACAAATTGCCTAAAACATCGATGCCTTATTAAAATTACGGAACGCAATCATAATTAAAAAAAAAATGTTGTAGAATGTTAATATTTTCGCTTTCCATTTATCTTCTGCTGGTGCTATTCCCTTAGCATCAGTTTACGTCATAGGGTTTGTTAAAACGGACCAATACCAGCCAACCGGCGGATTGCGCTACCTTATGTTACATATATCTTGGTACTATCCAATATTTTTAATGTTTAACTCTAATAATAAAAATGAAAACTGAACAACAAAATATAAATTTTGAAAATTTAACTGCAGAGCAAATACTGAAATAAATTGGAACAATCTGTCAAAAGTAGGAAGGAACAGAAAAAAATAACTATCCGTCATCTGTCTATAGAAGTGACGGCGCGCAACAGAGCGTTATCTGTTTTTTTCGCCAAGTTGGAGTATGTGTTTTTCGCAGAAGAACAACAGAGAACAGCACACTATGTATTCTAGCCTCTGTAGTTTGTCATAATATTAATCATTTATCTTCCGAGAAACAGGAGTTAAGGACACATGTTGTGGATATGAAACTTATGTGGAGTTTCTATAAACCAATATTATTTAGAATTAATGTAGTCTTTAAATTACAAACGTAGATTGTGTTTGTAATAATGACGTTATTATATTCAAATACATTGAAATTTGGATTTTTATAGAAGTTTAATTTCAAAGTAAAATGGTTTCCAGTATAGCATCCCCTACAATGTTCCGTCACATTCACTTAGCTCAAAAAGCCTTTTTATGCATTGTTATTGTAGCATTGGCAATCGCTTTGGTAAATTTGATTTTTCCGTGGTCTGTAAACAGTAAAAATGAAAAGTTCAGGTTACGTTCATTTGAAAATGCCCCAGAAGTAAAACTGCTGTTTTCGTCGAAACTGGGAAATAAACGCAACACTGCTTGCAACTACTTTAATTGTTTTAATGTTTATCGATGCGGCCTTCCAAGCAATCGGATTTCAGTGTACATTTATCCAATTTTTAGGTATGCTGGTTTCATACTCATTGTATTTGTATAAACTGATATTCGTGAAACATGAATGTTGAAAAGGTTGGGAGTAGCAAAAAGTATAGTAATTTGTGAAATATGTAAGTGATGATTTGGCGCTCTTTTGCAATACGATACGGGCTCGAAAGAGAAGTTTTAGTGAGTGTTTTCTTCCATACTTATTTTTACTTGGTTTCCGGTTTTCTCCTACTTTTTTTGGCGCTAGTACACATACTGTTCCATTTCGTTTTTAGTGAGAAGTGTTTCCAATACACTTGGCAACTTTGTCTTGGCTTGCCGCCATGTTGCTTACGTCTCAATACAGGCTCCGCCCCTTTCCTTCCTCCATCCTACACCCAGCCTTCACCCATACCCCTCTAACCTCATATTCTTTATCCTCCCCCTCCCAACCCCTGTTTTTTTGGCCGTCTCTTCTTACTCCTCCTCTAATCACTTTCTCCTGTTCCCTTTCCACTCCCAATCTCCATCCTCTTAACCTTTCTCCGTATTAGCTTTCCTCTCTTTTCCTCCATCTCTTCCCCTCCCCCTGCTCCTTTTTCTCAGTGCAGCGAACAAAATAAAAACGGCATACTAACTTTTATTCCTTTTATCTGTCGGATAACTTCGCCTCTTTAACTACACAGTCATCCACGTTAGGCCTAGCGCACCTTGCAAATCGGGTCCTTCTACTCCAAACCAAATAAACCTTCTCCCACAAACCAATCCAACAACATTCCTCTTCCCTTTCAACCGCAATTGAACAAAAAAATCCATATTGAAATGTTCCGACGTCTTCCCAATCACTTCAATACTTCCATAAGTCTTACCACCGCCACAGAGAAACACTGTATGATGCTCCACCCTGTGTGACATCATGCATCACGTGTTAAAATCGCTGATGTCAAAACCCCGCTTACAGCGACTTTCCTTCATGTTTCTAGGGGAAAATTGATCTTGTGGGACAGTATCTGACACTACCACCATTTTATTAATACTATCTTTTGGCCAAACTACACGTGTATCCCCTGTGCGATTTGTCGCCAAGGCGTAGCAACCTCCTTCCCGGATTACATCATCACAGGCTCACTTCCTGGCTCCATGTTGTTCTAAGGGTTAATGGTGACACTACAGATAAATCTCCTTTTTTTTATCTCCAACTCGTCTGCAAAACTAATGCTATACTCTTAAAAGGGAGGGAAAGTTTTGTGAAGCGTTAAAAATGTACGCATGGTAGCTATAGTGTCGTATCGTCGGTTTGTGACGGTGGTGGTTTGTGAGTTGTAGGGATAGGATGAGCGACCGTGTTTTTATTTTTGTAACAGATTGGAATTGATGGTATGTTTGGGATGGAGAGGGGTTTGAGGTGGTATGGGGAGAAGAGGTATGGAGGGAAAAAGGGGAGAGGAGGTAGTGGGGAGATGAGGGGAATGTGGAGTATTGCGATGTTGGTGCTGAAAAGCTGTTGGACTCATACTCCGTAGAGTATATGTAGAGGAGGTGGTGGAAAAGAGGAAGTGGAGATAATGATTACAAAAGCCATAAATTATCAGACGCTTAAAGACAGAAGTTTTTTTTCGTTAAAAAAAAATCTGAAGAGAGTATAATAGGCTGTAAACTGAGTATAACAGGTTAACAGGTAATTACTCTTTAAAAAAACATGGTGCCTGGGAAGCGAGCATGTAATGACGTAATCCGGGAAGGAGGTTGCCGCGGCAGGATTGCCACTTCTTGTCGACAAATTGCACAGGGGACACGTGTAGTATAGCCGGAGTAACTCCCTGTTATACTGAGTTTACTACCTATTATAACCTTTTCAAATTTTTTTAATGAACAAAACTTCTGTCTTTAAGCGTCTGATTTTTTATTGCTTTTGGAATCATTTCCTCCACTTCGTCTTTGTGACGCCGCCTCCACATATACTCTGCGTAGTATGAGTCAAACAGCTTTTCATCGCCGACATTGCGATACTCTACATCCTCCCCCTCCCCCCATTTCTTCCATACCTCCTATCCCCTTTTTCTCTCCATACGTCCTGTAACCTCTTCCTTCCATACCTCCTCTAACCCTTTCCTCCTACACCCCTCTATGTCCCAAACATACTATCAAATCCAATCTGTCATAAAAATAAAAACATTTAAATGTTCGTTCATCCTATCGCTACAACTCACAAACCACCACAGGCACGAACGGATGCTACGACACTACAATACAACTACCACACGCATACGCACATTTTTAACGCTGCATAAAACTTTTCCTCCATTTTAAGAGTATAACATCACTTTTGGAGACGAGTTGGCAACAAAACAGGGGATTCATCTGTAGTTTTACCTATCTTTTTTTTCTAATTTAAATTCAAGTGTTTTTTTGTTCTAATTTAAATATAAGTTAAAAAACAATTATTTTAATGTGTTTTTTATTGCTTTTGATTAAAAGAATAACAACAGAGCGGCCGAGTGCTATCGAGGCCCTGGCCTCCTTAATTTGAATACAACTTCATTTTTTTGGGGGGGATAGTACGGAATAAGTCTCCCAGCGATTTTTTTCCTCTAGGAAAGAGCTGAAAAGCTGCTGTAGGCAGGGTTGTGATGTCAGACACTGAATGATGTTATATTCTGTGTAACAGCTTATGTACGTTGTCTTCCGTAGTGGTAAAAGCCTTTTCACATGGTTCCTCATTCTTTTGGTGGTGGTTAGTTTGTTATAGCGAATTGCAAGATGTCTGAACTCTTAACTTTTTTTTTTTTGTGGAATTGCGGTTGAAAGGTAAAAGACGTGTGCTAAATTGGGTTATGAAAGAGGGTTTAATTGCGTCAGAGTATGAGTGTCCAGGAAGGAGAAAATGAGGTTGTGGGCTAGTCCTAATGTGGAAGACTCTTTTCACTGGCGATGCAAGAAAAGTGGCAAAAATGTGCATGATAGAGCTAGGTCTTTACGAAAGGGTTTTTGGTTCAATGAAAGTAAATTAAGCACGATTGAAATATTGTCTCTGACGTATTTGTGGGTGTACAAGGCAACGACAGATTTAATGTGAGTGGAATTGAATATAAGTAGTAATAGCACGTTGGTTGACTGGAAGAATTTTTGTAGAGAAGTATGCGTGGATATGTGTGTTTGAGAAAGAGAAGTTTGGTGGTATTGGAGTGACAGTGGAAGTAGATGAGATATGTTTGGGAAGCGAAAGTATAATAGAGGGAGGTGGGTGAAAAGAGAGTAGGGATGGAGGGTCGAAAGGGGGTCTAATAAATGCTTTTTCGTTGTAGTATCAAAGAGAACTGCGGATGTATTGATGAATGTGATAAGTGAGAATATTTTGCCAGGTTATACAATAGTGACAGATTGCTGGAAGTCGTACACAACCTGTCAGAGGCAGGTTTCGAACACTTCTCAGTAAACCATAGTCTGCACTCAAAGACCACGAAACAGGGCAACACACAAATACAGTCAAATGAACGTGGAGCAACATCAAACAAGAATTCCAACGTCTCCTACTTCGTGGAGACAAAGATAAGCCCGAAATATTATTTCCGTCGTTTTTAAATGCTATCAAAACAATATTCTCGCCACATACGTCTGATGAAGAACAACAATAAAGGTTAGTATCACCTTTTTTTATAAATTCGTAGAATCGAGAAAAGGGAAGAGGGAGGGAGAGAATAGGGGTGTAAGGGCCAGCGGCACTGTTGTCATGTATGTTGCAAACACTTCCCAAACAGCAGTAGGCTCTAATATTGGGTTCATTACCCCCCTAAAACTAGCGTAATTTTAGCAGTAATCTAGCATAGTGTTTCCAAGAACTCAAAATCTGGCAATTGGCACACAGTGACTACCTGCCATTGCTTTTTATCGGGAGAGTACTACTTCGTGCTTTACTGATGTTTTTGGGTGGGGTGGGGGCACCCCCCACTAGGCTTTCACTGATACAGGAAAAATACTGATTCGCAAAAAATCCCCTTGTGTCCGAGAAAAACATGGTGTGCTCGCTCACAGCTTGTTTAGGCTTCGTACACAGCTACATGACGTCACACACTCACATGATACGGCAATCTAGTGGGATTTGCAGCGTTTTCAAGCGAATAGAGTGAGTTTTGTGTAACGAACATGATATTGTTACCAAGCAGTAAAAAGTCGTTGGGGGACATGTTCTGTAATAGCATCGTTTTTTTTTTCCTAATTTAAATTCAAGTTCTTTATTGTTCTAATTTAAATATAATATAAAAAAGAATTATTTTAATGAGTTTTTGGCACTACTGCAGAATCCGTCTCGTACTGGAAGTGTTTCCAAAATGTATGACAACAGTGACATTGACCTGCTGCCATGTTGTGTACGTCATGTTATGTGTCTTGATTCAGTGAAGTTAAAAAAAGGAGGTATTAACCTTTATTGCTCTTCTTGGTCGGATATGTGTGGTGGGAATATTGTTTTTATATCATTTAAAAATGCTACAAAAAGCATGTTGGTGGTTCTTATGTCAGAATTCTTGTTTCATGTTACTCTACATTTCCTCAACCATATTTGTATGTTGCCATGTCTCGTAGTCTGAAGTGTAGACTAGACTATGTTTTTTCAGTGCTAGTACACGACACGTTACCTACGCAATTCTAGCCAGTGTTTCCAAAACTGGCAGTCGGCACGAAGTGACTAGCCACCATGTTGTTTGTGGTATTTTTTGTGATTTTTCTCAATCCTTCCCTTCCTCTTCCCCCCCAAACCCTAAATAAAAAACGTTATTCCTCTTCTCTTCTTTTTTCCCTCCTCTTCTCTTCCTCTTTTCCTCCTCTTCTTCTTCTTTCCTCCTCTTCTCCTTCTCCTTTCCTCTTCTTCCCTTTTCCCCATTCTCTTCCCTCCCAACCATAAAAAAGTAAAAGAATATGCGTACATTTTCATCGGTTTCTTGCACTTCAGACACTCATACTCAGATACAATCGACCCCTCTTTCATGGCCCACTCGCACTTTTCTTACCTTGCATACGTAATCCATAGACAAAAGATTCAGATGCTTAGACATTTTTCATGCAACAAACAAAACAGTATGAATACGAATGTGAAGTAAACAGAAAATGGTGTATCATAGCACTTTTCACCTCATCGTACAGACATATGTGATGTCAGAGTATGTCACATGGCAACACCGTCTAGTGCAATTTATGACGATTTCAAGAGGACAGAGTGAGAAGTGGGTCACATGTTCTGTACTGTCACCGTTTTTTCCTTCCTTCCTTCCCTCCCCTATCATGCGCATTCTCACCACTGCCTTTTTTGCAATATCACTGAAAAGCATTATTCAAATGAGGCCTAGCCCACAATCTCATCTCATCCTTACATACCCGGACGAAATTAATCCCTCTTTCATAACCCACTCCAGCACACCACTTTTCCCTTTCAACTGCAATTCCAGAAAAACAGACGTCAATTGTTTAGACATAATATAATTCACTGCAACGAACAAAACACAGCCAAAAGAATGAAACATGTGAAAATGCCCTTACAAGCTCAGAAGATAACATACATGTGACGTCGCAAGCCAATCTACAACAATTTTCGACTCATTTCAAGAGGAGAGAAATGTGGTGGTGACTTTTAAAAGGATGATTAAAACTTTTATAATTGGTTTATTATGAATTTTAATTGTTAATAATTTTGTTTTATGTTACCGAAGTAAGTAGTTGATTGATTAATTATTTGAAAAACTCGCTCATTAAAAACATCATTCATTAATATGAAACTCACTCATAAAACATCATTCATTAATATGAAACTCACTCATAAAACATCATTCATTAATATGAAACTCATTCATAAAACATCATTCATTAATATGAAACTCATTCATAAAACATCACTCATTAAAAAAATTAATGTATTCCTAAGATGGATTAACAGAACAAAAGAGTAGGCTATATTTCACAGAAGCTTAATTCTTTTAATCCAACTGCATTTTTTTATATCCTTGTTTTCGGCTAATGATTGGTCGAATATCAGACCAGTATTTGGCCTAACCAAATATGCAGCATATGGGCCGAATACTGACTATTTGTCACATCCCTGATTCAGTCACATATTCTCTTCCATTCAATTCTAATCCATAAAAAAAAAAGTTTAGATGATCAGACATATTCAAGCGTTTCAGCACACACAAAGTAAAGAGATGTAGGAAGGAAATGAGTATTTCCCTTGTCAGGTATAGTTGTGGACCCCATAGGAGCAAAGCAGCATCCCCATGGACACTGTTAACAGTGAAGAAAAAAGTTACCGAAGTGAAACAATTTGGACAAGGTTGCCAGAAACGTTGGATTACTTAGAAACTAAATTTGAAGCAAAATCACCAAATGTTGCCAAGGTGGATCTATTCTTCACTAACGTTCACAGTTACACTGATGTTATATTTTCCTTTCTTTTAGTTTTGAATGTTATACACAGAGTGTCCAAAAATTAGAAACACCCCTCACTCAAACTTAGACTTGTCCGAGCTGCATGTGCACTGACATAATAAACTGAATTCGCTTATAAAAAACTTTTCTTTGGTCAGAAGCACCAGTGAAAGTTACAATTCGTCTGTGAATATGGAAAAGAAGAAATTTGAGTGACTTTGAACTCGGCATGGCTGTGGGTGCCAGAGAGGCAGGTTCCAGTATCTCCGAAACTGCTTACTTTCTGGGCATATCTTGTACAGCTGTGTCTCGAGTCTTCAATAAATAAGCCAAAAAACTTTGAGCCAAAAACAGAATAGTGTGTGGAAATCTTTTGTGAATAGAAGAGGTGCCAGGCAACTGACACCCACTGTATGCAGCAACAGAAGAGCTACAACACAATAAATTTCAGCACAATACAATGCATATCTCTACTCTCTACAAAACAGATTTTAAAATGAATTGCTTTTAATATATAGCGACCATCAAGAGTTCCTTTGATTTTGCTGCAAGGTCAAAGAAAGTGGCTTTTGTGAGTTAACACTAGAACTGCTGCTGCGGTCATTTTGACTGCTCCTGAACGTTCTTTAAAAAACTGGAAATAAATACAATTTTGTTTTCGTTCCAACAATACTAACATATTTAGGTTGAATTCTAATAATATTCATTTAATATTTTTAATAAGTAGGTTGATTTTAGCAATTAAATAAAATTTTTAGTACATATTTTCTTTCCGGAAAACTATTATTTTCTGGAAAAAAATTCTTTGAAATCATGATGTCAAGTAAAAATAATCTGAAGTCACTTGCGGATCCAAGTAGTGTGCGATGATCCCACCTTGAGCCATGATTATATCATGTAAAATGAAATGAAAGTTACCTGACACTTGGCTAAAACTAGGAATTAGAAATTAATTGCCCTCCCTCCTCACTTTGAAATATTTCTGGATCCACTCTTAAGTTCTTGTGTACAGAAGGCTAAATTAGTTACCTAATTACTGTGACAGGCAGAATAGCGTCTGATTATTTGAGAGGTACATTTTCCGTAGATGGGCTTGCACATGTTGAAATTATCCACAGTTTTGTTTCCAAATTAAGATACATAGCACTGGCAGTGTTGTCGATTACTTTTTACCAATTCTTTATTTGCATCCATCAATTATTATATTCGATTCACATTCATCAGTTATTATTGTGCAATTTGTTGATGGCCTCATTACTGATTGTTGTCTTTGTAGATCTTCAACGAACATTTGAATAAAGCTTCTTCTACTAATTTTATCATGTGTTACTGTTTGGAAGAGAATTCATGCAGTTGTGGTAGTAATGTCTAACACACTATAGAACACTCGAACGGGCCGGTGTCTGGACGCTGCCATCACAAAATCTTTTTTTACAATTTGATATGAAACGTCCACGCCATATTTTTTTTACCATTTGATATGTAACGTCAATGCCATATTTTATAGAAATATTTCTCTAAACTGATCTTGTGAAATGGTTTCCTGAACTGTAGGTGGACTGCATGTGCAATTCCAAAGATCTTCTCATTCAATACTTTTTGTTTCCTATACACTACGCTTTACATTTAGTTTCAGACTTGCTGTCTCTAGTAAAGCATTTTGTAATGCTCTTCTCTCAATTATGTTGCTGTTCGTCATAGAAATTTCCCACCATAGAAAGTTCCATCTTTTGCTCGTTTATGTATCCTAGTAGCATCACTCGTTTATGTATTCTAGTAGCATCACTCGTTTATGTATTCTAGTAGCATCACTCTCCTCTCAGGAAGTAATTCAAAGAATAAATATATTCTTTGAATTACTTCCTGAGAGGAGAGTGATGCTACTAGAATAGAAGATGCTGGAGAATTCGTGTCTTCATTGCTTTCAAATAATAAACTTTCGTTTGATAATGAACGATTATAAACAATATCACTAACTGAATCCAATATTCTAGATTGTCATCAGATTCATTTTCTGAAAGTTTTTGCATTAATTTCACAGCTTCTTCAATGCCTACACCAGTCTTTGTTGTTGGGACATAATATTTAACTAGACACTAAATTCATAGTCATAAAATTGCAAAAAATAAATAAATAAATAAAATAAATAAAAATAAAAAAATAAATGTAGAAGTAAAATCTCAACTATTATCAGTTTTCAGTTAAATAAACTGGGACAGAAATTCACTGTATAATTACTGAAATAAATTCACTGTAATTGAGTTATAAATGGTTTTAGGGTGTGTGTTAGTGGATTTTATTGCAGGGTTGGCTTTATGCCGGCAGAAACTGGTTATAACCAGTTTTAACCAGCAGAAACTGGCAGAAACTAATAAAAGTACTTAAAATAGTATTGTATTATTTAGTAAATGAAAGATTACAAAATATATGTTTATTACAATAATTTAGTATATCGTAAAGCTTTATATTAATAATTTTAATAATTAAAATATTTTAAAATAATTAAAAAATACTAGAGTACATCAAAGATTTGTTACAAAAACCATCTTTCGCAGGCCATATTATTTAACTTATTATGCCTATTTCGCCTTATTTATATTCTCTACCTCATTAGACCTTTGGCTATAAAATAAAAAATAGCAACATTGACAGACTGGCAGTAAGAAAAAGCCTTAGATGTTTATGACCAATTGGACAAGCTGTATTACAGCTAATGAACCACACTCTTTTTTAAATCTGTTGTAAAGCATATGGTACTTGTTGCTGTTTAGAAATACAGTAGAGTCTCCATATAACGAACTTCCATTTAACAAAGTTTTCTATTTAATGAAATTTTCGGCGGAACCTTGACTTTGAATGGCACTAACATGTAAATTTGTCTCCATATTACGAAAAACAATTTCTATATAACGAAGTTCTTTTTATAAAGAATTTGATTTTTTTAATTTACCTTTTACAATTTTTTGGTGGGCCTGCTGTGAGTGAAGGGATAGTTGAGCATTTTAAGCAAAAAGATGGAGGTGAGGTAGCCTTCTGTATTGTGGACATACGGCCCGTTAAATTTTCTTGTTCTAAACTGTGAACTTAGAAGCAGCGGGTGTAGTAAAAAGTGTTATTACTGTGTAGGTGTGGCTAAGCCACGAAATTTGCTTCTCGCACATACGTGTTGCATTGTTTGAAAATGGGGTTGAGGGCATGCAAGGAACATCTGGAATAAGTTTTTAAGAATTATTTCTCTGTTTCAAATATGTAGTATGAGGATTATACAGGTGCAAGGTAAGCCTGGTCTTTGCTTTTTGTTATTAATTTGTACGTACTTGTATACAAAAAATATTTAAATTCGTAAGAAAAGAAGAGTCTACTGAACTTAGTTTTTACTGTCCAAATTTAACCTTTTTCATTTTATCGAAATTAAGTTTCAACATTTATGTTAATTTCTATTTAATGAATTTTCCTTATAACGAAGTTTTTCAGAGGAACGATGGCACTTCGTTAAATAGAAACTCGACTGTATTTTAGAAATCATTACAGACAAGGTGCTTGGCTAAAGGAATACATAAACACTGTAAAGCCACAAATAATCAGATTGCTTGCAGAAATAAATATTTCGACATAGAAATATTTATTTTCTTTCGAACGTTTCACCATCTAATCACGCCATACCATCGGCGTTGGTATCACTACGCCAATAAACGTTGATTAATATTGTTGTTGGATAATGTATGCCAGTTTATATGCTTCATCCAAAGTACATGTGATCTAAATTGTCACAGGAGCAGGAAGAAAACACTAGGAAATTCCTTAATGTCACTAACCCAAATTTTGTACTTCACATTATAGCTTTTTGAGCAAAATCAGCTCCTTTTCCTGAAACATACTACTCCAATAAAATCTTAGAAAATATCCAGACTTCTGTGTGGTGGCATAGTTTAAAGAAAACTATAAATGAAGACTTTGTTTATGCAGTGATATTACCTTCAGTACTGGTGGGCTTGGAAGAATATTTTTCTTAAGCTATTCGTCTATTCATAATAAATTAAGAAATTGTTTGAATTAGGAAATAGCAGCAAAACTGATCTTTTGCTATAGACTGCTTTATCGAAAAGATCAGCCTGAACTTAAATGCTAGTGAATTTGCTATGATGTAACCTTTGAATAAATACTATACACATTGTAACTAAACCTATTTTACTTTAAAATACACTCCCTTTTGCCATTTGGGGTATTCTGATAAGTTTTTAACGCATGAAATAACTATTTTCTGGGTCCCTGCCGGTTATTGCCACTTTTGTGGCAGAAACTAGTTTCTGCCATGCTGGTTTTAACCAGTTATAACCAGTGGTTTTAACTGCCCTGGCAGAAACTTGCCAACCCTGTTTTATTGTCTTGAATCTTGTTTTGATTATGCAAATTTTAATGTGCTGTGTGTTCTTTGCTGTAATTAGTGACTGGAAATCGATTAAAATTTGGTCTGAAAAACTTGGAAAAGTCGGGGAATTTTGAAACAGAATTTCAGTAGGCACTACACATGTACGTAGTTAATAATTAACTATATGTACATAGAACATCAATATTTAATTTTCTCTTTCAGGTATGAAGATGAGAAAGGCGTCCCTATCTCAGCATCTTTTTCGCATGAATTTATTGAAATCATCAAAACAGTGTATAATAGTCCATATTATACATCTGATCCTGAAAAAGCCTGTATATTTCTTCCAGCTATTGATTTGTTGAATCAAAATACTGTTCGTTTAAAAGAAACATCTCAAGTATTGGCATCTTTACCATAGTATGTATACTTAAAAAAAGTATTTACTGAAGTGTAAATTCAAATTTTGAAACAAATTCATGACATACAAATATATGAATAAGCTACACTCTCTAAAATATATTATTTACAAAAACATACTGTATTGCAGACTTATTATCAGGGTGTCAACGGATCTGGAAAATCTGGAAAGGTCCGGGAAGTTTTTCTGACTCTAGAAAGTCAGAGAAATTTGAAATACAAAGGCCAAAGTCAAGGAAATTTGTTGTTATAATAAATAACTTATTAAAATAATTTTCCTGAACTGTGCTTTTCATACCACATTACCTACTGGAAAATTAGAAAAACGTGTACTTTTGACTAAACTTCTTCCAAAAATTACCCTTTTGCACCAAAACTAATATAATTTATATAAAATTATTAAGGTCATATATCTTTTAAAAGAAAATGTTTGCCAAATATGTAACTAAAACTTGAAAAACAAAAAGTGTTTTTAGCTAAATTATGTAATCTGTAAGGGATTTTGCTAATACCAATCTCCTTTTTGTTATATGTAGTCATACACACTTTAAATGGAATGGAAGATGAAGCATCAGCTTTGCAATTATATAGTTAAACTCTTTTATAATAAATACAAAAAGGGCTGGATGAAAGTGTTGTAAATATTTAATTAGTGCAAGTTTTTAGTGTAAAAAAATACACTCTTTAATACAGCTTTTGAATTTGTAAATTCACGGATTGAGTTATAAATGGCTTTGTGTTAATGGATTTTATGGTCTTATGAAACTTATTTTGTTTACACAAATTTTAATGCGTTGTGTGTTATTTACTGTAATTAGCGACTGGAAATCGATTAAGATTTAGTCTGAAAAACCTGAAGCAGTCACGGAAGTTTGAAACAGAATTTGTGTAGACAACCCCTTTTATGAAAATTCCTATAGAATTTAAAAAATCATAGAAACTTTCGCCCCTGCAGTGGCGCAGTGTTGTAACGCGTTCTCCTGATGCGCCACTACTAATCCGGGTTCGACTCCCAGCAGTGCAAAAAGAACGCTTACTCAGAGATCTCATAAAGATCGCACTGCTCACTGTAGTCCGGGGTTTGGTTCCCTAGGCCTTAAGAGGTTCGGATTCCTCGGAAAACAGTAGGTCCCGGCGCAGCATGACCACTGTAGTCTTTGAGCCGTAAAACCAAAAAGAAAGCGAAAGAAAGTGAAAGAAACTTTTCTGTAGAGCCCTATAGAATTATGACCCATTTTCTATAGACCATAATCTATAGAATGTCTATAGGAAAAGCTGTAGAATAACCTATAGAAACTGCTATAGCAGGCCTATAGAAATTCTCTAGACATTGCTATAGAGAGCCTATAGAAATTGTTATTGAGGGCCTTTAGAAACTGCTATGGAAGACCTATAGAAACTGCTATAGAGGATTTATAGAATGTGCTATAGAGGCAGAGATCGATCTAGGAGTTTTTCAAAGGAGTAAAAATACTCCTTGAATTTTATTAGAGTATTTTTCTTTCGTAAGGAGTAATTGTAATGAATGAACAGTTATTGCATCAAATTTTCATATAATTAAATTACATTTAATATAAAAATTATCGATTGCATATCCAGGACTGTGCAAGGGGAAAACCAGTTTTTAAAGTAAACCTTGTTGCTAAGATGGTCTTGCATCATGCAATTCTATGGATCCTTTGCAATTTTATGGTGATTTTTGGGATCATTAAAACCAAGAGTCTGTCAACTTTCTGTCCCATTCTCTCGTTTTTAGCTTCAGGTCATTTAATATATATATATATATTTTTGTAATAAAAACAATATACAATGCTTTTTTTACATACCATTCTTCGTTATTCGCGAGCTCTTATTGGTGCAATTTCACACTATATATTTGGCTAGAAAATTTTTAGCGCAGATGTTTTTTTTTTCCGATACTCCTACCCTTAGCTTAGTTAGAGCTAATGGTCTTTTCTTAAGTTGCAACGGAGTATAATAGCCCAATGATTTGTGTAGGTTTGGGGCAGGGGTCTAATTATCTGAAACGAAATTCAGCATTATCTGGGGGGAGAGGGACTTTTTTTTGTTTTGTGATGCATTTATTGAAATCATAACACAATTTATTTTTTAAGACATTTATTTTAATATAAAAGGTTTTTTTTTTATGAAATCTTAATTAGATTTTTCTGTTGATAAAATACTTGCAAACAAATGCTCTGTGAAAACTTACCCACTTCTATGAGAGGTAAAAATTAAGGAAATAATTTCCACAAAATTAAGGAATATTTTTTTAATTAACAAATTCTTCTGTATTTGAAGCAGATAATATAACCCCCTCATCATAAAATTCTTTTAATAACTATTAAAGGAATTTTATTCATATATCTTGCTCTGTTCGAATTTTATTTTTGTAAAATGAATAAACTTTCTAATTTTAGGAATTTTTAAAAATTTGTAGAATTCACTGCAGAACAGTACGTATCAGTATATGTATATAATATCTATAGAATTATATAGAAATACTATCTATAGATTGCATTCTATAGATGTCTTATAGAATTCTATAGAAATATTGGTACTTGCGTATTAACGGGTCGTCAACGCCATTGTACTAGAACTGGCAATTGTTTCACGGACAAAAATCGTAACTTGGAAACACTGTTAAAGATTTTATCGCAAAACTCTTTTAAAATCGTTTCAGCGCTGCCATTTTTTTTTGTTGTGAATTAAAAGACTGAAAAAGAGTTGGGAGAAGGGAAAAGATTTAAAAAAAAGTTGTTACTGTTGTATTGGATTGAGGGTGGATAATTTCTAACAATTGTAGAAACGATTTCAGTAAACAGCTTCGTCCGTTTTCTTTCTTGGGTTTGTCGCCATGCAAATTCGGTCAAGTGGTACTGCAAAGTCCCTCGTTATTGTTTATTTTGTCATTTTGCATTTCCCGAAATTCGTTCAATTTGTTGCGTGTAGATGCCAGTGTCTGGATCTACAAAATTGTATTTGTGATTGACTGTATAATGGGAGAAACCTTCCTCTTGCAGTTCGTTTCTTTTTTAGCCTTTCCTGAAATTACTTTTAGGGAGCGCTCAAGTAAGCAACTTTGGGTGGGGGGGAGTTGCCATTGTGTTTATTTTCCTATGCTAGCCAATGTTAATTTTTGTTTACCAGGAGGAGGAGGTTTAAAATGGCCAAGATATTGCTTACGTAATACTTGAACGTTCCCTTATAGCCTTTCCTGCCTTGTTCCTGAAAGAAGGCAATAGCATCCTCGGCAGTTCAGACAAACACATTGCAGCAGTAATTTAAACGTCCACTCTCACTTAAAAGTCCAAACCGGAAAATCAATGCCACAAATTCACACTTTCAAAGACGACAAAGCATCCAAAGACGTACGATTTTTTACGAACAATTACGATGAAAACTGCAATCACTTATGATTTTTTCCAATCCTTATATTTCTAGAGGGGAAAAGTTGTCAATGACGGCCCGGTAATACATAAGTACCGAAATATTTTTCTATAGAATATGGTCATTTGCATTCTATACATTCCTCTATAGAATTACCTTTCTATATCCTATTCTATAGGCCTGTTTATAGAATTTTATAGAAGTCACTGAAGCTCTATAGACCATTAATAAGGCCTGTATTTTATGCAACCACAGTTCTTCAAGGATGAGTGTAGATGGGCCAGTTGTCACACAATTTTATCTGACAAGTTTTTGATGATGACAAATCAGATGATCAAGTAGGTCTAGGAAGACCTGATATATGATATATGTTGAGTATGGTGGAAATGATGAATATTATGGACAACACAGGTGCAAGCAGTGTCCTGTTGAAGGGTGGTACCAAGAATTACCCGAAGGAAGGATGGTACTTCAGCTTCTTTTTTGAAGCTCTATATAGTGTACTGCTAGCTGTTTATCATACATACAGTGTGATAAGGTGCGAGTGTGAATGAAATGCAATAGTATCCAGCATCGTCACGCTTGGTATAAGATTGATATGATGCTACAAAACGTATCCTTCCAAATTCTGTTCTCCATGGTATTTGCAAACAAGGATCTGTAGCGATTCCTCTGCACGCTCATTGCAGCTCCGTTTTGTGCCAAAATTCCGTTCTCACGGACGTCTGGCAATGAGTCTCACATACAACCAATTTCTTAGAATTTCCACCAAAAACGAAGGATACAAGCATTATCCAACTTCGAACCCTCTCCCATATATTTTCATTTAATGGTCAAAAACTGCCAAGAAAGACAGCTCAACGTTAACATAACTCACAGCAAGTTCTCCCCTCTGTGGGGTCAAACTGACCAATAGAATCAAACACAAACTATTGTGTCAGCACTCAATTATCTAATCACAGTCCTAGAAATCCATTCAAAGTAAAGTTTCTGACCGATAACACTCTCTTGGCTTTTAACTTTCGTACGATACACACACATGCTAACGATCTTCAAGATGTAACATACAACCTAACGAAGGCCTGGCATTATGCCATGGTATGTATACGCCTTCTATCTCTTCACCGCAGGGCTACAGTCTTCAACTCTTCAATAATTATTGTGTTTGATGTGCACCCTCTCTCTCGTCTACCTGCATTCACCGCCATGTAAAACTACCTTTTGAAATAACAGTGTAACTATGCCAGACGATTTACACACCATGTCCCGGCAGTTGGCAACCTAGGCACTTGATGCGGCAGATCCAGCAATCGTGGTGCATAAGATTTAGCATTAGCTCATCAAAAAACATGATTCTTTCCTATTCCGTATTCTAATGTTTTCATTCTCAGCATCATTTTAGCCTCTAATGTCTGTGATATAAGGCCACAACATATAAATATTAAATCTGCAAGATGTTTCTGAAATGCCAAGAAACCATTCAGCAAAACCACTGTCAAATGGCTTAATGACATTCTGTTCCCAACATCACCGTACAGATTCATGTCGTTCACAAGAAAATCATAATATCTGTAAATTTAAAATTAATATAAAATCAGTATTCATTTAATAACATCACCAAATGTGGAAAAGCGTTGTGTTTTATACAATGGGGGAGGGGGGGTAACACTTTGACTCATGTAACACTCACCCATGACTTTGCAAATGTGATTTGTCCTGTATTTTATTGTAACTTAATGTATTGAATTACATGTACATATGGTGCATTTTTCTGTTTTCATATTTCTGTTGTAAGTATAGCTACTCTTATATACTCATACTAGTATAGTATAAGTATTCTGTTGTAGTGTATAGCTACTTGTATTAGTGTACGTTTATACATGTTTTTGTGTAGGTGGGCTTTCTGTTTTGTATAATTGAAGCAGCATTTAGGTAGTTATGGGCTTTTTATGTATTTTTTTGCTGATTTACTTATATTTTTTTCATTTATTTACTTATATTTTTTTCATTTATTTGCTTATATTTTTCATTTATTTACTTATACTTTCACTTATTTACTTACATATTACTTATACTAATTGCTGCTGCTTCATGCCCACTCTTTGTAGACAAGTTATTCATTTCTATTTAATTTAATTTTATCCCCTTCCCCACATCCATTAACGTTCCTTAAACAATTTCTCTAATAATTTTTTACATTTGTTCATTCCGGCACTTCTCTTGAAGTTATATATATATATATTTGCAGCTGGAATGAAGGAACAAACCACTTATTGTTTAATATGCTGCCTGGCAGTGTACCAGATTACAATTCTGTTTTAGAAGTCAATATGGGAAATGCTATGATTGCAGGTGCAAGCTTTTCCACCTCAACATATCGTAGAACATTTGACATCAGTATTCCAGTATTCAGTCCATTGAACAAAGATTTTGAAGTTTTCAATTGTAAGGAAAGGTATAGAAATTATAATCTTAATTTATAATGCATAATTTTTCATTATATTTAAGAAATTTACATGTTAATGTAGAAAATGTTCTTACTGAGGTTAATCCATAAAAATCGTCATGAAATTGTGAATTATGAATTGTAAATTAGTGAAATTAAATTAGTTCATCATGTATATTTTATTTCATGTAATTATTGAGTGGCAACATGTTTTGTTAGGTCGTTTTTCTAAAATGTAGAATTTTTTGTTTGTGCTTTCTTTAATATTATGGAATAGCAACACCGTTTTGTAAGTTTTTTTTTTTAATGCAGAATTTTATGAGTTCTCTCTTCATGGTAACATGCAAGAGTAAAAAGGAAAGAGAAAACGTTTTTAGTGTTATTTTTTTCAATTTCATTGATTTTTTTAGTTTTGTATTTTGTAATTCTAGCACGCGAAACTGGCTGGCAGTTTTACCACAAATCAACATCCATTTTGAATATCGGCATGAACTAGAAGATCTTGCAGAAGAACATCCAGAACTTTTAGTATTGGGACGCTGTTCTGAA
>QLNU02015360.1:253322973-253379690 GCA_006491805.2 Dysdera silvatica
ATCAAGTTTTCTGAAATTTGCAGATTGTATTTTAACTGGTTGTTCATACTAATGTAATATCATCATATTGCCAAAGCTGTGCATTTGGGAAAGACATCGTTCAGGAAATAAATTCTAATTGTGAAGCAACTTATAAACCAAAATGTATGAAAAATCACATTAAATTTTCCAGTAGAATGGAAATTGAAGGAATGTTAAAAATTTTCAAAGATCTGAATGTAGCCGCAGTGTTCGCTACAAGTACATTTGATAGTAACACTAAAACTTTTGTTGCAATTACTAATACCTAGTTTTTATGCAATTAGGCGATTGTGATCATAAGAATTACAAACAAATTGCAATAATCTAAATCCAGATCTTCAACAGCTTTCATTCTCAATCACCTAGGTATATTGTTCTTTAAGGAGACCTAGGACTTTTAAAACTTCAAAAGAAATCGGTTCTTTTATCATTTAAAAAAAGTACACTATTGGGTTTATTTTAATAGACAAACCCGATATACAAAATTTTCTTGTCCATAATTCTGCCACCAAATCTTTTGATAAAGCGTTAGGGAACAGAGTTGGATGCGTATTTGTTACAAAAATTTGTTTGATGTTGTAAAAGTGACAGTAAATGAGTTTCAGCCAGAGGATATAGCATCTATTCAAATTGTGCAATTTCTGTTCTCTCAAGAAAAGTAAAAGGAAATTCGGCATATATATATATAATATGAAATTTCAGCATTCTACCTTCCATTATCAAGGGCTCAGAAGAGCTTGTTGAATCCATCGGTGACATCGATAAGGAAAGCTAAGTATTGAAAAAGTCCAAGGAGGAAGACTGTACATTCATTCCATTGTTGCAAAATTCAACTACGTGTTAGGAGGAAAAACCAAATTTGCGTTTCAGACTTCGAAAACAAAAATCTGATATTTTAACTGGAGAGGCAGAAATACCGGAAACTGATGAAGAATTTTCCATGAAAATGAATGTGTTTTCTTCAAATAAGCTCCAACAATATATGTAAATTCCTTCCTCGTTAGAGAGAAAGTATGACGATGGCGTAGGAGATATGCCTAAGAATGACGTCACGAGCCGATCTACTGCAATTTTCGAAAAATTGTAAGAGTAGAGAAAGAAGCCGTGTTACGAACCATGCAGTGTTGCTGATATTCCATTTTTGCTATTATTTCTATGGTGCTTTACGGCTTCTGCAATGCTACCTTGCACTTGTCGTTTAAAAACCCTTCTACTCACGTATGTACTGATTAATTCCTTAAAAAAATCCATTTTTGCTTTTATTTCTATGTTGCTTTATTAGCTTATACAATGCTACCTTGTACATGTCATCTAAAAACCCTTCCACTAAATCATGTTCAGGTATGTACTGATTAATTTTTGGTAAAAATAATCCAATTTTGTGCTCTTATTTGTACCTTACTTTATAGCTTATACAATGCTACCTTTACTTGTCATTTAAAAACTCTTCGATTAATTCACATATGTGCTGATTAATTCTTAAAAAATCCATTTTTGCTCTTATTTGCACGTCGTTTTACGGCTTATACAATGCTACCGGCAAAATGGCGCGAGGGGACGCTACGAAAACAACCTTCTTTATGAGGGTGTGGTCTACAGAGATGATGGCATCAGTAATAATTAGTAATTCAACTACTCCAGCATAACTTCAAGTCTTCCTCCACTTACACTTTACTAATGAAGGAAACAGAAATTTTCTAACAGGTACACTTAAAAAAATAACCTCCTTCCCTCCTCCACCTAAAACATACTACCTATGACATGCATGTACACTTCTACGCCCAAAAATTTATCCGGTCAGTTTTGTGGGGCGGGCACCCCTCACTAGGCTTTCACTGATTCAGGAAAAATACTTATTCGCAAAAAACACATTTGCACACATGAAACAAGACCGCCGCCCAGAGTTTGTTTTGGCAACGTTCCAATGTACAAGCCAGCTTTTGCATGTGCTACGATTCTCGCGCAGGTGGTGCTTGCAGCTCTCGGAATCAATTTTAAGAGTATAGCCTTAGGCTTGGCGGCTGGGATAATGATAAAATTTTGTGAATGCAGTGTCATGTGTAAGTAACTGAAAGGAGGTGCCACTACATGATTCATGGCCAGCTCTGTGGTTATTGTTTTTAATCACAAAGAATAAAGAAAACCTCATTAATGTCTCGGTATTACGTCTAATTAAGTAACCGAAAGGTATAATACAAATACGTAGTTCATTTGTAAACAACCATGGCTGCCAGAAATGTGAACCCGCAAAATGACAAATCATGATGTAATTGAATCATTATAAACCTGCGGGTCTAGTACAGAATACGTTAAATGCGCCAACTTCTACAAACTCTGTCAACCCCGCCAGGATTATCATGTACGGCAACCGGGAGCTCATTCACATTATAGTAACTGCTTCCGTTTTGGCGATTTTTTGTTTACGTTAATTTTTGCTTTGATTTTTGTTTTGTTTTTTTTCTATTTTTTTAATGCTAGCTTTTTTTGTGTAATTTCATAGTTTTGAATAGAAAAAATAAACATAAAGCTCCTAAGCGCTGACGAGGAACCCTTTCTTATTGATAGACCACGAAATTCGGAGCGGCCCCAATGTGCTTTAAATTTCGGTTTTTGCTTAATTTTTTATCGTTGTTTTTTTTTAATTCCGTAGTATCAATTAAAACAAATAACTACAGAGCTCCGGCGACGGCTTCTCCCTCATTGATGGATCGTGAAACCTTTGATTGCGGTTTTATCCTTTTTTCAATACTATCAATTTTTTTCCTAATTAAATACAACTTCGTTTTTCTTTTCCAAATATAAAATCAACTTTTCTTTTTTTTACTTAAGAATGAAATATTCGCCAAAACAGAAGTGGTTAACGATATTGTAAAAAACACCAGCAACTGCACTGCAATTCCACTATTTTGAAAAAGCGATTCATATTTGGTACCGAAAAAGTTTTAAAAAATTCAACAGGCAGAATAAATTAGACAATAACAATTGCATAATAATCTTTCGTAAATAATAAACATAATTCTTATTATAAACTAGCTATTTCTTTTGCATAATTAGCGCCTTTCTTTGCCTGCGTCCAATCATTCGAATTTTGCTGTGATATGGATAGTACAACAACGAGATTTAATATTAAAATAAGAAGTGCGCCAATAGTTTTTCCGGATAAAAATGTTTGATTTCCTTTCCCTAAACCTATTAGAAATAAAAAAATTCTCAAAATGGCGGAATTGTCGCAGAAATTCAGCATCGTTGCCATATTTCTCAGAAACGGGATAAGGTTGGCGGAGTTTTCAGAAGTTGGCGCACTTACCTTATTCTGTATTGTACCCAAACCTGCAACTTCTTGATTGAAAAGACTGGAAACGAATTACAAAAGTATTTCAGACATAATTTCGCTGCAACGAAAAAACCAAAGCTTTGAGAAACACGAAAATGGCATTAAAAACTTAAAAGGGTCATGCAAGTATTACGTTGGAGGGAGAGAGTATGACGATGGCACAGAAGAGATGCATAAGAATGACGTCACAAGTCGATCTACTGCAATTTTCGAAAAATTTAGGACGAGAGAAGCAGTGTAACGAACCATACAGTGTGGCCGGCTGGTTTGTATCTTGGAACGGTGGAAGAATATACACTGGGCGTCGGCCATCATTATTCTGTAGGCAAGGGTATTTTTTTTTGTGAATTAGTGAAAGACTAATGGAGGGAGGTGCCCTTACACTCCCCGCCTTTAAAAAAAATCAGTACACCACGGAGACACACTCTTCTGTAATTCGAAAACTTGCAAAAGTAAAAAAAAAAAAATCCTCGCCTATCTACATGCCTTCCTTTAGTCGACGTTATGACCACTGCAAGATGTATATACCCAACAAAATCAATCCCCAACGTTCATGTTCCGACTTTAGCGAATTTCATGCAACAACATAGGTGAGATTTTTCAAACAAAAATTCACGACTCGCAAAATGTCATCTGAGAAAGATTGCTCAAGAAGGAAGTTGGCGCGCCTTTGGCAACCGGGATACTTCTGGAGTGTGGCCAAAAATATAACATGATGGAACAAAAAAAAAATAATAATAAAAAATTCCTGAAATAAGCATTAAAATTGCTTAACTTAAATATATTATTTTAAAATTTTTTGTCATTAAATTTTCTATTTTTCACCATTTAAAGAACATTTGAAAGTATTTTTATCACCATATTCCTAAGTCACACATGACATAATTAAGATATTTTGTTGTCATATTATTGGTTCAAAATATAAAAACGGACAGGCTATACATCTGTATAATGTGAGCGTTACAATATTGAAATCAATGAAA
This sequence comes from Dysdera silvatica, assembly GCA_006491805.2. Taxonomy (NCBI): domain Eukaryota; kingdom Metazoa; phylum Arthropoda; class Arachnida; order Araneae; family Dysderidae; genus Dysdera; species Dysdera silvatica. Next base: position 253,327,312 of record QLNU02015360.1, read on the forward strand.
ATGAAGCTTGTGATTCATCAGAATTCTGCAGTAATACCTTAACTTTGTTTGCAATTAAATAAATATCCCTGAAGCCTGTTTATGTATACCTTTATTGTTGTAAAAATGGTTTATTGAATAGATTTCTTGCATAATTTTTATAGGCAGTTATGATGAGGTAGTTAAAAAGTTGGTATATTACGAAAACCATAGTAATATAAATGGAAGATACTCAACAGATTTGAAGACGCAGTTACCTAGGATGTCTGGTCTTTTCACCCCATCAAGAGAAAATGATATAAACAGTTCCTCCCAGTTAGCAATAATTGCAAGGATTGTGTGGTAAATAAAGGTAAAATTTGCAATGCAATGCTTTTCTCTCATACAAATCACACCGAGCATCTTGAATTCTTACATGAAGACCACAGGTGGGTTAGAGTACTGTCTGATAAAACTGATAAATTACTACAGTTTAATAGCTGGTATTTGATTAGAGAGGTTCTTCTTTACCTTTCAAATTAGGATTTCCCCTGTCCGCGTACGGTGTGAACAAATAATTCTATACTATAATTTTTGCCACCCACGTTTATGTAGCTCAAACTAGAGCTTTTTTTTCATTCTGGATTCGATCCAGGGTTCCCGCTGGTTCGACTCTAGGATGAGGATGGCGCCTCTTTTTCTCCAAATATAAATAAAAAGCTCTAGTTTGAGCTACATAAACGTGGGTGGCAAAAATTATTGTATAATAAATTCCCCCACGAAAAACTCACAAAAATCTCGCCCCGGAGGCTTTTCTGTGTTGACCATTATTTGGCAATTGTGTTATCCCTGTGAAGGGTAATAATATCTTACATACAAATAATTTTCTCGTATTATCCGAAATTTTTCTTTGATAGCTCTTAAAAAGCGTGCAACTCTTAATGTCGTTAAATAGTGAACCGTATTTAGCGTGCAAATTGCTCGTTTTAGCTATGCTCGTATTGAGTGGGTTCCACTGTATTCTGTAAATCTGTTAGTTAACTTTTTAATCGTATTTTCATATTTTGCATGTTCTCTGCCAAAATTTACTATATATATATATATAGTACCTAAATTATAGATGAAATTAATCGACTTCCATAACAGCAAATTATTTGTAAATTTCATTCAGTAGGGCTTTCTTTTAATCATCTCATCTGTAGTTTTAGAATTTTTTCATTTCTTGTTCACCATGCCTGATGAGTTGCTCTTTCAGTCATTTTATTATGCATAATCCGTAAGATATATAGAAGATTTGTAACAATTGATTAAAGCATGCTTGAATAAGCTAACAAATTAGATAGATCTAATACCATACAATTTGTGACAGTAATGAAAAATTTCAAATTCTGAATAATTTATGTATCTGTATAATAGTTAAAAAAAATTTTCTTTCTTGCAGTTTCAACAAATCGTTTGAAAATAGCACGCAGCTAGAAATTGACGAACATATTAAAAGATTTTCGAGGAACTCCATTGACTGTGGTAGTGGTCGAAGAAACAGGATGAAAATTTAATGTATATTTAAATTAAGAAATAACATTTCCTGAGTACTTTGTTTTTTATTGATTGAGTTTTCTTGTAATGAAAGAAATAATTAAAAGAAATTTTTCAGAATTATTTTACTTCATTATATAAATATTATTTTTAATTGAAGTTATTTGTGTATAAGCAAGTGTTTGTTGTGTTGCTCAAATAATTGAAAATATGTTGGCTAAATAGTGTAGTACTTGTATAGTTTTTTCTATAAATTTTTAAGTAAGTTTTTTTAATAAGGTACTATGAAAATATAGGACTGCAATTTATCAGTAATGTGAACTAATCAAATTCATGTTGCATTAACATTTGTAACAATTATTTCTATCCAGTATACCTTGCATGCATTATATACCGTTGCCGTGAGTGGCTTTATTATCCAATAGATACCACTTATCTAAAAATAATTATCAAGATTGGTTATATGGAATATCCTGCATTTCATGATGCCACTTCTAATAAAATTACAATAATTTGTAATTTCCAATTCTGTTTTGCAATGCTGTAATTGATTGTATTGCAAATTTGATAATTGCATAATAATTGCTAATAGATTGACTTGAAATTTGCAAAAATTAATAAATATAGGGATATTATATAAATTTAAATGGAATTAGTTGATTTTGGCAAAAAGAAACCATCAGGTAACATTCATGAAAAATCTGGCGATAAATATGAAGACGGCATTAAACTTTGACCATTGGAAACACACGGTTGATAAGTTCATCGTATCAACCATCTTGTTCAGTTTAAAGTTACACTAAGCATGAGTGTCATGGCATGAACCTAAGGTTGTCTCAACAATGCCAAAGCCTATATAATTTCGCTGTATTAAAATTACGTACTAGACAATCACTCTTTCCCTTTAAGTAAGTTTGAACCAATTTTACTCATCTTTAACTCCATTTGGTGCAGTTCAGATGTGTGTGCTACTATAATACTATGGCATGCTGAATGAAATCTTGCTGGTAACTATAGGCATACGCAGAAATTTCATAAGGAGGGGTTACAGAGCTATAACTCATATATTCCTATGTTAAATATACAAAATTTCATTGCAATGGGGGGTTACAAACCCCATCAACACCCGCTTGCGTATGCCGTTACCGGTAACCTAATGGCAGCCACACCTTGACTAATTTATGGCCATGCGTTGAAAACATGATGGGAATTGCATCGTTGTTAATAATTTGCCGGAAAATAAAGGCCACTTATGGCAATCATGTGGAAAGTTTATGGTTTTCCATAGCAGCCACTCATTTAACTTAGCATGTATAGTTCAGTACTCGAAATCAGATGGTACTTATGGCATTCCATAATAGGCACATAACATAGCCAGGCTTGTGGCCTATTATTATACCAGAAAATAAGGGCGACTTATGGCAGTGGTGTGGATAATTTATGGCTTTTTATGGCAGCCACTTATTTGATATAGCACGTATGGTTCAGTACTGGCAACTTGATGGTACTTATGGCATGCCATAACAGGACCATAATATAGCCAGGCTTGTGGCCCATTAGTATACCGAGGGAACATAAAAGTGGTGACGCCGTTACTTTGTTCGATTAATTGCCATAACTGGCAAATCTGGCTGGCCATCGAATTCCCATTACTGGGCCACAAGTTATGTGCTTGCTGGGTTAGCATATAATTAAGAAAAGTGATTAATAATTTTTGAGTCAACGAGAGGTTTTTTTTGTTTTTTTTGTAATATTTTACTATATGAAGAAGCTGTACAAATTTATTCAAAATTGAAAAAAAATTACATTCAAAGTGTTTTTGTCGTTGTTGTCTATTCAGTCGTATCCACCTCTTGGAGACTTTGTATGCCAAATGTACCCCTAAAGAAAGTAATTAATATGCGTAATATTTTCTTTTATCTTTGAGGTATATGGTGCAATTGGAGTCTACATGGAATATTCTGAGAGTGAAACTTACAACAGACTGCGCACAGAATCACAACTGTAATAGAATATTCAATGAGAAAGACATATTTAATATTTTGTAAAATTAAGCAAAATTTGATATTTAAAATCAATATTGGTGACGGTCATTAGATATGAGGTTGGACAGTGGTTATAAATGTTTTATCCTACGGAACGCTTGTCGTGACGCGTCGTACCTAGCTGCGTAACTCCTCTATACATATTATTTAAGGAAAGCCTATTATTTTGTCAGTAGAGTTCAGGACCACCCTGTATATATCCATTTATGAAGATAAATATATATACTGAACACCATTATTTCATGAATAAATTAACTCATTTTTTACAATGGCTAAATATTTTATTCTAACTTAAACTCAGTGCAAAGTTCATTAGGCTACTAAATTAACAATCTAAGTAAGTATCACTATATGGCTGCGATCATAATTACGTGCCACATCAATTATACAAAATTGGATTTTCACTTCCATTATCATAAACTGTATTCAATACGTGAAAAATATCCCATTCTTAATTATACCTTTATTAATTTATACAATAATCATTTAACTATGATTTGCCTTGGATTATAGCTTAAAAATAAAGAAATCATTGCCTAATAAAAATAATATAAAACTAATCTACGTAAAGAAATATTAAATGCTCATTCGTCGCTGAAGGACATCGTCTTATCGTTCTAAAAAGCATAATTCTTGACGAATGGGATTTATTGTGGCTCCAACTCCCATATCTTTAAATGAGACGTTTTTACCTTCAGGAGGTGTTAGTTTAAACTTTTGCAGCAGTGAAGTAATATACAGGAACACTGTCATCATGCCAATATGCTTACCTGGGCAACTACGTTTGCCTGAAAACAATAGAATAAAAAGATCTGAGAATATAATTGGAATTAATAAAGAAGATAATTAGTAATAAGGTACAAGATACCAGGGAAGAATTTATATACGAAGGGTTAAACACTGGTAAAATAGCAATGAAAAAGATCACTCAAGCTTTCGGACGCATCAGCAGCAGTCCTTACAGATGAAATATTACAGAGTTTCACCAGGAGATTCCATAACAAACAGTTATTTCGACACTGGCGTAAGGTTTAAAAACACGACGTTTCGGGAGCCAACTGCTCCCTTTGTCAAGTGAAGGCAGAATGAAGAGTTCGTGAAAGTCCTAAGCTTATATACCCGCATGTTGGGAATCCTCATCTGACGTCATCTGGTGCGGGACAATTCCGACTTGGGTAACCCCAATCAGGAAAACCCGCATCGGGGAAAAGCCCAGCACCCGACGACGTCAGGTGGTCATCTCCAACTCGAGGTTAGCAAAAATCCTGTGGTTCTTGTTGAGGTTTTACACTGTTTATTGCACGACTCCTCAAACCGTAGGTTTCCCATGATTCCAGAAAAAGTCTGCTTCCCAGATTTGTCACATTCTGATGTAATATTTTCATCGAATGCCAATCTGGTTCGTGACTCTCTCTGAAGACATGTTCAGCCAACTGGTTTGAATTGTCTCCCCTAGCTACCGCACGCATATGCTCCTTCCCTCGTAGACGTATCGATCTTCCCGTCTGTCCAACATACACCTTGTCACAGTCTCCACACGGTATTTGGTAAATAGCACCAGATTTTTCCTCCTCAGGGACACGATCCTTAACTTTAAGTAATAGATCACGTAGGATGTAGATAGTTTTGAAGTAGGTCTTACCATCCACACGCCGGAGAATTCGCGACTCCGTTGTTCGTCTAGAAGAATAGAGTTGATATTTCGCCTACTAAAAGTCCATAAACACGATATTCCTCTTAGACCTATTGTGAGTTTTTGTAGTTCGCCAACATATGCACTTTCTAAATATCTTGCAGGTATACTATCTCCTCTTGTTGGGTGCTCTGAACGGTCGGTGTCTACCTCTGAGGAGTTTATTTGCTCTAGCAGAAATCAGAAATGTGGAAATCGCCCCTGATTATGCTATGATGTCTTTTGACGTAGTTTAATTTTTCACCTTTATACCAACAAATTTGGCCAAATCGACAGCATTGGAGAGCCCAGGGCATTAGGGAAGCGTTAAAGAAAGAACTAGCCTTAGTCCGGAAGAGATATATTGCCTGTTCGAGTTCTGCTTGAATTCCACGGTTTTCGGCTTCAAGGGTAGATTTTACCGACAGAAGAGGTGTACGGCGATGGGGTCACCTGCTTCGAGTGTGGTGGCAAATTTGTGTATGGAGGCATTTGAAAACAGTGCTTTAGATGAGTGAATTTACTGTGTCAAGGTGTGGAAGCAATACGTCGATGATACTTTCGTTATCCTACCAAGGTCTTCAGTTGCTGATTTTCATCTCTATTTGAACAGCTTGAACCCTCATATTCAATTTACATTAGAAGAAGAAGATAGAGGTTCATTACCCTTCTTAGATGTTCGGATAAATAGAGATGTGGATGGGCGACTGTTGACTACGGTGTTTAGGAAACCAACACATACTGATAGGTATCTTGACTTTCGTTCTCATCACCCGGCATCACACAAAGCATCTGTCATTAGAGCCTTGCACCGACGAGCCTTTACACACTGTTGTAATGATGACCTTCGCAATGTTGAATTACGACGCAACAAAAGCGTGTTGAAAAAGAACGGTTACCCGACTAAATTTATCGCTCGTAACCAATGTGGTGTTAGTGGTGGAAACAGGAATGTAGAGGATGAGACTAGGAAGACATCAGTGGTTTTGCCATATGTGGCGGGTGTCTCAGAAAAGCTGTCTCGAATTCTCAGTTGTGTGAATGTTAAGACCTACTACAAACCTGTCTACACCCTGCGTGATCTATTACTTAAAGTTAAGGATCGCGTCCCTGAGGAGGAAAAATCTGGTGCTATTTACCAAATACCGTGTGGAAACTGTTACAAGGTGTGTGTTATACGAGGGAAGGAGCATATGCGTGCGGTAGCTAGGGGAGACGATTCAAGCCAGTTGGCTGAACATGTCTTCAGGGAAGGTCACGAACCAGATTGGCATTCGATGAAAGTATTACATCAGAATGTGACGAATCTGGGGAGTAGACTTTTTCTGGAATCATGGGAAACCTACGGTTTGAGGAGTCGTGCAATAAACATCGCAAAACCTCTACCAGAACCTTACAGGATTTTTGCAAAGCCTCGAGTTGGGAGTGATCACCTAACGTCATAAGGTGCGGGGATTTCCCCCTGAGGTTTCCCGGTTGGGGTTTCCGTAGCCGAAACTGACCCGCATCAGATGATGTCAGATGGGGATTCCCAACATGCGGGTATATAAGCTTAGGACTTTCACGAACTCTTCATTCTGCCTTCACTTGACAAAGGGAGCAGTTGGCTTCCGAAACGTCGTGTTTTTAAACCTTACGTCTGTGTCGAAATAAGTGTTTGTTATGTTTCTGCTTATTTTTGTATTTGAAATTTCTGGAAAACCCTTCATCAGAGTAGTCCCGCAGAATGGAGAACTCCAGTAGGAACCAAAGGTAGGACTCCAAGAAGAATCGCGAAAAAACCCAATGATAATCCTGTACAGCGGGGAACCTAATTTTGGGGGTTTCCCATACATTTCAGAGTAAGAGTTGTTTATAAGTTTCTGGAAGTGGTTGTGATGTATTAACTCATTAACGGCCAAGCATAGAAATTTACGGTGATATTGCATAAAAATTCATGTGTTTTTATTTATGACAATAGCAATAAGGTTTCATTGAAAAAAATCCAGTATATGTAGGGGAGGGGCACAGTAAAACTTTGCGTTAACCCAACGTTGGCGGTTACAGAAGTCATTTCATATATATAAATACAAAATTCAGGATTTCCATAATACACAATTCATTTTCCACGTAAGAAATTGTTATGTATTATTTAAAATGCTTTTACAGATATTCCCATAATTATCTGATTAATTAACTAATAAAAATCCAATTAATAAAATTTTAATTATCTAATAAAATTATAATTACCTAATAGAAGTCTAATTATTTAATAAAAATTCAAATTAACTGTGTACTAATAAAAATTCCAATTCAGCAATGAAAATTTCCTATATCCCAATTAACTAATGAAAATCTTAAGTAACTATAAAAGGACCTAATTAGCTAACGTAATTCCTATTTAATTAATAAAAAGTCAAATAAACAATCAAAAATGATCAGCATTTTGTTTTTCGGAAATGGTCTTCGTAGTCGTCTTGGGTAGTTGCAACGTGTACCTTTGGAGCGTAAAACTACTTAAGCCAAACCAAATCACAGCATGTGGCCCCCAAAATTAAGGGTAGTCGTTTTTTATTTTACTACAAGGAAAGGTACTAACGAGCTATAATTATAGCGGGATGGGAAGGGGGATATGAGTATGGCTAAGGGAGTAGACAGGGTACTTGCCCTTCCCAGAAATGTAAGTTGAAGTACATTTGGGTATATTTTAGTATTTTTGATAATATATTTCGGGTTAGCGATGATGATGAACAGCTCCTAAAATCTTAAAAGAAGAAGTAGCATTTGCAATAAAAAGTATGAAGAAAGGAAGATCCCCTGGCGATGATGGCATTACATTAGATATCTTAAAAGAAGCTGGAGAACATGTAGAAGACATACTCGCAAAATTCTTTACCAAATGCCTCAACAGTGGTAACATACCAAACCAATGGGATTCTGCAACAGTAATTCTTTTGCATAAAAAAGGTGATAAAGAGGATTTGAAAAATTACCGACCAATTAGCTTGTTACCTGCTATTTATAAAATCTTCACAAAAGTGCTAACACATCGCCTGCAGAAAAAATTAGATGCAGCTCAACCAAGAGAACAAGCTGGATTTCGAAGTGGATTCAGTACAGTGGACCATATTCAAGTATTAAGAGAATTAATTGAAAGAACACATGAATATGAACTTCCATTGTGTGTGGCATTTATTGACTATGAGAAGGCCTTTGACTCTATTAAAACATCAGCAGTCATCAACTCTTTAAGATCAGCAGACATCGAGGATGTGTACATTGACATGGTGAAATGTGTGTATAAAAATGCAAGTGCAAAATTTCGGTTACATAAAGATACCAAAACTATTAAAATTGGTAAAGGTGTGAGGCAGGGAGATACCATTTCTCCAAAACTTTTTACTTCAGCTTTACAGATGATTTTTCATCAAATAAATTGGAATAACAGGGGAATAAAAATAAATGGTGAATATTTAAATCATTTGCGGTTTGCTGATGACATTGTTATTTTTTCAACGAACCCATCAGAACTCCAAGACATGGTACAGGAGCTCTCAACTAGAAGTGAAGAAGTTGGACTCAAGATGAACCTACAAAAAACTAAGATCATGTTCAATAATTTTGTAGAGGAAACAAAAATACAAGTTGACAACACTGAGCTAGAAATTGCTGATTCATATATTTACCTTGGCCAGCTGATTTCAATGGATGGCAACATTATGAAAGAACTCAACAGACGTATTAAACTTGGCTGGAGTGCATTTGGAAGAAACAGTTTTATCCTGAAGGGGAAATTGCCTTTGTGTCTAAAAAGAAAGGTCTTCAACCAGTGTGTATTGCCAGTCCTCTCTTATGGATCAGAGACATGGAGTCTAACAGTTGGAGCAATACGAAAGTTACAGACAACGCAAAGGAGCATGGAGAGGTGCATGCTTGGAATAACTAGGAGAGATCGAAAAAGAAACACTTGGGTGAGAGAGCAAACTAGAGTAGAGGACATCATTGTTAAAGTAAAAGGACTGAAATGGCGATGGGCTGGGCATATTGCAAGAAGAACTGATCAACGATGGACAACAGAAATTCTGAACTGGATTCCAAGAGACCACCGAAGACCTAGAAAACGTCCTCAAACTAGATGGGTGGATGAAATAAGAAAACAGGTTGGGGTGACGTGGAAGCGAATTGCTCAGGATAGACGTGTGGAAAGCATTTGGAGAGACCTTCATCCAGCAGTGGATAGATAATGGTTGAATATGATGATGATGATATATATACAGTGCGTTTGGTATTTTAGTGGACACTTGATAACAGTGCACTATCGTGAGAAATAATGCCAAATTTGAAAATGAAAATAAAGATACTACAATAAAACAGTATTCTGCAAAGTGGAAGATTAATAATCTTTATTAAATCATTCATAAATGTAACAAAATCAAGATGAGGCTTTCAATCTTGTTTGAAAATTTAATGGACACTTACTGAAATTGGAGTGTTTTATGTACATTAATACATGATAGATGCTCCATTTTTGCATATAACTTTAAAGACACGTGAATCCATTGATTCTATCAATGTTTGTAAATACTTAGGATCGATTTGATACCAAGTTTCCACAATAGCGTCCTTTAAGGCATTAACCGACGTGAATTGCTTCCCATTTGCATATATTTGACGAACAATATAATCCCATACGTTTTCGATAGGATTTAAATCAGGACTACGTGTCGACCAAATCATACTTTTAACCGTTTTTGAATTTATCCATCTTTTGGTGGAGATAGATGCATGGCACGGTGCGTTGTTCTGTTGCAAAATCCAGTTTTCCCCACATATTTATGAGGCATATGGGAGGGCATATTCTTTTAAAAATTCTTGATAGCAGGTGAAATTTATACGACTGCCGATGAAAGCTCCAGGCGTAGTACCGTTGTAGCCAAAGACACTACAAATGGTCATCAACCCTCCTCCTTGAACTCTACGAGAAAAGTATTGCGGCGCTTTCCGCAAATCGTGCCAATAATGTTGAAAAGCATCCGGACCATCTAAGTTGAATTTCTTTTCGTCCGTGAAAAGTACCTGCAACCATTTATCGTTCCACTCCATGTGTCGTCGAGCCTAGTTTAAGTGTTCCTGTTTGTGAACTTGGGTGAGAGATGGTTTGCCTTTCTTTTTCGAAAAGATAAATTTTTGGAATTAGAGAGCACATTCCATACTATCCAACGTTTAACTAGGAGCTAACTAAGGTCGTTTTGGATTTTTGCAGCCAACTTTCCTGTGTTACTGGCCTCTCTAATAATGTTCCGCTTATCTCTTTTACTCAGTTTTAGCTTCGCTCCCCGTTTTTCGAGTGGATCCTTTTGGGGTTTCTTTTTGAAAAGGCCCCTATAGCACTCCTTGGACGCTGAATAAGCTGACAAATTTTGAAAATGGATTTTCCATTTCGTTTAAAAGCCACAATTTCCTCTTTCTCGAAATCCGTAAGTATTTTCCTTTCTGACATGACTACAAACGCTGTTTTCGCATAAACCTGTTCACACGGGTATTTATACGAACCTACGCATCGAAAGAATACAATATGCAAATTTTTTAGCGCCTGCACTGCCATCTGTTAGTCAGGAATGATAGTGTCCCTTAAATTAACAAACAACATTTGTTACATAAATTTGCATTTTCCCCATTTATGTGACGATATATTGATATAAAATTTATTTTTCTACAAGACATTATGGTGTCTCGGCATTCTTCAAAAGCCAATTCGCAGTTTTTGCATTTTTTTTAGCATTTATGTAAAAATATCAAGTGTCCACTAAAATACCAGACGCACTGTATATATATATATATATATATCGCTTTTCTGCACTGGAAGGACTTATTGAAGAAATTGATATAGAAGCAAATGAAAATATTGTTAAGACAATAGTTGAAACTGCTGGGGAAATTGGTGGTGTAACCTGTAAAAAGCACAATAGCAAATTATCTGAGAAGACGAAACAGCTCATGAAAAGGCGAAGAGATATGAAGGTGGACAATCGAAATACCAGTTCCAGGATTGAGTACATAGAACTTTGTAAAACTCTGCGCAAAAGCATGAAAGAAGACATAAGAAAATTCAACTGTGAGCTAGTAAGGAAAGCCATTGAAAATAACAAGAGCCTTAGGGTTGTTAAAGGAAGTTTATCTGTTGGGAAGAAACACATCATTGCATTAAAAGGAGAGGATGGCACCGTAACAAGAAATAGGGAAGAAATACTTAGAAGATTTGAAGAATTCTACAAAAAACAATATGAAAGTAACAGTGAATTAAATGAAGACCTTGGAATTGTCGAAGGAACAGCTCGTAAAATCTTAAAAGAAGACGTTTCATTTGCAATAAAAATATTAAGAAAGGAAGAGCCCCTGGTGATGATGATATTACATTAGATATCCTAAAAGAAGCTATCGAATATGTAGAAGACGTGCTTGTAAAATTCTTTACCAAAGTCATAACAGCGGTAACATACCAAAGCAATGAGATCCTGCAACAGAATTCCTTTGCATAAAAAAGGTGATAAAGAGGATTCGAAAAATTTCCGACCAATTAGCTTGTTACCTGCTATTTATGAAATCTTCGCAAAAGTGCTAACATAACGCTTACAAAAACAATTAGATGCAGCTCAACCAAGAGAATAAGCTGGATTTCGAAATAGATTCAGTACAGTGGACCATATTCAAATATTAAGAGAATTAATTGAAAAAATACATGAATATGAACTTCCACTGTGTGTTGCATTTATTGACTATGAGAAGGCCTTTGACTCTATTAAAACCTCAGCAGTCATCAACTCTTTAAGATCAAAGGACATTGAAGATGTGTACATTGACATATTGAAACGTGTGTATAAAAATGCAAGTGCAAAATTTCGGTTACATACAGATACCAAAACTATCAAACTTGGCAAAGGGGTGAGGCAGGGAGATACCATTTCTCCAAAACTTTTTACTTCTGCTTTACAGATGGTTTTTCAGCTGATAAATTGGAATAACAAGGGAATAAAAATAAATGGTGAATATTTAAATCATCTGCGGTTTGCCCAACCCCCATCCTCAGCAACAATTTTTTGGATGGAATGGCAATGAATAATAGGCCACGGTTTTTATAAAGTAGGATGTCTACCATATATCTCTGTGGTAATCTCTTTAGAGTGTTTGAATAAATAATTAAAAAAATGTTTAAATAAGTTTTTTGAGACAAAAGACAATTTTCTTGATAATTATTTTAAAGGTATTTACTAATTTTGATAATATATATTATTGTGTTTTGTATATAAATGATATTAATTTATATATTTTCGAATGTAATTATTCATATTCTTCATCCTCATTATTAATTTCTTCAATTTATTCTTGCATCTTAATAATGGTTTTGTTATGTTGTTGCTGAGGACGAGAGTTGGGCCCATACAAAGCTTTTACGTCCACACCCTGATCAAGGCAACATTAGCAACATAACTCCTTTTATATTTTTAATTCAATAATCATTTTTTATTAATATTTATAATATATATACATATATATTAGACAAAAAATATTTAGAATTTATTATGGAAATTATGTATGATACATTGCAATCGAAGGGGAGTATTAAAATTAATTTAAATAAAATTAACTAAAATATAATAAAATAAAGAAAATAGAAAACTGAATAAATTATCAACAAAGGGCGCGAATGAAGCAGAAGCAATTAGTAAGATAATTAATATATAAATAAATAAGAGGTATAAAGTAAGTGAACACGTGAAAATATAAATAAAACTGCATAAAACGAAACAAATAAATTAGCGAAAAATATAAGCAAATCAATGAAAACATAAATATGTATACCTAAAGTGGGGGGGGGGGCGAAAGTATGTTTACACTGGAATGTTAACACTTCCCACCCGTATAGCAAAAAAAATATTAACAGTAGAATTTTTCAAATTTAATGGAATAAGTACAAATCATATGTCTTTATTTCTTGAAAGTTACAGACTTGTAACACAAATTGGTTTTATGTATTTAAACAACATTTGAACCCTCTCCAGAATATGAAGAGCAAAATTAAGTTTACAAATAAATAAATCGTAAAAAAAAAGTAAAAATCTAGTACTTGTTAGGGCCTTCCTTGGCCCGAATGAGTTCACGGAGCCGTTGAGGCATGATGTGAACCAAGTTAGTCATAACATTTGATGGGATGCTACTCCAAGCTTCCTGCAATGCAGTCTTGAATGCAGGAATGTTTGTGCGACATGATAATGGCACACGGTTGTCTAAAACCCATTAAAGATGCTCAATGGGGTTGAAATCAGGAGACTTAAATGGCCATTCGAACACATTTATCTTCTTAGGGGCAAAATAAGCAACTAAAATACGAGATTTATGTTTGGGGTCATTGTCTTGTTGGAAAGACCAACCCCTTTTCAATCCCAACTTCATCTTTCATTGAGCCAAATTTGATTCCAAAATCTCCTTATACTTGTGGGAGTTCATAAGGCCATCAATGAATACCAGATTTCCCGTTGCATTATTGGTAAAACAACCACAAACCGTAACTGATGATGGGTGTTTGATTGTTGGCTGCAAATTCTTGACATTAAACGCTGTTCCATCTTTTCTAAACACTATTTTCTTCTGTTGTTTTAAAGGTTCAAACTTGCTTTCATCGCTCCACATCACATTTTCCCAGAATTTGAGTAGCTTATCAGCAAGTTGAATTGCAAATTTTGAACTCCTTTGTTTATTTTTGGAAGAGATATAAGGTTTCTTACGTGTAATTCTTTCTTTATATCCCACCTTGTTTAACACCCTTGAAATTTGTCTCCGTGATATTGTCTTTTTGAATTGATCTTGAAATTCTTCTTGAATTTCCCTTCTCGATGTAAATGGGTTTTTGTTTATGGTTCTCATAATCGTCTTGCGCTCCCTTTCTGTGAACTTTGGTTTTCTACCTGTCCATTGGTTTCATATCTTTTCACTATTTTCTGAGCTCCCATTGCACTTATTTCATACTTTTCTCCTAACTGTCTGTAGGATAATTTGAAATTCAGTATGTTTTTAATTATGGCTTAATTTTCAATCACTGATAATTCCGATGTTTTCACTATATTCGCTCTAAATTTTATCAGCCCACGACTCACACATTCTCATGAATCGTTGATTATGCAAATTAGATTATATGCAAACTACACGGACACAGAAATTTGCTTTTAATTTTATTGTTTTGATGTTTTATTTATTTGTAAACTTAATTTTAGCCTTCAAATTCTGGAGGGGGTTCAAATTTTATTTAAATACATAAAACCAATTTGTGCTACAAGTCTGTAACTTTCAAGAAATAGAGACATATGATTTCTACTTCTACCATTAAATTTGGAAAACTGTACTTTCAATAGTTTTTTTACGGGTGAGAAATGTCAACATTCCAGTGTAAATATAGTTTCGCTCCCCACTGTATATAAATATGTATGTAAATAATTACAAATTATAGAATGCCAAAAACCACCCAAGTACAGTTGTATATTATGTAAAATAATATAGTCCTCTAGACTAAACCACATATAGGGTGTTTCATAAAGGACTACCTAACTTTAAAATTACAAAAAAATACCGTCTGTATATATATATAATATATTCTATCTATCGCCCGTCCAAAACCGTGGTAGATAGAAGGATAAATTAAGTATGTTTAATGTGGCGGCCTTAAAAATGTTATACACGAGCTTACAAATTAGTTACATCATCGGCTAATAGGTGGGTCTGAGGTCACTGCGCTCATTTTAAATACTGTTCAGAACTACAGATTATTCAGTTTTCTGTCTGTTCCGCTGCTGAAACGAGACAGGAGGTTTAGCGTAGTGAAGAAGGTGGAAATAAATCTGAATGGAATCATGTATTCCTTGGAGCAACGTATATTGATTGTATTGGAATATTACCGATTCGACTGCAGTCCTACGATGACAAGGCTCAGTTTTCAATGAAGATTTAACGTTACAAAAGGCCCAACTTTGAGAACAATTCTCATTTCTTTTGTGACATTTAATACATTGCATTGAATTCCTTTTTACCATTTTAATTTTAATATATTTTCATTTTAAAATCGCGCGTGTTGTCTCAATTTGTTTGGCGCAGAATTACCCTCGCTGTCCTTGCGGCATAAAAATACAGCCAACCAACCAACCAACCATGAAAGCAATTCAAAATTTGTTTGCCAAATTTGAACGGGCAGGCAGAGTTTGTGGGTGATTTAGTTGGAAATGTGGGACGCAGCCGGTCGGCCGTGACAACTGAAAATGCGAAGGCAGTTGAAGAATCCATCCGAAGAGTAGCTGCCGAGACTAAATTTTCAGCATCCACTACGTAAAGAATTGTGCGAAACACTCTGCATCTGTAACCGTACAAAATTCAATGTCATCAGGCGATCAAGGTAACAGCTGTAATACTTTGCAAATGAGATGCTCCAGGTGATTCATTAGAGTCAAATTGATGTCAACTGTGTGTGGTTTACCGATGAGGCTCATTTTTACTTAGATGGATTTGTTAATAAACAAAACTTGCGATGGTGGGTTACCGAAAACACTCGTGTGTGTGTGTGTTGCACAACCACGGCATTCTCAAAAAATAACCGTTTGGGCTGCAGAATATAGTATAGCATCATAGGGTCTTTTTAATGAAGGAAATGGTTAATTCGTCACGGTATATTAACATTTTACGAAAATTCGTTGTCACACTTCAAGCGTTGGAGGATGAACCAGACATTTCTGGTTTATGCAATATGGTACCCGATCACATCGCACTTCTGCCATGTTCACTTTCCTTGATGAATACTTCAGTTATAGTGTGATTGCTCTAAGCTACTGTTCCCAAGTTACTGGAACTGGCGTAAATTGGCCCCCATACTTGCTCGACCTCAATCCATACGACTTCTTTCTGTGGGGTCATTTGAAGGATACTGTTTTCTGCAAGCATCCCAAAACACTAAAACAACTGGAGCAATTCATCTGTGAAGAATGCGCATCCATTTCAGTAGAAATATTGCAAAAGGTGGCCCTCAAACTTCATTTTTCGCTTGCGCTATGTCCTTGCTATGCAAGGTGACAATTTCTAATCCATTGTAATTTTCGAATCAATTGTAATTTGGCGCTTGGTTTCGAAAGACAGTTTTCCCCCTCACGAACATCATTCCGCGACTGCAGCACCACCTGGTAGCACATAGTGTAACTAATTTGCCAACGCGTCTATTATATTTTTACGGCATGCACATTAAACATTCCACTTATTTCATCCTTCTATCTTTCATTGTTTAGGAGTTACGTAATTTCAAAGTCAAGTAGTCCTTTCTGAAACATTTCGTACATACAAGATTACATGAACTAATCCCTAATACATTATATAAAAATGCATATACAATTTATGTAAATATAAATGCACTTACAATATAACATACACGCAAATACAATAAAAATGTAAATATATATATAGGCCTACTGTACAATAGAAATATAAATTCATGTATAATAAACACATAAATGTATATGAAATAAAAATATAAAAGCGATAATACAAGTATAAGATACATCCCGTTTATAGTTAAAGGCACTGCGTTTTTGAGTATTTGTAAATATGTATATGTAAGTAACGATAGTGTAATGATTGTGATAGAATTAAATTTATACAATGATATATTCCAGATATATAATAATATGGTCCAGATATATAGTCCAAATATGTATGTGCAATATTTTTCAGGGGGAAAAATTATACAGTCATTCCAGACCTAATATATTTTATGTCTGGTTTTGACCGCATATATTATATGTAATCGAACGCATTTTCAAGTAAGGGGTCCCAAGAGCTCGTGGGCGTAAATAACCAATTTTTATAATCATCTCAGGATACTTCATGTAACCCCACACATTTACCCTTTTATTACCTTCTCTATTAATTTATCTTTTATTATTTTTCGGAATATTTAAAAGCTCATTTTTTGTATTACCTCTGGTTACACTAAATTCTGGCCTTATATTAAATTACCTTTTTCAATCACTAAGGCTATAATTCAAATGCTGTCGAGTCTATTATAGATATCCATTTTTCCTTTGACTACAGAGAGACTCAGAATACAGACAGGTTTTCCGTTTCTAAAATGTAAGTTCCATAATTTACAACAAATGCATGTTAATTCTGATTGAAATTTCCCTTGAGTAGCATTCTCTCTCTCTCTTTTATATAGAAAAATTACTGCACGCTTAAGAAATCAACTCCCACCCCACTTATATAAGGCATCGAATTTTCACTTTCAACTATGTCTTCTGCATATTTCCAATTTTGCGTTTATGCCTTCTTAACCTCTACATTTATACCTTCTCAACATTTTCCCTAGTTCATGAATGAAGTTTTTATCTCAAATGTGACCCATTCCATGAAGAACGTAACGCCATTTCAAATTCGAAAAATTTCAAAGTACGCTCTTTACCTATGTTCCATCACATACATATTTACCCCCACTACTGAAAATTTTCAAATTCCCCACCTTATAGCTGATGTAATAAGACGACGAAGAGTTGGATAGAGACTGCCCTGTATACATTGGTATATTAGTCTTTATAAATAGACTACTACTCACTGCAAGTAATTTTTTTTTTAATTTCATTTTACTTACCATAACTAAAAGGAATAAATCCGTCCAGTTTCAGAAGTCTGGTTTTATCACTGTTCAAAAACCTTTCTGGAAGGAAATCGTCAGGGTTTTTGAAGTATTTTTCATCTCGTGTCATAGCCCACCAGTTGCTTAGAATACCGGTCCCCTTGGGAATGACGTAATCTCCAATTTCCACAGATTCACAAGCACTGGATGGGTGAATGAAAGAAAACGACAAACTGCATTCGACATTCATCTCAATTTAAAACTGTTACTGCACAAGTAATTGAAAGATTTAACGAACTAATACCATGTACAAAACTTTAAGAAAGGTGCAAATTGTGAACAGGTGTTGGCATTTTTAATAACAGCTATAATAATAACAGAAATATCACATGAAAGCACATAGTAATGGTAAAGCAAACAACTTACATAACTTTAATACTTCATAGAACCTACATGATTCTTTATTATTTCAAAAATACGATTTGGCATGGATGCAACTAAAATCTTACAAGTTTAAAAGAGTCTCACATGGAATGTGTTAACATTCTTCTCTGATTGCTAATTTGAGTTCGTCAATCGTAGAAAATTGTCTCCCATCCTTATATATTTCCTTTGAAGGTATGTAAATAAGTTTTCTATGAGGTTAAAATCTAGTGAAGGTGAAGCCAGGCAATTTCATCAAAATTTTGTTCTTTAAGCCGATCTGTTTTACATTGAACGATGGACAGATGCATCGTTCTGCTCAAATTCGTCATTTTCATCACCTAAAATTTCACCATATACATATAATTGACTTTTAGGAACTGTAACGTACTGTTGAGATTTAATTCGTGTATTCAGAAACACAATATCAGTTTTTCCTTGAGCAGAATATCCTTCCTAAACCACCACCAAATCATAGCAGCACATATTACGGATATGTGGCCCATTCAAATCGAATTTTTTTCCATCAGAAAATATCACGGAGTACCAATCGTAGGTCCAACTCATTGTCTTTCTGGCAAAACTCGAACAATTATATCGATGTTTGAAACTAGTGGGGGTTTTCGACACATATATATATATATATATAAAAGTTTTCCTCGCCCATTCTTGGCGGAAACAGGCTTTGGGACGGGCAGAGCGCCATGTTCCCAAGCCTCTTTTTACATCACTTCTTAATGTGCCATGTCTAGAAACTTCCTGACAATGTGACACGTGTTTAGGATTGTGGCTTTTTGTATTTCAATGTAGGTGTTTGGGTCAATGTTGAGTATCTCCAAATTCGTCGCAAGCGTTTTTGGTACTATCCCTGTTGCTGAGATGACTAACGGGATGATGAGGATCTTTTCCATACCCCATATATCTCGTACTTCATGTCTGAGATCTTGGTACTTGGTGATTTTCGTTGTGTAGGTTGTCTGTATGTTATTGGTGTTGGGTACTGCTATGTCGATTAAGTACGTGGTCTTATTCGATTTATCGACGAGGGTTATGTCAGGACGGTTATGTGGGACTGTCTTGTCTGTTATGATTGCTCTATCCCAGTAAAGCTTGTGTGTTTCGTTCTCATGCACGGTCTCTGGCTCATATTTGTAGTACGGGCATTTTTCTGTCAGAAAGCCAGCATTCGCTGCCAATTTCTGGTGGACTATTTTCGCTACTTGATCGTGTCTATGTTTGTAGTCTGACTGCGCAAGGATCTTGCATCCTGCCATCACGTGTTGGATTGTCTCCGATGCCGCATGACAGTGTCTGCATTTGTCGCTTTCTATGTCTTTTCTCTGGATGAATTTCTGATTGTTCCTTGTTGCGATCACTTGGTCTTGGATGGCTAGCATGAATCCTTCTGTCTCTGGCTGGAGAGTGCCTTTGGCCAGCCAAGAATTTGATGCCTTTTTGTCAACGTGTGGTTGTTGCAGGTCATTGTAGTGCCTGCCATGTAATGGTTTTCCCGCCCAAGTTCTCAGTTTCTGTTCGTTGGCTGTTTCGAGGACACGCTCTTCGGTACTACACAGGTTTAGTGGCGTGTAATTTGCATCTGCTTGTATTATGGCTTGGATGAGTGGCGATCGGGGACTCTTCAACTGGAAGTATTGCCTCATGCTCTGGATCTGCTTGTCATGTAAGTCTTTGAGGTCCGCTTGTCCGCGTCCTCCTTCTTCCCGGGGTAGTGTTTGCCGTTCAATTGCCGTTGCAGGGTGTAGTTGTCCGGCTCTTCTCTGGATGGTTCTCATTTTCCGCTGGAGTTGTTCTAGTTCAGTGTTGGACCATTTGATGATCCCGAAGGAGTAGGTGAGCACTGGTACCGCATATGCGTTAATGGCTTGCGTGGTGTTCTTCCCGCTCAGTTTCGTCTTCACAATGCTTCTAAGTCTTTCTTGGAATGCTTGCGTGAGCTGGACTTTGACTTTCTTGTGCTCCTGCTGCCGTTTTTGCATTATCCCTAGGTATTTGTAGGTTTCGCCCTCGTCCAAGGTCTTCAGTAGTCTCCCGTCTTCGAGTTCGATGCCTGGTAAATCTTCTTTGCTATTCTTCTGTATTTTGCACTTATCGAGGCCGAATTCCATTCCTATGTCCTTGGAGAATGTCTCTGTTATACTGATGAGTTGTCGGAGTTGGGTGATTGTTGGCGCGTATAGCTTGATGTCATCTACGTACATGAGGTGGGAGACTTTATGTAGGTTTCTCTTGTCTTTCTTCAGCATGTATCCGTATTTACTTGTGTTCAGCATCCTTGACAAGGGGTTTAACGCCAAGCAGAACCACTGGGGGCTTAGTGCGTCTCCTTGAAAGATTCCGCGGCGGATGGGGATCTCGGCCGTTTCTATTTTACTGTCTGGCGTGTTTAGCTGTAACCGGGTTCTCCATTGTTTCATGCTGCTCTGTAGGAATCGGATGATTGAGGGATGCACTTTGTATATGCTGAGTATTTCAAGGAGCCACGAGTGCGGAACAGAGTCGAAAGCCTTCTTGTAGTCTATGTATGCGGTGTTGAGTTTTCGCTTTTGTTTTCTTGCTTGTTCCAGGATAACTGAGTCGATGGTAAGCTGCTCTTTACATCCCAGAGTCCTTTTCTGGCATCCCTTTTGTTCTTCCGTCATTAAGTTGTTGCTTTCGCTGTGCCGGCTTATTTTTTCAGAGATGCACCCCGTGAGTATCTTGTACAGGGTGTTCAGGCACGTAATGGGTCGGTATTTCGCTGGGTTACTGGTATCCTGGTCCTTCGGTAGGAGGTAAGTTATTCCCTTGCAGAGGAATTCAGGCATTTTGCTGGGGTCTTCAATTATCGCCGTAAGTTCCTTGGCTAATGGGCCATGGGCGCTGGTAAATTTCTTGTACCAGAAGTTGTGTATGCCGTCAATACCCGGGGCTTTCCAGTTGTGCGTACGTTGGATTACCTGCTGGAGTTCCTCTATCGTGATGCCCGTGTACTCCATCTCCTCTATTCCTCTCGTAGCCTCCATTTCTTGCTGAATCCAGGGGGCGCTTTTGTGCTGTACTTCATTGGACCATAGTGTCTTCCAGAAGGTCTCTATTTCTGCTGGCTTTGGGGCTTCGTACTTGTCTTGGTTCGCTGGTGTCTCTCGAAGCTTCCTGTAGAAGGCCTTCTGGTTTGCTTGGAATTGCATGTTCTGTTGTTTTTTGTTGGTACAGTCTTTGTATCTTCGGAGTCTTCTGGCGTATACACCCAGTTTTTGTTTGAGGGTATCCAGATATTCGCTGATGTGTTTATTGGGCTCTTCGTGTCTTGTATGGATCCTATTTCTCTTAAGGGCCATCTTCACTTTCCTCACTAATTTCTTACCCCTATTTCCCTGCATGTACTGGGTTATTCGCCCTATGCTGCTGCGGAGCTCTTCTATTCTTTTCTCCAGTCTCACTTGCCATGGTGGTTGGGCTTTGTTTCCTCTGTTACTTCGGCCTTCGTTCCTTACTTCGCACCCATTGGCGCGTGAGGCCGCTATGGCGGCACAGTATATGGCGGTGTGTAT
Organism: Dysdera silvatica; assembly: GCA_006491805.2. Classification (NCBI taxonomy): domain Eukaryota; kingdom Metazoa; phylum Arthropoda; class Arachnida; order Araneae; family Dysderidae; genus Dysdera; species Dysdera silvatica. Next base: position 253,349,134 of record QLNU02015360.1, read on the forward strand.
TTCATGCAGGGAGTTGTGGTTCTGTAGGTGTAGTGGTAGAGTATGTTCATTGAGGATCTTGGTTGCTTTGCAGAGTTTCCAAGATGCCGGTTGGCGTGGTATTCTTGGCCTTGTTGCGGCATCCGAGCCTTCATATTCCGCCAGGGCACATTGGAAACCTTCTTCCATTTTCTCCACGTCCCTCCTCTCTTCTTCTTCTATGCTTGGTTGGAGCGGTTCTCTTGCGCTACTAGCTGGTGCTTCAGGGTTGGCCACACTGGTTGACGTGTTTGCTAGGTCATTGGCGACTTCATCTCTTAACCTTTGTAGTATGGGCTCTGCTAGGAGGTTTCTGGTTATTATGTTCCTGCGTTGGGTTGTTATCCTTTCTATACTGATGTCCAGGTGTGGGTACTGTTGTGCGAATTTGGCGTGAAGTGTGGGTCTGTAATTTGTCATGTCTGTTTCTAGCTTTGTAATCGTATAGTAGGTGCGCATGATGTAGGTGTTCATATCTATTGTCCATGACATGCGCTGGCGTGGTCTTTCAGCCCTGGTGGTTGTACCTGTATTAGGCTGCAAAGCACTTTGGGCTGTGTTGGTTCTAGTAGCCGTACAGTTAGAGGCGCCGCTACAACCGCCGGCACCTCCAAGGAGAGACTGTTGCATATTTTTCGAACGGACCCCTCTGCTTAAAGTCCGAACGCGGTATATATATATATATAATATCCGGAAAATTCTACGAAATTCTAGAAGTTGGCTTTCTTGAACATGAGACATTTAGATATTCCTTTATTTTTCTTGTTGACAATTTTATTATTTTGGCAAGCCTGTTAATTCTGCGCCTGCTTTTTAAGGAAAGAGGTGGTTTTCAACCTGAATGTTTTTCCCCCTGTTCCTTCAATTCCTCTCTTTAGAAGATTGAAACTGGCCCACTAAAAGAGTCCAATAGTTATAGCAATTTTTCTCTGAGACATACCACTGCCATATAATTCCCAGATTTGTCGAAGTTCACAATCACGAAGTTGCTTAGCTCTTGGTATTTTTACGACTAGCTTAAAATTTTAGTTACGCACCTCTTTTTTATTCTCTTATCAGTAAATGACGTTACATCATCAGTGAAAGTAATTTGCATACAGTATAAAACTTTCTACTGGAAAAAAAACCTTTATGAACTTATAATTCTGGCCAAGTTATTCATAATGTGTTTTTTTTTTATATAAATTTAAATTACCTAATTCGTAAAAGCTTGTGGATGTTTAAAATATTTTGCAAGTCACCATAACGCAATTCTTTACATATCCCATTGATATAAATATTTTACTATACCGCTCGTGACAGAAAAACTACTGAACTTATAATTTTGTCCAGCAGTCACTGGCGGCTTAAGGGCCGGGCGGTCACCCGGAGCCTCGTTTAGATAAGGGCGCCAAACTGAAGTCCAGTTCAATTTTTTGTCATTGACCCAACAGTAGAAAACATTCCTAAAATCAAAGAAGTTTCGAGACATTTTAGAGATATATTTAGAGAAACTCTGTTAGACTTTTGGCCACATTTATAGGACTGTGCATCTCTGAAAATTTCCTATTTGACGCCGGAGAAGAGGGCGCCAAAAGCCAATCTATGCAATGCCGCCCAGGTTAAAAATCAACCTCCAGCCGCCCCTAAAGCACTACATATATATATACATATACATGTGTGTGTATGTGTGGGGGGTGTTATATATACATTATGACATATACATAGTGTTTTTTATTAATAATAAAAAACGCAGAACTTAATCATTTTTACGTTTTTTCTAGCAGTTTTATTGGTTTTAATAATGTGTTTCAATAAAATACGCAGCATCAGTTGTCATAAACGATGTTTTAAATCCTTGTCATATTTAAATATTCTTTTGTATGTTGTTAATTCAGTTGAAATTAAAGACGTTTTAAAAGTGAAAGCCTTTAGGATGTGATGACATTTAATACGTTCAAGGTTCCGACCAAAACATTAAATGAAATAATTGCTGTTTGAATTCTTACTGATAAAATGAAACGAGTTTTCATAAGTGGCATTATAGAGTCAAAACAAATATAAAGTGTCATCTTAACTGTGATTATTTGGCAATGGTAGAAATAACAAAACAGAGCCCCCCACCGACTTCATCCCTGTTCAGTGATGAAAAGAAATAAACAATTCAAAGCTATATAAATGTGAATGAAAAATTGTCACATACTTATAGCGATTTATTTTGCCATAATACTAATAATCTTTATTTAACCCAATTTTTCATACGTTTTGTATGGTATGTGTCGTGAGTGATATGAGAAATTTTGTGTGGCATATGTCGTAGGCGACATAAGAGATATAAAAGAAAATTTTCAGATTATACATTTTAAGATTTGGGTTAGAACTGGAAGAGAATATAAAACCAAAGCTTGTTACTGGGTTCTCTTTCAAAATTTTTATGTTTTACGTTTCACATTTCTGATGAGGTTCGTTGTTTTCTTAAATATCTGAGACATAGAACACTGCATAATATATGTAAACGTACATATATGCATCAAAACATGATGTATATATGTGCATTTCCCATTCTGTGTCAAAACAGCATTTCATTATTTTTCTTGTAATTACAATTTTAATACTGCAAACTAAAAGTTCATATAACGTCTGGGAATTACTAAAATAGTTTACTCTCTAAAGTATAGGGGATATTTAGCCCATTCTCAAGAAATTTTTCCTACTATCTGGATATTCAGACCCCAAAAAGTTAGTTAGGTAGTCAAAACGTTAAACTTCCAAAGTGTTGTTCTTTTCTCAATTCAAAAAATTCTCAGTGAAGATATTTTTCAGCCCATCTTTTATACAGAGAATTGATTTAAAATGTAGTAACCGCACTGATACAAAATAAGAGATTTTTAGCTAAAAATTAGCCACTTCAATGTGCTTTTTATCGAGAACGACTGGCTATCATTAATGACATTGGCGTATGCAGTGGGAGTGTTGATGTAGGTTGTAACCATGGGCGCTCCAGAATTATATGCAGGGGGATGCGTTCAGAAAAAATTCCAATTGAATAATGTTGTTGGACTATAGTTTCTTGTGGATTCAATTTTTTTCCTTTTTTTTATAAACTAGGGGGTTCAAGTGCACCCCCTTATATCCCCGCGGGGCGATTGTGGTTGTAACACCCCATTTCATTGAAATTTTGTGTGTTTAGCATAGAAATATATGAGTTGCAGCTCTGTAACCCCCAATTGAGCCTATAAGCCCTCCCTTACGAACATTCTACATACGTCTATGACTGATGATGACAAACTTCAGAATATTGTGTTGAATCAAATCTACTAAGGAAACCTTAAATATTAATATCAGCAATACCTAACGTGGGTTTTGGTGTTGGGTCGGATGCGTGGACGCATTTCGGGTATAGGCGACATTGTCCCTTATCAGGAATTGACTGAAATGGACGCTAACTGAACACAGTATTGCAATTTCGTACTACTGTCCTCTTTCTTGTGTTGCGACCCCTATTGGTGGGAAATATTGGAAATGGAAAAATGGAGAAAAATCAGGAGAGGGAGGGGGCGTCGTTTTTTTCACTAATTAATATGTAGAGTTTGAATCTTACACACTAGTTAGTGAAAGGCAGTTCAGTGTTTTCTACCAGTAGGAGGCACTGCGGTAGAAAAATAACGTTAACATAAAACGGCAACACTCTGCGTATAGATGGAGTTTTCTCCAGCAATTTTCTTACGGGAGACAAAAATTTTCTGGGGCGCGTCTGCATCTTCGACATAACATTAAAAAAAAATGCTTTATAACATTGGTATTATTATTTAATTTATTTTACGTAACATTATGTCGATTTTACGTTTATTCACTTAAAACGTATTTATATTAAGAGTTTGTGTTTTACAGCGCTAGGGAAGGAAAGGTCAATCTGCGCCGGGATATAAACAGTTTTTCAGTAAATCCGAGCCTCTTAAGGCCTGGAAAACTAACCCTACCGGACGAGAATGAAAGTTTATAAAGGTTCTTTTTCTTTTGCCACTGTTAGGAATGGAACATGGGTTAACGGCATGATGGATGAAAGCCTTACAACGCTAGGGAGGAAAACATGTTTGCTTTAAATTTCAATTCAAGATATGGGATTATTCGTTTGTATTTGCTCCATATTAGTAAAATTAGTAGCTTCTACTAATTAGGAAAATGAGTAGTCCGCAAACGTGTACGGCGAACAAAGAAAACACCACCGAATAATATTTGGGTTGTCCATCCCTCCATTCTCACCGGAAGAACTGTGTTACACTTCGCCAACAATGTTTATAGGACCTCCAGTATTCTAATTATAATCTTTTTTTTCTTTAGGTAAACACATGCACAGTACAAGACCACATAGCAAAAACACACAGACAGAAGCTTAACTTTTTTTCATGAACACCTAAGTATTTATATGCCGATAGTACTGTATATCTAAGCTCGTATCTTGCCTAGAAAAAGTTATTAAAACGACAAGAAACTATATCAATGATTTAATTTGCTGTTATCGCTTGTACTTGATTTCATCTATATCGGTTGTAATAGCCGCATGAATTTTCTGGTTACCTGGCACTTTCAAAACCATAGAATCAAACGGGAATAGCTCAAACTCTACAATGAAATATCTCAGGCAATGGTATGTCACCCATATTCCACGTTAGGTTTATGGGTAGTGTTGTAGGCAAAAGAGAGAAACCTGTGTGCGCAAAAATTTCTCAGAAGACTTCTAAAATGTGGCGATGAACAAAGTCTTGGATACACACAACAAAGTTTATGTAGACGTATGATGAAGGCACATTTCAAGAGCATGGTTAACAATCAGTATGATATATATTGAAAACTTTGACTAGTTGCTGCCGGGAGATGATACGCACAAAGTTGGATGCGTTGGCTGCAGAGTTAAATACAGAAAGTAACGTAATATATGCAAAGGTTAAGTGAGGTTTTCTAGTCGAGAACAATTTTGAAATGAATCTTGCAGTATATCTCTCTCTCTCTATTTTCGTACAAAATTTACATGGTTGCATATTGGGCCAGGATTGTCTAAGATTTTACGTCTGATATTTGATTAAAATGCATTAATTGTTGTATTAATTACAGTGTCAAGTCGCTTTGTGAGCATAATTCAAACTGTAACACGCGCAACGAGTCATGGACTTAAGTTATCTGAAAATTTGAAAATAAGATCATTAGACGAACTATGCAAGCGATTAATATTTTGTGATAATACTGTATAGAGACGCTACATTTAATATAAAAAAAAACCTTGCAAATTGCGACGTGGACATTTCACGCATTTCCATTGAGAGAGTAGCTAGAAAAGAATATATTTTAATATGAATTTTTTCTTGAAGGACAATCAAAAGTCATAATATTTACAACTTATGTTCGCAAGCAATATAATTAGCCAATAGACTTCGTAGGGTGGATGGATAATTAGCCTTTACGAGACTGGGTAGTCCACCCGACGTATAGTGCATGTGTCCGTCAGGATAACAGCATGGTTAAAAACTGCGCCCAGAAAAGATTGGTAGATGGTACCTGCCCCGCAACCACCACCTATAAATAAGAAGTGGGTGCAAAGGGTCAATAGTCAACGTAAGTATTATTACATTCGCTGACAAAACTTAGCTACTCCCATTTCCACTTTATCGCCCGTCAGACGAGCGGTAATGCTTGTTTTGTTTCAATATCCGGCGAAAGATTGCAATCACCGTGCAGGAGCAGGGCTGCTCATACTTCAGGTCTTAACGCTGTTTACCAGTGACCTCAATTTCTCATCGACTATACTTGGATTGAGCGGAATGATTTGCAATGTGCAGAATATCATCTTATCTGACGAATCCAGTCTTCTCTTAGGCTTTAATTGTAGCATGACACACATGTGTAAGCTACATGGAGAGCGACACACAACTCGAGCACAAATCGCTACAGTGTGAGGATTCATAATCTGGTAGAGACAATCCATCTTGGTATGCATTGAAGACAGTTTAACAACTCGTCCGTATGTTAGTAACAGGACTCGAATTTTCCACTAAATAACAGTTGTTGTTAGCAAAATCTTGTTCGCTTACGGTAACTCACATCTATACAGCAAATCTCTAAAAAAAATGTCTATGTGCATCTTAAGAGAATATCCAATATTCCGCTACGGTTTGCCAGATCTCCAAACTTATTTTCAATAAAAATAACTGTAGCTTGGAGACCCTGAAACATCACTTGCAAGCTCAGACACACAGCAAAAAAGAGTAAATTTTTTAACGATTATAGAAAGCACTATAAACAGTATCCCTAAGACTTTGTAGGACATCCGTATGATTGAAATGCCGCGACGATTAATAATGAAACACATTGTTGATAAAGTAGTCATTTTGTACTATTAAGGACGTGTAAGTAATGTTTTGAACTATATAAATGTGTTTTTTACTGTAGAAATATAGCCATGTCTTACTTTCTAGCTACTCCTCAATCTTGCCTATTAATTTCAGGTGAATCGCATGTTCCCTTCTTAGTACTGCGATTTCAATTTTACTCTTGCACATAATATCTTACACATTCCGTATCTTCAGACTTCAAACATTTCTTATATATCTAGGTTTGTTTTTAATTGAACAATTAATTTTAGTAGAGAGCTGTTTTGTAGGTTCTATTACAAGCAATTTAGCAAGAAAATGTGAATTGGTGGCAATTTTCAAAAGAAAAACCAAGTGCTCCATATATAGATTATGTCCCACGTATTGCGCAATGAAACAGGAGTCAAAAATAGACAAAAAAAATTGCGGGAAGTAATACTTAAAAAAGTGGCACATTAGCACGCCCAATGATATTGCTTCTTATAAATAATGAAAGTGCTTAGTAATTTTTAAAGCATCAGTATCTATGAATAATAAATAAGCTTACTCTCTCGGTAAATAAAATGGCGTTACTGCGACCCATCTTTCCGTTTCATTTATCGTAGCCATAGTGTACGGGAATTTACTTCTATCGTCCCAATAAATTTTACAATCACTTCCGGCAACAGCATCAATTTCAGCGTGTATTTTAGCTTGTACATCCGGGTGCGCTGCAATTACCAAGATCAACCACTGAAGTGATACTCTTATAGTATCAACACCGCCCAGAAACAGTGCTGAGATATCCCCAACTAAAGCGTCCACTAAAAGTAAAATATGGTATTATAAACAATTATAATTTTTGAAACGTATATTTTCACTTTGTAACTTGCAAAAACATCTAATTAGTTTGATTTTGCACTTGTTTTTATAAATAAGAGAAGAGCGAGAAATTTTTGATCAATAAAAAAAAAAAGAGGCAGTTGGACTTACAATAACGTAAAAATATTTACTCTAAATGTATTTTTGATCAGAAACTTAGCACGGAGAAAAATTTGCCAAAAAATGCTGCCTGAATGTGACAAGCAAAACACCTTAATATGGAGTACGTATAGTCGTCACCCCTAAGAACAGGGTGGGAAAAACAGCAATGTTCTGTGCAGTTAAAAATATTATCACAGTACGCATACAATGCCCTGCGATAGTATAGTAGTAACGCATTCATCTAGCGGGCCGATTTCGACTTCTAATCGTGCCATAAAATTTAACGCTTACAGACAAACTGTAGTCCGGGAGTTGGTTCCCTAGATCTTAGAAGGTTCGGGTTCCTCGAAAGAATGTAGGCTCACTGCCATACGGTGGCGTAGTAATCATCGACAAGGGTTTGACTCCCAATAATATAGAAGAACCTTTTGCTATCCACCATAGTCAGGGATTTGGCTCCTACGACAGCAGAAGATGTCTCAGAAAACTATGGGTCTCGGAGTAGCATGACCTTTGCCCTCTTCGCGCGGTAAACACACACACACAACAAAAAACCACCTGTATAATAATATAGTTTCCTCAACGTGTTTACAAACCACTATTGATTTAAAGAAGCTAGTTGGCGGCAGCAACCAACTTCTTTAGAACATCCCATATATGCTCATTGTGATTAAAGTAGAGAGCCGAGCTGGTCACTACATGCAAGCACATGGTCCCTTCCCTTTTAATAATACTCTCCATTCTTTGCCGAACTTTGTGTGAATGAGCATTTTCGTCCTATAGAATAAAAGTATAGCCTAATTCACATGCATGTGAAAGTATTTAGGAATTTGGAATATCGTGTTTATACTTCAGAACTCTTCTAGCACCTGATGCTGCAAGGTCATTACTATAAATTGTTTTCTCTGATTCCTGTGTTTCACTTCGTAACGTAAAATAACAACACATTTCGAAATGCTCCTTTTTATGCTACTATATGATTATGTAAAGCTATGCCAACGCCATTAATTTGCATTCAGTATCGACAATCAAGCTTACAGTAGTCTCGCTAACCCGGACCCCGCTACGCCGGACCTCTGGTTAATCCGGACGGACCTAAAAGAATTGTTAACAAAGCGCATAGCACTTTTAGAACTTACTACATCCGTTTCGCTTTTTTTGTACTTCAGTACACTAGTTTCAATAATTTAACAGGCCAATACGGAATTTAAACTTTATTTCGTTTTTACACTTGTTAATTATGTAACTAGTTTTTTTAGTCAATCAATAAACTTTGAATTTCAATCAATAAGATGTTCTGTTTTTTATCCTAAATAAATTCGTAGGTTAAAAAAGTAGTCCCACGTTGTAGTATTAAGGCTGAAAAAGTCATTTTTGTGATACAAAACATCGATTCTAATAGTTTTACTCATCTAAAAGGTGTCTTATAGACATTTTAAAGCTTATTCTGTTTACTCCGGACTTTCGTTCGGTGATCCAGATGGGGTCCGGTCCCATCAAGTTTGGATTAGCGAGACTCTACTGTATTTTCCTTGTAGATACCGAAATTTCATGTAAATTTCCTTACTTTTTTCTTTGCACTTTCAAAGAAGCAAGCGTGAGCCAATTTCAACCTGAAGTTAGTTTTGATCGTATTCGTTACTGAAAACAATTGTTCGCTCACGTAGCTGGAGCCATGTCTTCAGCTAGACTTCAATGCTAATTTTTATAGTCAGAGGTGGCCTTAGTGTAAAGCGGATCAGGCGACCGCCTGATGCCTCGCACAATATTTCATTAATTGCATTAATTTCTCTAAGCTTTGAAAAACTACACGAAAATTTAAATATTTTTCACATTAAAAAATAAATAAAAGAAATAATTTGACCAGCCACAATTTCAAATAGTGTAAAATTTCTTTCTTTAAAAGAGAGAATGGAATTACTGCAAAATATTTTGTTTCTGCAAAAAAAAAAAAAGAAGTTTAATTTATGGCCCGCGAACGAATGAGGAAAGGGGAACCTTACCGTTAACGTGAAAAGGGAGAAGAAATTGTAAATAGGGTGGGCATGTGGTTGAAAAGGGGACATTTTTAAGAAACAGTTCCCATACTGGAGTATGAAGCACTTTTTGGATACAGGCTGTGTGAAAATATCAATTGAGCTTAATTACTTAAACAAAGAAAACTTGACGTTTCGGTTCGCCATTGAGAATCTTCCTCTAAAGTGATCTCAGTCGTTGATGACAGTCGACTGTTGACGACAACGACTGAGATCACTTTAGAACAGCGGTTGCCAACGGGTGGTTTATGGACCATTTGTGGTTCGCGAGAAAAATTTGGCGGTCCTTAGAAAAATCTGGACATTATTTGCATTTTTAATGTTTTATTAATAATAAAACAAAAATAATATTCTAAGAAATTCTCATATTCTGAATGACAATTTTCGCCTTTATATTGCACTAAATTCACGAAATGTAGTTCGTGAGGTCCGAAATGTTGGCGACCGCCGCTTTAGAAGAATGTTTGTAAAGGCGAACCGAAGAGCCAAGTTTTCTTTCTTTGACTAATTGAACTCGTTTAATATTTTCACATAGCTGGTACCCAAAAACTGTTTTACATTTCATTTAAAATGCACTGTGAAATTCTTCAGGAAACCATTTTCTATACCGTCACTAAAATAAGTGTTAGTAATTATAAGACTTTTGCATTAATTGAGATAATTTTTTAATGTCGAAATAACTGCAGCGGACGAAAACAAATTGTTATAATAAATATTACTGTCTCTGTTATTAAAACCGACGTGTAAGCGTAATTTACATGCAGATCTCTTTAGGCAGTTAATACGATCACAAATTACCTACAAGGTATTTGCGAGCAATTTTAAATATGAATAAGTTTTATCCTATTAAAATATATAGTGATTTGAGCAAAACTCATAAAGTTAGTAAACATTTGTTATTCATGAAGTTCTTGTATTATTAGCACCCAAGTAAATCTACAAAAGTAAGTCACAGTGTTCAAATTAAATGTCAGAATATTCTGTTACAGAGATGCTCGAAATAATGGTTGAATTTGATCTCAGTATTTAAATAGTATATACTTCATTATTTCATTTTCTTTTATTAATTTACTTCCGCCTCGTTCTTCCTTCTTAATTAAAAACATTTGAAACAGCATTTCAAATAAAGTAAGACTTACTTATAACGAGCCCACATTTAGAGGGTTCCTGAATATAGCGAGAAAGATATGAATTTTGTTTGGTATAATGATTAAGTACAATTCAATCTTGTTTCAATGAACAAGATTTCTGCGGTTCGGATAAAGCAAGCATTTGCTTTATCCCCAAGCTACTCGTTATATACGGGCCCTCTTGTATAGGACCTATCAAATTCTAGAGCCACCTCTGCGTACAGTATTAAAATCAGAAACTGGAAGAAATTTCCAAAATTCAACATAGCTTGGACTAGCTAAAATAAAACTGATCTCGCTGTATTTACTTTTAATTTTAACATTACACTGAAGGTCAGTAACTAATACCTGCATGTCTGGGGGATAGTGATTTAGGTTTCCAATATCAATCGAAAAAGAATTTATAAAAATGTTCAATATTTTTAACGCTCTTCAAGTCTCAAAATCTTACTACTAAGGAATCATATCAACAAGTTTTCTAAACAAATATCAGGCCTCCTTTTCGCTAACTAGAACACGCGTTCAGCAAGTTGGCCTCTTCTGATCTAAATTTCATTTCATTGTGTTTGCTTTAATCACGAAAATATTTTGTGAATAAACATTCATGTTGATTTTAATGTACACCTATTTTTAATTTTTTACCTGTAAGAATATGGCCTTTACTATTTTTCTTCTGGTTCTCCATTTCTTGTAGATAATATGTGATGAAAGTCGGCTTTTCCGTTAAATTCAAAGAACTTCTTTTAACTTCGCTTCTGCAAAACAAAAATAACATTTATATATCATCATCATCATATTCAACCATTATCTATCCACTGCTGGATGAAGGTCTCTCCAAATGCTTTCCACACAAGTCTATCCTGAGCAATTCGCTTCCACGTCACCCCAACCTATTTTCTTATTTCATCCATCCATCAGTTTGAGGACGTTTTCTAGGTCTTCAATGGTCTCAAGAGACAACATTTATATATATATATATGCCAGAATTCTTAATTGGCCAGAAAGCTCCGAAATCTCTTAGCACAGCCCATACTACAAAGGTTAAGAGATGAAGTCGCCAATGACCTAGTAAACACGCCAACCAGTGCGGCCAACCCAGAACCACCAGTTAGTAGCCCAAGAGAACCGCTCAAACCAAGTATAGAAGAAGAAGAGAGGAGGGACGTGGAGAAAATGGAAGAAGGGTTCCAATGTGCCCTGGCGGAATATGAAGGCTCGGATGCCGCAACAAGGCCAAGGATACCACGTCAACCGGCATCTTGGAAACTCTGCAAAGCAACCAAGATCCTCAATGAACATACTCTGCCACTACACCTACAGAACCACAACTCCTTGCAGGAAATACACACAGCCATATACTGTGCAGCAATAGCGGCATCACGCGCCAATGGGTACGAAGTAAGGAACGAAGGCCGAAATAACAGAGGAAACAAAGCCCAACCACCATGGCAAATGAGGCTGCAAAAAAAGAATAGAAGAGCTCCGCAGCAACATAGGGCGAATAATCCAGTACATGCAGGGAAATAGGAGTAAAAATTGAGTGAGGAAAGGGAGAGATGGCCATAAGAAATCGGATTCATACAGGACACAGGAAGAAAGCCAATAAACACATCAGCAGATATCTGGATACCCTCAAACGAAACTGGTGTATACGCCAGAAAATTCGAAGATACAAAGACTATACCAACAAAACAACAAAACATGCAATTCCAAGCAAACCGAAGGCCTTCACCACAGGAAACTTCGAGACACCAGCGAACCAAGACAAGTACGAAGCCCCAAAGCCAGCAGAAATAGAGACCTTCTGGAAGACACTATGGTCCAATGAAGTACAGCACAAAAGCGCGCCCTGGATTCAGCAAGAAATGGAGGCTACGAGAGGAATAGAGGAGATGGAGTACACGGGCATCACGATAGAGGAACTCCAGCAGGTAATCCAACGTACGCACAACTGGAAAGCACCCGGTATTGACGGCATACACAACTTCTGGTACAAGAAATTTACCAGCGCCCATGGCCCATTAGCCAAGGAACTTACGGCGATAATTGAAGACCCCAGCAAAATGCCTGAATTCCTCTGCAAGGGAATAACTTACCTCCTACCGAAGCACCAGGATACAAGTAACCCAGCCAAATAACGACCCATTACGTGCCTTAACACCCTGTACAAGATACTCACGGGGTACATCTCTGAAAAAATAAGCCGGCACAGCGAAAGCAACAACTTAATGACGTAAGAACAAAAGGGATGCCAGAAAGGGACTCTGGGATGTAAAGAGCAGCTTACCATCGACTCAGTTATCCTGGAACAAGCAAGAAAACAAAAGCGAAAACTCAACACCGCATACATAGACTACAAGAAGGCTTTCGACTCTGTTCCGCACTCGTGGCTCCTTGAAATACTCAGCATATACAAAGTGCATCCCTCAATCATCCGATTCCTACCGAGCAGCATGAAACAATGGAGAACCATGTTACAGCTAAACACGCCAGACAATAAAATAGAATCGGCCGAGATCACCATCCGCCGCGGAATCTTTCAAGGAGACGCACTAAGCCCCCAGTGGTTCTGCTTGGCGTTAAACCCCTTGTCAAGGATGCTGAACACAAGTAAATGCGGATACATGCTGAAGAAAGAGAAGAGAAACCTACATAAAGTCTCCCACCTCATGTACGTAGATGACATCAAGCTATACGCGCCAACCATCACCCAACTCCGACAACTCATCAGTATAACAGAGACATTCTCCAAGGACATAGGAATGGAATTCGGCCTCGACAAGTGCAAAATACAGAAGAATAGCAAAGAAGATTTGCCAGGCATCGAACTCGAAGACGGGAGACTACTGAAGACCTTGGACGAGGGCGAAACCTACAAATACCTAGGGATAATGCAAAAACGGCAGCAGGACCACAAGAAAGTCAAGGTCCAGCTCACGCAAGCATTCCAAGAAAGACTTAGAAGCATTGTGAAGACGAAACTGAGCGGGAAGAACACCACGCAAGCAATTAACGCATATGCGGTACCAGTGCTCACCTACTCCTTCGGGATCATCAAATGGACCAACACTGAACTAGAACAACTCCAGCGGAAAATGAGAACCATCCAAAGAAGAGCCGGACAACTACACCCTGCAACGGCAATTGAACGGCAAACACTACCCCGGGAAGAAGGAGGACGCGGACAAGCGGACCTCAAAGACTTACATGACAAGCAGATCCAGAGCATGAGGCAATACTTCCAGTTGAAGAGTCCCCGATCGCCACTCATCCAAGCCATAATACAAGCAGATGCAAATTACACGCCACTAAACCTGTGTAGTACCGAAGAGCGTGTCCTGGAAACAGCCAATGAACAGAAACTAAGAACTTGGGCCGGAAAACCATTACATGGCAGGCACTACAATGACCTGCAACAACCACACGTTGACAAAAAGGCATCAAATTCTTGGCTGGCCAAAGGCACTCTCCAGCCAGAGACAGAAGGATTCATGCTAGCCATCCAAGACCAAGTGATCGCAACAAGGAACAATCAGAAATTCATCCAGAGAAAAGACATAGAAAGCGACAAATGCAGACACTGTCATGCGGCATCGGAGACAATCCAACACGTGATGGCAGGATGCAAGATCCTTGCGCAGTCAGACTACAAACATAGACACGATCAAGTAGCGAAAATAGTCCACCAGAAATTGGCAGCGAATGCTGGCTTTCTGACAGAAAAATGTCCGTACTACAAATATGAGCCAGAGACCGTGCATGAGAACGAAACACACAAGCTTTACTGGGATAGAGCAATCATAACAGACAAGACAGTCCCACATAACCGTCCTGACATAACCCTCGTCGATAAATCGAATAAGACCACGTACTTAATCGACATAGCAGTACCCAACACCAATAACATACAGACAACCTACACAACGAAAATCACCAAATACGAGATATAGGGTATGGAAAGATCCTCATCGTCCGTTAGTCGGCATCTCAACCAATGGGGATAATGCCAAAAGCATTACGGGTGGGAATATTCTTCTTTGCTGTTCTTCTGTATTTTGCACTTATCGAGGCCGAATTCCATTCCTATGTCCTTGGAGAATGTCTCTATTATACTGATGAGTTGTCGAGTTGGGTGATTGTTGGCGCGTATAGCTTGATGTCGTCTACATACATGAGGTGGGACAATTGATGTAGGTTTCCCTTGTCTTTCTTCAGCATGTATCCGTATTTACTTGCGTTCAGCATCCTTGACAAGGGGTTCAACGCCAAGCAGAACCACTGGGGGCTTAGTGCGTCTCCTTGAAAGATTCCGCGCCGGATGGGGATCTCGGCCGTTTCTATTTTACTGTCTGGCGTGTTTAGCTGTAACCTGGTTCTCCATTGTTTCATGCTGCTCTGTAGGAATCGGATGATTGAGGGATGCACTTTGTATATGCTGAGTATTTCAAGGAGCCAAGAGTGCGGAACAGAGTCGAAAGACTTCTTGTAGTCTATGTATGCGGTGTTGAGTTTTCGCTTTTGTTTTCTTGCTTGTTCCAGGATAACTGAGTCGATGGTAAGCTGCTCTTTACATCCCAGAGTCCCTTTCTGGCATCCCTTTTGTTCTTCCGCCATTAAGTTGTTGCTTTCGCTGTGCCGGCTTATTTTTTCAGAGATGCACCCCGTGAGTATCTTGTACAGGGTGTTCAGGCACGTAATGGGTCGGTATTTCGCTGGGTCACTGGTATCCTGGTCCTTCGGTAGGAGGTAAGTTATTCCCTTGCAGAGGAATTCAGGCATTTTGCTGGGGTCTTCAATTATCGCCGTAAGTTCCTTGGCTAATGGGCGCTGGTAAATTTCTTGTACCAGAAGTTGTGTATGCCGTCAATACCCGGTGCTTTCCAGTTGTGCGTACGTTGGATTACCTGCTGGAGTTCCTCTATCGTGATGCCCGTGTACTCCATCTCCTCTATTCCTCTCGTAGCCTCCATTTCTTGCTGAATCCAGGGGGCGCTTTTGTGCTGTACTTCATTGGACCATAGTGTCTTCCAGAAGGTCTCTATTTCTGCTGGCTTTGGGGCTTCGTACTTGTCTTTGTTCGCTGGGGTCTCTCGAAGCTTCCTGTAGAAGGCCTTCTGGTTTGCTTGGAATTGCATGTTTTGTTGTTTTCTGTTGGTATAGTCTTTGTATCTCCGGAGTCTTCTGGCGTATACACTCAGTTTTTGTTTGAGGGTATCCAGATATTCGCTGATGTGTTTATTGGGCTCTTCGTGTCTTGTATGAATCCTATTTCTCTTAAGGGCCATCTTCACTTTCCTCACTAATTTCTTACTCCTATTTCCCTGCATGTACTGGGTTATTCGCCCTATGCTGCTGCGTATCACTTCTATTCTTTTTTGCAGTCTCACTTGCCATGGTGGTTGGGTTTTGCTTCCTCTGTTATTTCGGCCTTCGTTCCTTACTTCGTACCCATTGGCGCGTGATGCCGCTACTGCTGCACAGTATATGGCGGTGTGTATTTCCTGTAGGGAGTTGTGTTTCTGTAGGTGTAGTGGCAGGGTATGTTCATTGAGGATCTTGGTTGCTTTGCAGAGTTTCCAAGATGCCGGTTGGCGTGGTATTCTTGGCCTTGTTGCGGCATCCGAGCCTTCATATTCCGCCAGGGCACATTGGAAACCTTCTTCCATTTTCTCCACGTCCCTCCTCTCTTCTTCTTCTATGCTTGTTTGGAGCGGTTCTCTTGCGCCAATAGTTGGTGCTTCAGGGTTTGCCACACTGGTTGAAGTGTTTGCCAGGTCATTGGCGACTTCATCTCTTAACCTTTGTAGTATGGGCTCTGCTAAGAGATTTCTGGTTATTATGTTCCTGCGTTGGGTTGTTATCCTTTCTATACTGATGTCTAGGTGTGGGTACTGTTGTGCGAATTTGGCGTGAAGTGTGGGTCTGTAATTTGTCATGTCTGTTTCCAGCTTTGTAATCGTATAGTAGGTGCGCATGATGTAGGTGTTCATATCTATTGTCCATGACATGCGCTGGCGTGGTCTTTCAGCCCTAGTGGTTGCACCTATACTAGGCTGCAAAGCACTTTGGGCTGTGTTGGTTCTAGTAGCCGTACAGTTGGAGGCGCCGCTACAACCGCCGACACCTCCAAGGAGAGACTGTTGCATATTTTTCGAACTGGCCCCTCTGCTTAAAGCCCGAACGCGGTTCTGATTTAAGAGCGAGACAACCGATGCTCCATTCATATTTTCATTATGGTTCATATCATCAGAGTCTGAGATAGCCTTTTTCACGTCGCTGGGTTACCGATAGTTATCCCAACGGCGTTCCGGATGCTGGCATGTCGTCAGCAGGCTACAAATCCGGTTTTAATGGCCCAATGGTATATTTATTCATTATATATATATATATTTTTTTTGCAATTGCTTTATACTTCAATAGTGAAGAGTCTGATATGTTTAGAAAACAAGATTCAAGTTTTAAGTAAGTCTGAAGTGTAAAAAGATTTTTAAAATAATGGTTTAAAAGGGGAAAAAGAGACCGTAAAAATAGGTTCCTAATATTTTTTTGCAGGTCCCAAAAAAGTAACTAAAAGGTCCTGAAAATTTGTTTTGATAATTCTGTAGACACCATGATATATTAAACTCTCATAAGCATTAATGATTAATTATTGCATAATCATAGTGTATTAGTACATTTCTCCTATTTGTACATACTTTGCTTTCTACTTTTTTGTTGAGTGGTTAATGACGTTTTCAGCATTTATTTAGTTCAGTTTTAAGAACAGAGGTGCACTACACGTTGTTGTAATCTGCTTACAAGCAATTTTTATGACACCAGTCATAATCAGCAGTATACCCTTACTCGAATGCTGAACTATTTTAATGTCTGAAATTTCTTGATCATTCATGAATACTTTGATATTTACAAATACATGGTTTGTTTACTGACATTTGCTGCACAGATGTTGTTTAGGGGTTCTAGGTCTGAGCTTATCAAGGTATTTACAAGTGTTGTTTTTCTCAGAATATTTCCACTATAAAATATTTACTCATGAAAAATGCTTAAAATTGACAAATTTCAGGAGAATCGCTCGTGGCCTGGTATAATTAATGACAGGGCTCTCTGGTTGAGAGACGCTACCCTTGACCATAAGAGGTTTGTTTTCCTCGGAAAACTGTAGGTCCTTGTACAGAATGATCCTTGCTGCCCTTGTGCCATAAAACTCACAAAAATTGCTGTAATATGCTTGTTCCTTTTTTACAATGTTTATTTTGTGTCCCATCAGTTAGTTTATATTGTGATATTATTTCTATTTTAGGATTTAAGTATGGACTGGTTTGTCCAGAGTGCAAAGGATTATATGCTAACTGGAAAGCCCATTCCAGATTTATGTGAACACAATGCAAATGTTGCATTAAAATTATATCGGCATCAAATATCTCAGACGTGGCTGATTTTGAAACTATTGTATATGCCTGGGTCTTCTTTAATATCAGAGTACTCTAGCACTGCTCTTAATGATAGCAAATTGACTGGAGAGGAAAGATGTATGTAATTTTTTTAATCACATTAAGAAATATTTTGAATTAAGCAAGATGGTGTATATTGAAGAGCAATCGAATTAAAGATACCTGTCTGGTGTCGTGTAGCATCACCTTTCACCCTGATGATGACAGTGGTTCATCTCGGTATGGACTCAACAAGACTCTGGAAGCATTGGTTCCATGTGTCCATGACCCATAAAGAATCTCCCACAGTTCATGAAGATTTGATGGGGGAGGAGAAGGTGTCAAAGGCTAGAACATCTCTCTCAATGGCATCTCAAATATGCTTGATACAATTGAGATCAGGTGACTTTTCATGGCCAGAGAAGCAAGTTCATGTCTGTGGAGTGTTCATCCAACCATTGAGGTACAATTCGGGTGTTATGACATGGTGTATTATCTTGTTGAAGGAAGAGGTCTCTAGTGGGATGTTTAAGACAAACAAACGGAAGCACCTGATCGTCAAGGATATCCCAGTAACATTGACCTGTGAGGGTGATGTTACACATAGCAGAGGTCCCATTTTAATTCACGTAAACAGTCCCCAGACGAGAATGCTACCTCCACCAGCTTGAAGAGTACCCTGCTGGCAAGAAGGATCCATCGCTTCATGTAGTTTATGCCATACTCATACCCTGCCATTAACTTATACCAACATGAATCTTGAGTCATTAGTCCAGGCAACATTTTTTCACATTTCTAAGGTCTAGTGTTAATATTCCCATGCTCATGCTAATATTTGCGCCCGGTGATGTGCAGTCAGCAAAGGTACCCTCATGGGGTGATGGTTTCTGTACCCCATAACTAGGAGATGGTTCTGGATGCATACACGTTGTATACCAGTATTAAATTGCCGAGTGATCTGCTGCAATGTGGCCTGTCTATATGCTATTACAATGCAAGCCAGTCGACAATGGCCTCGCTCATCCATATGCTTTTGTCCATGGCAGTTGGCCCTGGCAGGGATGGTTTTACTGGAATCAATGTACTTATAGTATACCAATGACAGAGTGGTTCTTGAATATCCCAATGCCTGCATAACTTCTGAGATGGAGTGACCCATTCATTGGGCTCTAATAATTTTCCCCTGATCGAATGCACTTAGATCATTAATCTGTATTGCATTCGACTATTACTGATACCGTGAGCCTCACTCCTTATATTGTCAAATCATTGCTTATGTCATTTCCTTTCTGTTTACAGACCCGCCCACAGTGCTAAATTTGCTTAACGCCAGCTGTCTCTAATTCAACTGCTCTTCAGTGTATATTTTTACATTTTAAGGAATTTTAATGCCATGCAAAGTAATAACTGTGATATAAATTAGCAATTATTTAAACCAAAACTACCGTGTACCATATCTCCCAAGAACTCATCAGTTGAATACTTGAATTTAAATGTTTTTTGGGATTTTTTCCAAGCTGTACAAATGGATATATGTGCATGCTTTTTTCACTGTCTTATAAAATGTATTCATTAGACTAATCTCTATTTTCGTCATTCATCTATGACATTAAGATTACTCTAAAAAACTAAAATAAGACAAATATTGCAAAAAATGTCATTGCATGATTTTCTAGCTGATGAATACAATGGCAACTAGAACAAATCTGTTTTTACGGGCTGAAATTTCTTCCAAGTGGGAACTGGTTGGCCTTGTAAGTGGTTCATGGTGAACAGGATGTTATCATGATGGAATGAATAGAGCCAGAAACTACAGTAGCTCTCTTCCCTTCCGTTCTCCCATTTGGGAAGGGGAAGTGGGTTGTTGTTATTGAAAATTTATCGATTCTTTTAATTAAGAAAAGGGACTTCTAAAATATTTCTGAATTATTATTATTATTTTTAATAGTTTGCATGTTTCTTTCTAAAAACTTTGTTTGCAATTGAGCTTCCTTAGATTCGTTAGAACCGAATTGAAAGAAAATAGATAAGGTTTTTTTCTCTCTCCCCCATTTTTTGGGCACTCAGATTTGACATATAATTAGTTCCTATCTATATTGGTATGGTATTAAATTATTGACGTGAAAATATGAATGCAAATTATGGCTGAAAATAAAAAAAGAAAAGACCTTTGGATTTGCATTTAACTGACAATTAGGAATTGGGTGGTTAAATATAAATAATTTGTGATATTCATATGTTTACAAAGGCATTTCTGGAAGCAATCAATCACAATGCTAAATAGAAGATCTTAAAGGTTATTTCTTTTTTTAAAAATTTATTTGGTAATAATTTAGAAAAAGGAAAAATTAAGTTTTGCATCAGACCATTGGGCCTTTGCCCTCAACTCCGGAATTTCAAAGCTTACAATTTTTAAATCCACATTTTTATCTTTCTAGATTTTTTTAAGCCAGTGCTTCTACATACATCTAGTACTGTATGTAGTAGATGTTAGTACACAGATACTACATGTAGTAAGTGTCAAAATTCAAGACCCATATTTCAGAGTTTATAAACTTCGTGATAAAACAGCATTACTTAATATGGTCATTCTCTCCTATGTGCACCAGTTCTTACTCACTGTTGGTACAATCTGATGCATTTCATTGGCCTGTAAAAGTTATTCATTTATTTTAGAATTCTTGTTTTCTTACGTGGAAAAAGAGAAATATTCGTCATTTACAATCATACAACTATTTTTTTAAACTTGTCTGGCGATATGTCTACCTCAAAATTTGAAACCCGGCCATAACTCCATATTCAATCTGTTTGCATCCTTTTTGTGGATAATCGTTTTCTGTTGGCTGTATTTCATTATAATGAATGTACTATCAAACGAACTTGCTGGTTATTTTTCATTACTGGAATAATTTTGCATAGATAAGTCACTGTTGATACTTGTTTAAATGCAATGTTTTAATTTTGATTTTTTGGTAAGTGAAGAGGGCAGTGGTGCAGCAATTAAAAAATTGTAATGCAAGCTCAAGTAACTTTAAAGATCATGTGATGTGACATAAGAAAAAACATATTTTGATATTCAATAGGAGGGCTTGAGCCCCTCTCCCTTTCCTACACCACTGGGGGAGGAGAGTGGTAAAATTGATACAATATTTAAATAAATGGATGCATTAAAATTGAAACTTTTTAATATTTCAGCTATTTTACAAAAATATTGATGAATAAATGACGTTCTAATTTTGTGATATTGTTGGGTATATATATCACAGCACCCTGCATAATTTTATTGATGCACATTTCTGAAAGTTGCAAGTATGATATGAGTATTTTATAAATGGAACGAAAAGTTTAGTTATTATTTATTATTTCACACCCTATGAGAAAATGGAATTTGCACATTAAAATAGCAATTGCGTAAAACAGAGCGATTAATTATGCAGATTATATTTCTAAATTATCTACTTATTTATCAAGAAACTTCGTTACTTTGGTTATTATAAATTTAATACAAACTACAAATGTGTTTTGAAGTGAATTAATTTTTTTTGCAAATTCTTTCAAATGTTTAGTATCAAAAATTTTATTTGTAAATTATTGAATATACATAATTTGTGATATATGTATCATCATATTCAGCCATTATCTATCCACTGCTGGATGAAGGTTTCTCCAAATTCTTTTCACCACAAGTGGAAAAAAAAAAAAAAAAAGATTTTCAACCCGACCATTTCAGATTTTTATGAAATTTGGTTCATTTGTTCCACTTGCAGAGAAATGAATCAATGCCCACTAATTAGTCCCTATTGCTATTAGTTTCTAAAATACATGGTTTGGAAATGGGTCAATAGCTCAAATTTTAGCATTTCTTGTATGAGAAATTTTCCCATAACTTCCATCCTAATAATATAGAGACTTAATATTGGTATCTTTAGAAAGTACTTAATATGGTCTCTCTCTCTCACTCTCTCTTCCCCATGATATACCACATGAATATATATTTCAAATTTTTATTTTCAATGTCGATGCATTTGACCTTACATATCTCAAAAAAAAAAGGTATTTTAATTTTTTAAAAAAATGTATATGTTATTTTTCCATTTATTTTCTACAATGTCTGCGAATCTCATTCTGGGACCACTATAGGATTTTCATTCAAAAATAGTTTAATGCACTAGTTTTCTGCCATTAAGTCTAAAAAGGTGGGTTTTAATGGCAGTCAACAATAAGCATGGCTTTACATTTTTTAATACACAGTAGCAGTATTATATTTGAACTGCTGTATCACAGTATTGAAGATTCTAATAGGTAAAAGTTGTGTGATTTGTTTGTACATATGACTTAGGATAATTTAAAAAAAGAGAAAAAAAAACCTACATCTTATAGACTTTGCTAAATTATCAAGTAAAAAAAAAAAAAAAACCCACCCAGCTTCATTCACTAAAGTTGTCAGTCATGGCATGATCCTCAATGAAGTCATCACAATTGGCAGACAAAGTTTTAACTGAGCGATCAATATTTAATCACTGTTTATATGTTATTGTTTGTATGCTATTTTCATGAAAAAAGCATTTTGGTGTATTTTCTAAATTCCTTAAGTTTAGGGCAATTTTCATAATCTCTTAAGTAACAAATTATTTCTGCAGGATTACACAGTAATAATGCCATACACGTCTTGCATGACTCAATAGGAACATTTGCTCTTTACTTAGTTACTTCAGTTTGCATCCCTTCAGCATTAATTTAACATTTTGATTAATATGCCAAACACAGATAGCATGTGTTCCACTAGTATCAGCCAAAATGCAGTTTTTTGGTCTAAGTTCCACAAATTTGGAAAATCCAATTTTAAGTTTTGGGTACTTATCTGCGAAGTGCTTAAATGCTTCATTTACATTACCAGTACCAGTCTTTCCTGTATGTGTGTCTTCTCTCCATCAACCTTCATTGAGACAAAGTCTTTTTTTCCTGGCATCCTACTTATGTGATCACTGCTATAAAATGTTTACACAAGGCTTACTGTTTCTTGACTTATGGTCTTCCCAGGTTTTGGGTTGGGAGATGCTAGGATTCCTTTTTCTTTGAGTTTCTTAGTTTTCTTCACCATGTAATAACTGACTCCAAATTCTTTTTCTTTTTAGCAGACCAACTCTTAGGGAAAATAGTTAAAATTTGTATATGTAAAATTCTGTTCTCAGTGCTCTTGAATTTTTCTTTTAGCTGAGAAATTATCTCCAATTCAGCTGAATCAGAAGGTTAATCACTGTTAGAAATAGTCATCACCTTTGGTTTTAAAGCTTTGCTTATTATATTTTTTTAGTTTAGTTTATGAGTATTTTATTTCAATAAGTCTCTTCTTTTTTTATTGGTGTTTTCTAAATACTTTGCAAGCTCTCATTTAAATGAGATATTGTTCTTTTTCTTTCATAATCAGAAGTATATGATGTCTGATCACCACATTTGGCAACTATCTCGTGTTTCTTAGCAGAAGTTCCACCTGTACCTGCTACAACAACTGGAGATTCATCCTCACTTTCTGAACTTTTTATTAACTGCAGCTTCTTCGGACATTTATCACAAATCATATTTCTCCCTCTCAAAATGGAATTTTTTTTTACTATCCAAGGAAGAACATTCTTTAAATTGTTCTCACATTTGAATGACCTGGTTCACTGAATGGGTTGCAACACACACACTGGCTATTAAAATTTTTTTCAGCTCAGAAGCCTCCATCTTTTAAACAATTTCCCTCAAAATCACCGGAATAAAGCATATGACTGAAATGCCCAAAACTGACCATTGAAGTCTTTGGTCTACAAAATCTGAACTATTTTTACTAAACTCTAAGCATTATTTGCTCTTCTCCTCTCCCTGATAATTTGAATGCCAAGCCCCTCTCTTCTTGACATGTAACTAGTGAATGAATTTAATGACCAAATCCAAGTGGCCAACCATCTGTTTGATGTGAAACATCTATAGTTGCTTTAGTTAAAATGTTAGTGAGTGGAAATAACAGATAAAGTTAGGCAGAGATTTGCCTTTGCATTGTTCTCCAGAAAATTCTATTGAAATGTCCATCCTACTACATACCCCCCCTCCCCTCGGAGAATGTTCTACTTATGTGAAATGGGTCAATAAATAATATCCGTAAAAAGTTTGTAAACCTCTTTTTAACAAAATGTGTTTAGGACTATGATTACAGCCAAAAACCTATTTGCCAAGATCTGTAAGTATTTTTTTTTTTTAAGAAATGTGCATGCAAGGCCATTTTTGGTATATAAATGTAATTTCTAATTCGAATATTCGAGTAGTGCATGGCGGTCCCAGAATGGGATTCATGGATATTGTAGAAAATAAATGGAAGAGTAACATATAATTTTCTAAAAAAAATTAAAATAACAATAATGGCAGAAAACAAGTGCATTATATAATTTTTGAATGAAAATGGGTACATGCACAGTATGTTTAAATTAATTACTCGATATCCCCTGGCGGTCCCAGAATGAGATTCTTAGATATAGTAGAAAATAAATGCAAGAATTACATCTATTTTTTTTTTTTAAAAAACTAAAATACCCTTTTTTGAGATATATAAAGTCAAAGGTGTTGACCTTGAAAATAAAAATTTGAATTATATATTCATGTGGCATATCATAAGAAAGCCCACATTAAGTACTTTCTAAAGATACTAATATCAAGTCTTTACATTAATTAGGAAAGTGCTTAGGGAAGTGCATCACGGAAGTTATGGGAAAATTTGTCATACAAAAAATGGTAAAATTTGAGCTATTGACCCATTTTCAAAGTTGTGTATTTCAGAAACTAATAGCAATAGAAACTAATTATTGGGCATTTATTAATTTCTCTGCAAGTTGAACAAATGAGCCAAATTTTATAAAAATCTGAAATGGTCTGGTTGTGAGCTTGGGTGATTTGGCGTGGGATGACCCTAGCTATCCTGAGCAATTTGCTTCCACGTCACCCCAATCTGTTTTTTTTATTTCATCCACCCATCTACTTTGAGGACGTTTTCTAGGTCTTCGATGATGTCTTGGAATCCATTTGAGAATTTCAGCTGTCTATCGTTGATCAGTTCTTGCGATATGCCAAGACCATCGCCATTTCAGTCTTTTTACTTTAACAATGATGTTGCCCTGCGGTGGCGCAGTGTGGTAACGCGTTCTCCTATTGCGCGGCTAATCCGGGTTCGACTCCCAGCAGTGCAAAAAGAACGCTTACTCAGAGATCTCATAAAGATCGCACTGCTCACTGTAGTCCGGGGTTTGGTTCCCTAGGCCTTAAGAGGTTCGGATTCCTCGGAAAACAGTAGGTCCCGGCGCAGCATGACCACTGTAGTCTTTGAGCCGTAAAACAAAAAGAAAGCGAAAGCAATGGTGTCCTCTACTCTAGTTTGCTCTCTCACCCAAGTGTTTCTTTTTCGATCTTTCCTAGTTATTCCAAGCATGCACCTTTCCATGCTCCTTTGGATTGTTTGTAACTTCCCTATTGCTGAAATTGTTAGACTCCTTGTCTCTGATCCATGTGAGAGGACTGGCAGTAAACACTGGTTGAAGATCTTTCTTTTTAGCACAAAGGCAATTTTCCTTAGCAGTTTCAATTATTGTCTTAATACTGTTTTCATTTGCTTCGTAGATATCAACTTCTTCAACAAGTCTTTCCAGTGCAGAAAAGCAATTTTTCAATTCCAACTTGAATGCCTTGGTATTTTCTTTCAGTTTCTTTAAATCCACTCTCTTATGTACTTGTTTCCTAATGAGCTTCTGTCTTTCTAATTTAGTATATAAGCACACTTTACATTTCACCATTCGATCATCACTTCTAATATTCAATCTGTTCAGTTAGCTTCTACCTCCAATAATTGATTTCTTGTTTACAAGGATATAGTCGATTTTGCTGGTTCCTCCATTGAGGTGTTTCCATGTCCATTTTATTTGTTGTTTCCTCCTGAAAAAATGAATTCATGATTGTAAAATTTTTAGCTTTTGCTAATTCAATGAGTTGATCGACACATTCATTCCTTTTCTCGTATCATCATCATCATATTCAACCATTATCTATCCACTGCTGGATGAAGGTCTCTCCAAATGCTTTCCACACAAGTCTATCCTGGGCCATTCGTTTCCACGTCACCCCAACCTGTTTTCTTATTTCATCCACCCATCTAGTTTGAGGACGTTTTCTAGGTCTTCGGTGGTCTCTTGGAATCCAGTTCAGAATTTCTGTTGTCCATCGTTGATCAGTTCTTCTTGCAATATGCCCAGCCCATCGCCATTTCAGCCCTTTTACTTTAACAATGATGTCCTCTACTCTAGTTTGCTCTCTCACCCAAGTGTTTCTTTTTCGATCTCTCCTAGTTATTCCAAGCATGCACCTCTCCATGCTCCTTTGCGTTGTCTGTAACTTTCGTATTGCTCCAACTGTTAGACTCCATGTCTCTGATCCATAAGAGAGGACTGGCAATACACACTGGTTGAAGACTTTTCTTTTTAGACATAAAGGCAATTTCCCCTTCAGGATAAAACTGTTTCTTCCAAATGCACTCCAGCCAAGTTTAATACGTCTGTTGAGTTCTTTCATAATGTTGCCATCCATTGAAATCAGCTGGCCAAGGTAAATATATGAATCAGCAATTTCTAGCTCAATGTTGTCAACTTGTATTTTTGTTTCCTCTACGAAATTATTGAACATGATCTTAGTTTTTTGTAGGTTCATCTTGAGTCCAACTTCTTTACTTCTAGTTGAGAGCTCCTGTACCATGTCTTGGAGTTCTGATGGGTTCGTTGAAAAAATAACAATGTCATCAGCAAACCGCAAATGATTTAAATATTCACCATTTATTTTTATTCCCTTGTTATTCCAATTTATCTGCTGAAAAATCATCTGTAAAGCTGAAGTAAAAAGTTTTGGAGAAATGGTATCTCCCTGCCTCACACCTTTACCAATTTTGATAGCTTCGGTATCTTTATGTAACCGAAATTTTGCACTTGCATTTTTATACACACGTTTCACCATGTCAATGTACACATCCTCGATGTCTGCTGATCTTAAAGAGTTGATGACTGCTGATGTTTTAATAGAGTCAAAGGCCTTCTCATAGTCAATAAATGCCACACACAATGGAAGTTCATATTCATGTGTTCTTTCAATTAATTCTCTTAATACTTGAATATGGTCCACTGTACTGAATCCACTTCGAAATCCAGCTTGTTCTCTTGGTTGAGCTGCATCTAATTTTTTCTGCAGGCGATGTGTTAGCACTTTTGTGAAGATTTTATAAATAGCAGGTAACAAGCTAATTGGTCGGTAATTTTTTAAATCCTCTTTATCACCTTTTTTATGCAAAAGAATTACTGTTGCAGAATCCCATTGGTTTGGTATGTTACCACTGTTGAGGCATTTGGTAAAGAATTTTGCAAGTATGTCTTCTACATGTTCTCCAGCTTCTTTTAAGATATCTAATGTAATGCCATCATCGCCAGGGGATCTTCCTTTCTTCATACTTTTTATTGCAAATGCTACTTCTTCTTTTAAGATTTTAGGAGCTGTTCCTTCGACTATCTCAGAGTCTTCGTTTAATCCACTGTTTCCCTCATACAGCTTTCTGTAGAATTCTTCAACTCTTCTAAGTATTTCTTCCCTATTTCTTGTTACAGTGCCATCCTCTCCTTTTAATGCAATGATGTGTTTCTTCCCAATAGACAAACTCCCTTTAACAACCCTAAGGCTCTTGTTGCTTTCAATGGCCTTCCTTACTAACTCACAATTGAATTTTCTTATATCTTCTTTCATGTTTTTGCGCAAAGTTTTGCAAAGTTCTACATACTCGATCCTGCAACCGGTATTTTGATTGTCCACCTTCATAAGTCTTCGCCTTTTCATGAGTTGTTTCGTCTTCTCAGATAATTTGCTATTCTGCTTTTTACATATTACACCACCAATTTCCCCAGCAGTTTCAATTATTGTCTTAACAATGTTTTCATTTGCTTCTGAGATGTCAACTTCTTCAATAAGTCCTTCCAGTGCAGAAAAGCGATTTTTTAATTCCAACTTGAATGCCTCGGTATTTTCTTTTAATTTCTTTAAATCCACCCTCTTACATACTTGTTTCCTAATGAGCTTCTGTCTTTCTAATTTAGTATTTAAGTGCATTTTACATCTCACCATTCGATGATCACTTCCAGTATTAAATCTGTTCAGTACGCTGCAATCTTCAATAATTGATTTCTTGTTTGCCAGTATATAGTCAATTTCGCTGGTTCCTCCATTGGGGTGTTTCCATGTCCATTTTCTTTGTAGTTTCTTCTTAAAAAATGAATTCATGATGCTAAGATTTTCAGCTTCGGCAAATTCTATGAGTTGATCGCCACGTTCATTCCTTTCCCCGTATCCGTATTTACCAACCGATGTCTCTCCTTGTTCCTGTTGTCCAATTCTTGCATTAAAATCTCCCATGATGAGCTTGATGTGTTGTTTCCCCTTGGTATGTAGCTGTTTGATTTCTTCATAGAATTCCTCAACCTCCTCGTCGGTATGGCTTGATGTTGGTGCATATGCCTGTACTATCTGAAGTTGGTATCGCTGGGTTAGTTGAACAACGAGCCTCGCTGCTCGATCTGATGTGCTTTCAACTTCCAGAAGGCAGTATTTAATTCTTTTGTTGATTAAGAAGCCAACACCACTTGTTCTTCCAGTTTCCGTTCCTCTATAATAAAACAAATGTCCATTTTCCAATAGGTACAAATAAATATTAAAGTAAATATAACATATATGTTTTGGTACTTTTAAGTAAAAGTTTAAACAGTGCATTTTATTTTACTTTTGGCAAAATAAAATGCGCCCATGCTAAACATGAATTATGAAAACTTAAATATTGCTCTATGTATTTAAACACACAAACAAACGGTTCGAAAACAGTTAAAGTCATTTTACATGGGTACCTACAGTTTTTGGAGGAATTTCTGTTGCCAAGGAAACTAAATTCCACACTATAGGATGCAGAAAAAAAACCCACTCAAGCACATTCTACGATACAATGAAATTGAACTCAGATTAAAGGCATGATAAAGAAACATATTACCATTATGCTACAATAGGAGGAAAAATCGATTTAAACCTTCCTTAACTGCCGTATATATACGTCTGGCACAGCTGATGTGTTAACTGCCACCGATGTATATACGGCTTTCGAAACTCGTTGCTTTATAATGTGCTGTTAATTCTTTTGTAAAATGCAATGCTTTTTATTAAAAATTTTTTAAATTTTATTTTATTTTAATTTTTAATGTAATTTTTTGTAAATGTTATGTTTGTAAATTTTGTAGGGCTGCCGTTCAGCCTCAGGAGAATGTACAATCTATACATTTTCCTGCCATATTCACCATTAACAATCCTTGAGTAAACCACATGTGCAATCGTAGTCCCTAGAAACGAGCAAGACAAAACTTTTTCATGGGAATGCCAATCAATTTACCAAAGCAATAGGCATGTGGACAAGAACTTAACTCAGGATGTTTAGACACCACACTGCATTTACGAGTGAAAGTGACACTTCCAGAAATCTACACACCCCAGATGCCCTAAAGACTTCGGTAAAAGATGAACTGACCAATGTAAGTTTGAATTCTTGCGTGTCACAAAAGGTGGCCCCCTAACATTGTTCGCCTTAAGATTCCATAGACTTCACATAGTAGAGTCTTGCAATTTCTCCTATCGATAAGCCACACTATTAGCAGCCGTAAGATTCGATAATTATTATGTTGCAGCACCAATCGCAGCTACGGAATCATTGCTGATGGATGGCAATGTGCTGCTGGGTGCCTCTGAGAACTTCCTACACATATTCTATTGGATTTAGGTCCGGAGACTTTGCAAGCCACTCCATGCGATGAATATCTTCACTCTGTAACAGCTTAGCGATAGCTTCTGTACAATAAGGTGCAGCGTTGTCATCCATGAAGAGGAATTCTGGACCCACAACACCCTGGAAAAGACAGACATGAAGAAGGAGAACTATGGTACAATAGCGATCGCCAGTGACTGAACCTCCTTGGAAGATGTGGAGCTCCATGTGGCCACCAAGCCCATGAAAAACTCACAAACATTTCGCCACGGAGGCTTTCTTGTGTTGACCATATTTGGCAATTGTGTTATCCCTGCGGAGGGTAATAATACCTTAACACCTTTACATACGGAGAAAGAGAGCGTTGTTTCCTGTCCTCATTCGTCTAGCGGTCCAAGACACTCCGGGCTAAACGGAGGGACCCTGGTTCGAATCCAGGATGGGGAAAGCGTCTCTTTTTCTCCAAAATTACATAAGCTCTAGTTTGAGCTAATTAATACGTGGGTGGCAAAAATTATTGTATAATAAATTCCCCCACGAAAACTCACAAAATTCTCGCCCCGGAGGCTTTCTTGTGTTGACCATATTTGACAATTGTGTTATCCCTGTGAAGGGTAATAATATCATATACCAAGCATTATGCCTCCCCAAACAAGAACTCCACCACCTCCAAACAGGTCCCTTTGGACGATGTTATAGAGGGGTGATTGCATGTTCCCTGCTCTCTTCAGATGTATAGATGTTCAGAATCGCTAGTGAGAATAAATTGGTTTTCATCCGTA
>QLNU02015360.1:253389644-253409610 GCA_006491805.2 Dysdera silvatica
CACATTAAATATTAAAATTAGGTTATTAGCTGTATTTGGTGGGTTTTACTCTTTCTCTCTCTCACCACTCCTTTTCCTTCGAAACGTATTTTTAATTGCAAAATTAAATTCTTGGTTTTCTGTTGTTACGTTTACAGGACCTGTGCAGTAATCAACCAAACGGTAATAATAAATTTGAAATGGGACAGCTTTGTGTTGATAGTTGTGTATTAGTTTCACACTGTGTTTCGCTATATGATTTATTATCAAAGTCTTTATTAAGCATTAATCATTTGAATCAGCAAAACAGAGTCAACTGCCACTTTTTGTTGTCAGGAGAAGGAAGTCTTCGTAGCTCTTATCCTGCTTGTCCTTTGTTTTCTGTTATGCAAAATGCCTCAAGTGACGGCCAAAATGCAAGTTTATTTTGTTTGTACAGGGGCTCTAGTCTAATGGAATGAATGATGAAAACAGTGTCAGCGTCCATATCTAAGGGCGACCGCTAAGCAGGGGTTTGAAATATATTGCTGTAAATCAGTTTCTGCCAGGGAATTTTTATCTGACCGTAAAAATGGGTGTTTAGACCACCATTAAGAAGGGTTTCACTGTATTAACGTTTTCAAATAGTGATTGACACTTATATGAATGATTTTTCAGTGCAGTAATATTCTAGAGAGGGTAATTTAATGATCTAGAGAAGGCTTCACTTTTTTAACCAGGCTACTTTATTAAGTAGTCTGTTTCTTTCTAAGTATAAAGTAATAGTTAAGAATGATTGAATAAGTAACTTTTAATATACCTGATATCCATTGCTTTGAAATAACATTTGTATATTTTCACACTATTTGTATACTTTTTGTATAATTTTCAACTCTGAGGTGTTTTTAGGTGTCCTATTGAATTAAGAGTGGAATTTGAAAATTCTCCTAAACTAAGGCTTATTAAACAGAGAGAGAGAGAAAAAAAAAGTCACTTTTAACGATGAGGATAGTGTGCTTTATTGAAGAATTTTATCTGCAGATGATTTTGTTAGTAGTGATAATGTTTGAGGTAGTGATATTCCTGTATCTTATTTTAGCAGTTGAAATCAGCTTTTATAAGATTTAAAAAATATCCCCCCCCACTACACTTCATTGCATAAATTTAATTTTTAAACCTCTTATGTGCAGTGGCGGTATAAGTTAAATCTTGGCTTATTAAATTTAATTTCTAATCAAAATCTTGTGTACCAATTAGCCTAAGCTTTCTTTTATGAAGCAATGGAAATTTTTTTTTTTGTAATCTTCAGTACCTTGTTTGTAAAATAAGTAATGTTTCTACATGATAATCTGAATATAATTTTTTGGTCAAAAAGTTATAAAAATTAATTGGTTTTTGTTGGATTTTGTCTAAATATGCAAAAAGATATACCTGTAGCACTTTTGAGATCGTTGTTTAAATTAAACAAAACAATAAAATGAAAGCAGTTTTACTACTAGAAATATAATTATATGAAATTTTTATACTAACAATTGTTTCAAGTTTTTATGTTTTATAAAATTTTCCTCAGTGATCTAATAATATACTGTTAATTTTTTTTTTCACTTTATTTGATCATAGATTGATTTAATTGGGCTTTTTTTATAGCATTAGAGAATTCTCAGGAGGGATCTGGTTTGCTTATCAATGGAAATTCTGTAAATAATCTTCATAGCAGTGGAAAAGGAAACAGCAGGCATGTGAGCGGTGAACGACTGGATATGTCTGGATATACTGAAGATGATTCTGATTCAGTTACTACTGAGCAAGAAAGCACCATTACAAATATTGCTGGTGGACTTGGTCAGGGTGATTTCTTTTTTGGAGATGGAGAATTGGAAATTTCTAAGGTATATGACTTTCCATCAAATTTAGCAGCAGGTGAAGATTGGGCATTGCCAAGGGAAGCTTTTAACCTAAGACACCCATTAGGTGATGGATCACCACCAGCAGAATTTGCTATGATGGAAAAATGCTCATATTCATATCAGGATGAAATTCTAAAAGATTTAGCTATTACAGAACTTGAGGATCAAACCAGGCGACTTGCAACATCGTCTGTTCCTGCTTATCCATCATGGAATTTTACTAATGTAATTGTGGATATGTTGCATTTTTATGCTGATAAGGTAGCTCTTTGTGTTATTCTTATATTTTTTTAACAGATTTAAAACATTCACTCTAATGATTGCCATCGATATATGTGTTATCATATGAAGGACGTGTATGTCCTTTTGGCATGAAACCTTAGATGTATAATGGCCTTCAGATTCACTTGGTAATTTGATTCCTTGATTAAAATTGGTTATGTGTAAATGTATTCTTGTTTGGAGATCAATGTAAACCACTGTTTGCATCTCTCAAATATGCCATTTAATTTTAGGGTTCAGTATACACATATATATTATAAAGTGGAGATCTTAAAAGTAGTCAGAGTCCAAGCACATAATTATTGTTTTATCTGTATTTTTCAACAGTTATATTTCTTTGATTATTTTTCTAAATACAAAGTTATTTTTATATAGATGGGCCTAATACAAGTACTTTTAGTTTTTTCTTCTTATTTCTATTCTTACCTGCTAGCAGCAAGAGTAAAACCCTATCTGCCCTATGGTGGCATTATAATAATACTTTATTCCTTATTATTTTATACCGCAGGAGACCATACAAACGATTTGCTTGGGAAACGGAAAGAGAGCAGTAGCGATGCTAGTAACGGGGCTCTCTTTCCGGTAGAAAAAGCAAGGGATTTCTCGTATTCTGCAAGAAACAACAAAGATATTGATTCGCGCGTACAAATCCGCATTGTTATTAAGAGATTTACATTCGCTGGAATATCACATTTACAGAGTTTATGAGCACAGTCTTGACTCGAAGACGTTACAAGTGAAGGTTGAAGTCCAAAGGTGGAGTCTTTGTGGGCTGCAGAGTAAGAATGTTTTTCCTTGTAACCAGGACCGAGAGAAGAAGTAGGAGAAACAAAAATAGTAGAAAAATGTAAATGAATTTTGAGTTGGCTGTTGTGGGTGCACTTTTAGAGGACATTTATAAGGAAAGGCAGACAAAAGAAAAATGGATAAGGAAGAGTAGGGGAGGGGAAAGAACTGAAAACTAAAAGGAAAGGGAATATTATGGAACACACTCATCTATTGTACCCTTGAACCAGGTTCAGTTCCAATGGTACCATAGAACATGTGCTGTTTTTCCTATTCACCATAATTTGGGGTTTGCTTTCCCAGGCAACAGGTTCAGATTGCTCAAAAAACAGTCGGTCTCATTGTAGTATTGACCTTAGCTGTCCTTGCACCATAAAGCACATTCAAACCTAAGATTATACTCTTCTAGGTTAATATGGTAACATGAGGGCATGTGCCACCTTGTTATAGTGGCAATAATGATTATAATTTGTTACAAGTCTAATTTAATAAACTATAAATATTTGAAAAGGATGTCAACTTTTGGAAAGATTTAAGAGAGAATTTTAAAAATATTACAAGAATAATTTAACTTTGATAAGCAATAGGAAGCTAGTTAAATGGTAATACATAAATCATGTTCTCAGTGCTTGAGATGTTAAAAAATAGTGATCCAACAACCATATATAGGGTGAATCAGAACTAATGAAACTAACTGAAAGGGGTGATAAAGGACATCAAATAAACCATATTTGGTGGGACCTGATAAGGACTTGATTTGGCTGTAGAATGAAAATAT
Source organism: Dysdera silvatica (assembly GCA_006491805.2). Classification (NCBI taxonomy): domain Eukaryota; kingdom Metazoa; phylum Arthropoda; class Arachnida; order Araneae; family Dysderidae; genus Dysdera; species Dysdera silvatica. Next base: position 253,393,356 of record QLNU02015360.1, read on the forward strand.
TATTTATATCTACATCATTTCTACAATAACGTATAGGCAATTACATAAACCAAAAAAATTTGACACATAATTTAAGAGATTGACCGAATAATGTAGCAGAGACAAAAAGTCGGAAATTCCCTTCCCTGGCCCTGAGTAGTGTTGCCATTTAGTCATCAAAGGTACAGAAAACGATTGTTTTACTATTCTACTGGGGGCAACTGGGAATTGTCAAACATGTATAATTGGTGAAGGACAGCAAAAGAAATAACTTTGGTCCAGTAAACTGATGTCCAAAAATGAACTATGGGGATGTTATTATTTGCATCCACATTAATCATGCAATAAAAGTTAGAAAATTTTCCATTCCAGCCTAGAACTATATGGGAAAAGTTTCCACTACTTATTGTGGTCCAAAACAACTTCTCACGGCCAAATTTATGCAGTTCAGGAATTTATGGCCTAAACGTGAACCTCACATTTGGGCCATGAATTCCTAAAAAGCATAAATTTGGCCATGGGAAGTTGTTTTGGATAGTAGTAAGTGGTGGAATCGTTTTCAATATGGTTCCAGGCTGGAATGACAAATTTTCCAAATTATATTATAGCATATACTGAATAAAAGTCTGCAAAAGAAAAAAAAAAAGAGATTTTATTGTCTTGGCATGCTTTGCAAACATTGCCTTTACAATCAGACTTTTGCTTATTTATCTCCTTAATCTTTGATACATAACTTTAAACATTTGCATACAGCTTTGATAATTCCTTCATGTTATTGCATTTTCTCATTATTTTGGTAGACAAACCTACTAATTGTTGTATGCTTTTAATTCATAAGTAAATATAGTTCTTACAAGGGAACCTATCAACCTACCAGTCAAATTAAAAATCGGGATGATGGGCGTTTTATAGAGCCTTAAACCCTTTTTCTAAACTGTTTTTCTGTAAAACTTAAATTTCGACAAACAACTGGGGTTCAAAGTTCACGATTTGGCGACACGTTGGCGATTAATATGTCAATTATTCCACGGTTTGTTAATTTCTTTTCCATGATTAAAAGAACAAAAAATATTTGTCACTTTCGTATCTGATATTTTAATTTTTTTAATTGATGGACGTATATGATAAGGTAATAGTCAGGGGCGTCACTAAGAAGGGAGTCTCTCCCAACAATACAAATTTTTTATTGAAATTACCTGTCCACTTGTCAAAATCGGTTACGAAGTTGAGAATCCCCCCCCACTCCAATCCAATAGGCCATTTTGCATGCCTCTGGTTATAATACATAATAATTATACTGTCAATTATTAAGTATTATTACCTTACCAGCTTATAATCAGCCTTATTTAATGATAAAAAAGGTAATAATGTAAAAAAAAATTAGGTGTTATGGAAATGATATTGAATATAAAAATGGTAAGAGCACAAAACCTTATGACGGTGCATACATTTTAAAAATGAATATCTATCGCGATCTGAAAAATCACAATTGTCATTTTGTAAAGTAAAGGACACTTCTTGCACATTCGAGAAATTTCTGGGATTGAAGTCACTGATATTACGTTTAAACCAAACATATTGTATCGTAGACTGATAATTAGGTGATTGTGCAACTGATTATATACCAAACTATGGATTTTTATTATTTCGTTTCTGTTTTTTACATCAATATCCAACTTATTTGTGGCGATGTGATTTTCTTAACAAATAATTTCAGTTGACGAAAAGAATAAATGTCTAATGGTTGGATTAAAGCAGTTGTTTTTGGTGGAATTCTGAATCTTGTACAATTTTGTGGAAGATCTTTGTAAGTATCAGGATCAGTGAAACCTGTCGAAGAATCAAGAACACAAGTGGGTAGTACCAAAACAGGGTTTAAATAATTTATAACCCATTCCCTCATTTTTATTTTACATATTTTTCCCGACTTTGAACATGTAACATATGAATTTGTAGGGCAGAACAATATTTTCTCAGCATCTGGTCTAAAATTTCCATTGGTTTCTCTCAAGCAAACAAACATTTTCCCTTTTAATTCACCACTCATTGATATGATGGGCATGATCGTATATGAATGTGTAGTAGCGTATTTTGAACATACCTCCAGTGCAGAAGTTTGTTTTTCACCTTTTTTAGATAATGTTCTTTCATTAGAAATACAGTAATTTAATCCATTTTGATCCACATTAAAAATTTGTTCTGAATTAATGTATCAGAACGAGTCTTTAGCTTCTAACATGAACTGTACAGCACTATTTTCAACTGTTTCTTTATTTATTGTGTCCAATACAGTTGTAAAGTTTGTTATTTTTCTTTAAACAATTTTTTTAAAAAAAAAATAATGTATGAAGAAATTCAAAGTTTTGAAATTTGTCAACCCAGTTTCCTTGGCTTTCAAACAAGGCCATCTTTTTAAATCCATATCATGGACTGGCAGATTGTGTTCTCCTGAATAAAAGAACTCTGATATCATATCCTTCCAGATAATTACTTATTTTTCCCAATTCAAACCATTTTCCGAAATATATTTTCTAAATCTTTATATATCTTTGTTATTTTTGTCCCACTGATATGTGTTTATAGTTTGGAAAAAAAAAATTTTTTTTGCAAGTACCATAAAATTCAATGATGTTTTTCATCGTATCCAAAGGGATATTATTAACCGGATCTTTTTTAAACATACTGTGATTATAATCCCAGTCGGAATCAGAATCATCATCATCATCATCCAATTCACCAAACTCAAAACTCGTATTTCATGGGAGTCCTCAAAATCTAAACTAACTCCTCTATTTCGTTGCTATTGAATATCAACTACTCAATGTTAGTCAAAATAGCTTTACGTTTTGATAATTCTTCTTCTGTTATTTCTGATGGCTGTGTATTATATTTCTTGATTGACAAAACTGAAGTCGATTTCAATATTTTGATCAAATTCATTATGGATATTACCTACCAATTTGTTGAAATGTTGAAAAATATTTTTCAAATTTTATACTAATCACATCAATGTAATATACGCTGGCTTTATAGTCTGTGAAAAACAGTGACGTGTTAGACCCAACCCTCTATAATGAAAGCTAACGTGCCAACTAGTATTTTATCCATCAATAAGGAAGAAACAAATCAATAGCATAAATCCGAACTTGGTGTGTAAAAAATTTGATCATTAAAGGTATGACGTTGGTCAACAACGTGTCACCAAATCATGAACTTTGAACCCCTGTCATTTCTTGAAATTTAAGTTTTACACAAAAACAATTATACAGTTAGAACAGTTGTTTCCAACTCAATTTAATCTGCGGACAACTTTTCCACTTCAGTTTTACCTTTGGACCACTTTGAAAAATTCTCACGAGTTCAGGGGTGGATTGAGGGGGGGAGGGAGGTGATCCCCCACCCACCTTGAATGAAAATTTAACATTGAAAAGATGCAAGGTAAAGGTCCATTTAGGTATCATTTTCAAAACTCAAGTCATTAATCGCCCCCCGAATGACCTTTAAATCCGTCCCTACACGAGTTGACTGCAAGACCTTAATAAAAAAGGGAGCCGCGTCTTTTTTGGGGAAAAGATGTAGACGTATAGAAGTAAACAAAGCAGTGTTGCCAACAGTGAAGCCAAACAAAGCAGTGCTGTCAAGGTGAAATCCCTAGTGGCAGCAATAGAAAGTCCCTACATTTCACCAGAAAGTCCCTACATGCAAGAACCCAACCAACTTTTCTTCAAGAGTGGGGGGATGGGGTGCAAAATACTAAAAATATACCATCAGTTTCATTTTTATATTTAATTTTAATATTTAATAATAATAATTTTTATAAGTATTCTTTTCCAATAATTTTTTTTTTTAAATACCTAATGACTTGTCTCGCGGACCATTTGAGGCTCCTTCGTGGACCATTAGTGGTCCACGGACCACCAGTTAGGAAACACTGGGTTAGAACAAAGGTTTAAAGCTCTATAAAATCGACACAGTCCCAATTCTTAACTCGACTGGCAGGTTGATAGGTTCCTTTTTTAGAAATAATCAGATTCTGTACCATGTTATTTATTTGTTCATTCCATCATCAAATAAAACCATCTTAAATTGTCTTCAGTTTTTTTTTTCATACATTATGTTGTGCTCTTCTCACAGATTTATATGAATATTCATCTTTTTTTAATTGTTTTTGTATATTTTATTTCAGAGTTATAATTTTTTTTTTCTCATTCATAAATTTTAGAGTGATCTACAGATGGTTGTTTCTGTGTTACTGGTACTTGGATCCAAAGCCAGAGATCTGATTGATGTAACTATTCAAGAAAATTGGTTTCTGTCTTACATAGGTGAGTTTTTCATATAAGGTCACTAATTATGTGGTGGATATGGATTTCTTAACTTACATTATTCTGTGTCGCACTGCTCACTGTAGTCCGGGGTTTGGTTCCCTGGGCCTTAAGAGGTTCGGATTCCTCGGAAAATAGTAGGTCCCGGCGCAGCATGACCACTGTAGTCTTTGAGCCGTAAAACCAAAAAGCAACCAACCAACCAACATTATTCTGTATTGACTGGTGGGTTAAGGTTATTGTGGAAAATCTGTCTTAATTTTTAAAATAATACTGTTGTAGTTATGGATCTACCTTTTTCAAAGTTGCTGCATATGGTTTTCAGTCATAATTTTCAGATGAATTTTATGTAATAATTTATTTACATTTGACACCCCAGAGCTACTTAGACATATTTTTTTATTAATTAAAAGTGAGAAGAAGTGTAATTATATAATATGTGATTTATTTTTAGCTAAATGTTTTGAAAAATTGAGAAAACTTATTTAACCTTTAGTCAGACACAATTGATCTAGTATGCACAGCTCTCATATTTTATCTCCCTCTTCCCTTCCTGCATGGCACAACCCTTTGTCTTATTGAGTAGCTGTCTCTTATCTAATGATAATTGAATGTGTGTCAATTTGTTTCAAACCTTATTGAGTGAATGTAGTAACAAAAGTGATCTGTTAGGCACATTGTGCCCGATTTTGTAACTTTTTATAAGATATGTATTTTCAAAATCTGTTTAGTAAATTAAATTATTTTATTCGTTTAACTAGTAAATAATGTAAGAATGTATCAGTATTCATTTTACAATACTGACTATAAATGGTATCAATGCCCAAGTTAATTACCTTGTAAGATATTATTACCCTTCACAGGGATAACACAATTGCCAAATATGGTCAACACAGAAAAGCCTCCGGGGCAAGATTTTTGTGAGTTTTTCGTGGGGGAATTTATTATACAATAATTTCTGCCACCTACGTATATATTATAGCTCAAACTAGAGCTTTATTCGTTTTTGGAGAAAAAGAGACGCTTTCCCCATCCTGGATTCGAACCAGGGTCCCTCCGTTTAGCCCGGAGTGTCTTGGACCGCTAGACGAATGAGGACAGGAAACAACGCTCTCTTTCTCCGTATGTAAAGGTGTTAAGGTATTATTACCCTCCGCAGGGATAACACAATTGCCAAATATGGTCAACACAAGAAAGCCTCCGGGGCGAGATTTTTGTGAGTTTTCGTGGGGGAATTTATTATACAATAATTTTTGCCACCCACGTATTAATTACAGCTCAAACTAGAGCTTGTGTAATTTTGGAGAAAAAGAGATTACCTTATTTTTTAATTACCTTGTTAACGGTTTGGAATCAATGTGAAGAAGACTATTTCTGAAACAACTGTCTCACGAACTGGTAATTACAGAAATACAACAGAGGAGGAGTATAAAAACTATTATTATGTCCTTGGATCTCTAATATTTTGTCCATGCGCAGATGAAAAAAAAAAAAGAAGATATCCCATTTTCGAAATCGTCGAAAAAGCAATAGATATGCTACATGCACCATAGAAACTAGTGTCGGAGGACTCAAAATATGAATACAATTTATATGTCACATGCAAATTTTGTTTGTGGTTTGTTTTACAAGGAATTAACCCCTCCTAGTAAAACATGATATTCTTGAATAGTTTGTACTGTAAATTGTTTAGTTTGTAATTCTCTTGTATTATTTTAAAACCATATGCACAGTCTTACCTTGTTTGGCACAGAATGACCCTTGCTGACCATGCACCATAAAAATACAGTATACTATCTTGGATGATTTTGGTGTTTAATAAATGAAAAACTTCCACATGGGATATTGCTTTTGCAAATTTTTTTCAGAATTAGTCATTGCTTTCTATAAATTTTATATTTTTACATTAAAAAAAAACTCAAAAATGTTGCATTGATGGGAGGATGATTTGAAAGAATAAAAAAAAAAATAATGTTATGGTTACAGTTTTTTTTATGGAAAGTGTCTGTTGGGTTCATTGCACCCTACTGAAAGTTAAAGCAAAGCAGATCTAACATACAGGATGGTCTAAAAGAAACTTCTACTATTTATGAGGCACTAACAATCCAATTTTTTAGGTATTCAATTGAAATTCAAGATCTAGACTTTAAAAAATGTCGACTCCAGATTTATATAGGTAAAAAGTACTTGTGTTCTTTCTTATGATTGCGGTTAGTTGTAGAGGGAAGGTCCACAGGTTTGATAGGAAAGATAGGACAGCAGACCTCGACATGACCTTCTGATGAACACTTCCTGTGGGTGTTAGTGCTGGGGGGAGGGGGTACTCGATTGGAAGGCTACCTTTGTTACCCTCTTAATACCATCACCTTGTCTTGAAAGATTTATAAAACTCTTCTCTCACCAATTGTGCCCTCAGACATCGATTGGGTTCTCACCTTGATTTTGTCAGAGTGCACAGGATTGTCAGTGAATAGCCCAGGACTCGTTGCACTTTATTCTGGCTAGTTTATTCATACATTATTATTTATATGATGTGCAGCTTCATGCAAGCTGAACATGCCACAATAGGCCCTGTGATGGTGAAATAATGTGTTTCCCTAGCTTGTGCATATCCCGGGTTCGACTCCCAACTGTGCCAAAAAAAGAATGCTTATTGACTGATTACTCGCCGTAGTCCAGGGATTGGTTCCCCTAGGCCTTAAGAGGTTTGGATCCTTCGGAAATTGTAGGTCCTGATGCAGCAGGACCCTTTCACCGTAAAACTCAAACATTGAAATGCGTACACCGTGTTTCCATTCCCACGTCAGTATACTGTACTTGCTCGGATGTACAGCCGGCGAAACAAAAATCTGAACACCTGTTTGCCATTCATGCAGTAATTATGCTACAAAAAATTCAAAGGTGCCAATCGATAGCAAACAATGAAAGCTACCCATCCATATGTATAAAATTTGCGTAAGGGACCGTCTTTATATTAAAACTTGCAGCAACTTTGAAAATTCTAATGGCAGCAACTAGTTTTGACTAAATATTTCAAATCTCAAAAAAAAAAAAAAGCTAAATTTCAATTCATTTGGTTCAAGTGTTTTATAATTTTTGAATGTTAGAAATATTGAGCTCATAATATAAAATATTTCATGGTATTTTTATGAATATCTTCTGAAATATTCATCATATCTCTGCAATATTTTTTGTTGCATTAAAGTTCAACAGGCCAAACAAAATTCATGGTGTTTTTCATTTTTACTAGTGCACAGTTAACTCGGGTTTGACTCCCAACGGTGCAAAGAACGCTTACTCAGAGATCTCATAAAGATCGCACTGCTCACTGTAGTCCGGGGTTTGGTTCCCTAGGCCTTAAGAGGTTCGGATTCCTCGGAAAATTGACCATTATAGATGATGACCACTGTAGTCCTTGAGCCATAAAACCACAAACAAATATTTCATTTCGAAAATAATATCTAATTTGAATTATAAATTATGAAAATCATAGTCGATAAAAATATGAATAGAAACATATTTTCTGACGGGAATTAAAAGCTTACACTTTTTACCTACTAAATAGAAATTTTAGTGCAATCTCATCAGTCGTTTTTTTTTAATGCTTAATATTAGTTAAAGCAATGGTTTAAGGGGGCATCGCATAGTTACAAAAAGTAAAAAAAAAAGTTACTTTATGCTTTAAAACTGTTGTCGAGTGACATTTCTTGATCATCATTTAGCAGGCATTTTTGTAAATTTAATCAGTAAGAGAAAGAAAAGAAAAAAAGTAAACGGGTATAACTTTTTGATTTCAACAGATTTGATCAGAAATTTGAATTCCTGCCTTAGAAGTTTTTTTAGTTTTTTTTTATCATAGGCATTTTCTGGAATATCTTAATAGTTAAAGTGATGTTAAAATTTTAAATTAGCATAATTATATAGTCTAAAATCTGATTATGATATGAAATTTACATGTCGCTATTGGAATTTTCAAAGTTTCTGCAAGTTTAAATATGGAGACGGTCCCTTATGCAAATTTTGTGCACATGAATTGGTAGATTTCATTGTTCACTAACTATTGGAACCTTTGAATTTTTCTGTAACACAGTTATTGCATGAATCGCAAACGAGTATTCAGATTTTTTTTCACCGTCTGTACCATGTAGCTGTGTAAGCTGTTTGCAGGGCCCTGTGATGGTGCAGTGTGGTAACATATTCACCTAGTGTGCCGTTAATCCGGATTTGACTCCCAACAGAATGCTTACTCACAGATCTCATAAATATTGCACTGCTCACTGTAGTCTGGGGTTTGGTTCCCTGGGCCTTAAGAGGTTTGGATTCCTCAGAAATTTGTAGGTCCAGAGGTTTGGATTCCTCGGAAAACAGTAAGTCCCGATGCAGCATGATCATTATAGTCCTTGAACTGCAAAACCACAAACAAACAATAACCAGTGCAAATAAACTAATGGGAACAATTGGTGGGAGCGTTTCCCCATGGAAATTACAAAATTAGTGATGACACTGCCCTTTGTCTGAAGGCACTCTGGTGTAATGCAAGGAAGTTAGCTTGATCAAGGAAGTTGTGACAGGATGTCTATTCTCTTAATACCTATTGATGCTATTGTAGTTGTTGTAAGTTTTTAATTTTACTTTCATTTAATACATGCCCCACTTCTGTAAATGATGAATGGTGTTTCATTATGAATGATGATTCAAGCCTTTATATTAAGCATCCTTAATTGACGACTTTGAATTAGGCAAAACTCTATTGAAATTAAATAACTTTTTAATGTTATATGGAAAATTCAAAATAGGACAAACAGAAAGTTTGAGTTTATTAATAATCAAAATTATCTACAAAAATTCCATATAAATAAAGGGAAAATTTATTCTTAAAATATGCTTTAATTCTATATTTACTTTTCCATTTTATTATCAAACAACTATGCATACTTTCCTTACCTATAAATTTTGGAAATTCATCGGGGAAGGGCACTTTCCCTATGGATGTTTCATTTTAAAAGATCTGTTTGCGTTTTATGCAGAAAGGATACCTAAGATTATATTGTGCCAAGACCTACTGTTTTCTGTGGAATGGATGTTGATGACATTTGCATCTTTTTTGGCTTTTTTTCTGTTTTTAGGGCATTTTATGCGATTTTTCCTTGTTTTAGGTCATTTTTTGCCAATTTTTTCATAGAAATTAAAATTTTGTAAGAACTAACAAACAAGTTGCAATAACCAAAACTATGATTTCTATACAAAAAAAAAAACCAACCCACAAAACGCTTCAACAGCTGTCATTGTCAATCAACTACGTATATCAATCGCAGCCTTTTTAACTTTGCTTTTAGTGCCATTCCCAACTTTTATTTTAACCTTATGCTAACTATTATTTCAACCTTGCGATCACATTTCCCAAATGTTACTTTATATTAAGTATTTTATTGAATTAGGAGGCACTTGAAAAGGTTAATCATTCAACCATCTATCAGCTATTTGAGAAATCATTTACCTTTTTGTAGCCAAACGCAGTGGAATGTAACATTTTACCTTTTTAACGGATGCTACACCAAACATAGTGAAAGCCAGAAAAACAAATGTTTTTATCCAAAGCTAGTGCATGTCACTTGCCTTGATTATGCCTTACATAGGGTTGCTGAGGAAATTCAGGCAAATTATCTGGACGTCGATAAAGATAGACTTGTTTCTAATGCTAAACATTTTTTCTTGAAATTTCTTTATCGTACAGAAGTCTTTAAAACGCAAGCTCGTAGTTTAACTTTGCTGCCAAATTCTTTGACAATGCATTAGGGAACATGGTTGGATGCTCAATGAATGTATATTTGTTACAGTGAAAATTTTGATGCTATATAGGCGACAGTAAATGATTTTCAGCCAGAGGCTTTAGCATTTATTCAAATTGCGCAATATCTGTTCTCTCAGGAAAAAGTAGAAGGAAATTTGGCTTATATAAGATCAAACTTCAGCATTTTACCTTATATTATTAAGGGTTCAGAAGCACAGAATGGCTATCGTTGACCCAATTGTTACATCGACAAAGAAAGCGAAGTAGTAAAATAGGCCAAGGGGAAGACTGGACACCCCATTGTTGCAAAATTAAACTATGTTTCAGAAAAAAAAACCCTCCGAGTTTCAGACTTTAAAAAATTCTGGTATCTTGACTGGAGAGGCAGAAACATCGGGAATTGATAAAGAACTTTCCATAAAAATGAATGCGTTTTCTTCAAATATGCTCCAATAACATATGTAAGTTTCATTCTGTGAGTCATTGTGTTATCATATTGTAGGTGTTGAAAGGAGCTTTTCGAGGTAACAACTAGCGTTAGAGTCTAATGCTCCTAATGGTGATTTACTTTTAACTCAGCATATACAAGTTTACTAGCTGTTACAAATTTATTTATCTTTTCGGAAATTGAGTGCTGCATGTTGGTCGACATTGGCAAATAATATATGAGAATGTGAACAGGTGTTTATTGTGCTCTAGAAGTTACAACAGTAGCAATAACATTCAGGCCCAAACCAATCCATCCTTTCAAGCGAGTGTCAGTATTGGAACTAATCAATATGTCAGAAATCACATGGTAACTCTGGAACTGCTTAAGAACCCATCCATTAATGGAGACCAACCGGGGCAGTGTTACTACAAATATATTAAACACATTAGCTAAACAAATAGTGTAATAACTAACTAGCAATTCTAAGTGAAATACAACAATATTAAACAGAAGGCATTAACCTGGACTTAGTACCCAGCGGCTGACATTGTGGCTCTTCTACACAGGTCCTTCTAATAACTTGGACTCAATTCTGGGTTTAATCTACAAGTCCTACTAAACCAATAAGCTAGTTCTTGTAACCGACAAATTCACTTCCAAGTTACTCTCGTTCCTTATTAACAAGTCCCGAAATGTCCTAACTGGTCAAGTAAAGTCTAAGATAAACTATTGAGTACAGTTTTACACTGGTTAGTTTTAATTAGAAGATATAGCAAAAACAGTATCACCCTTTTGGCAGTCCGTTGAATCAGTCTCTTCCTTCCGATATAACAGCCTACATCCCTTGCGGCGCAAGGTCTGCAGTTGTCGAACACGTTCCTTAATCCGCAGATGGGCAACGTTAATCGCTCTACTTTCACTAAGCTTCTACTTTTCCGGCAATGATTCGCACTAGCATTAAGCAAATAACTTCCAGCCCCAGTCCTTGCTCCCCAACCACTTGACTATTCTCCTCTACGTAGCCAGGGTTGAACAAGAGAACACATAACTTAATTTAGAAAGGTAAGCCCACGCTTACCAGGCCTCATTACATGCTACGTTGATTAACATTAGATGCCACGTTGTGTCCTGTTAAAAGCCCCACACGAGTACCGTGTGCACTGATGTGCTGAAAGTGACACAACATCTCCACAGTAGATGTTAAATACTTTAATCTCATTTACAAATCATGCACAAGAGGGGAGGCCGGACTGACGTCATCCTGTCTCCCACGCCCCCTTACGGCAACAGTAGCGACTCAGTTGGTTTTGATTCTAACTTCACAACTAAACCGATATCTCTGGGACGTTACATAATCCCTCCCCCCCTAGTTTCCAACTTATCTTCAGAAAACCAATGAAGAGAAAGGGTGGAAACTACTATTTTCTTCTTGAAGCATACTTTTTAAATCCTGCTGCTTTGCGGTAATCCACTTTTTCCCTTGTCCTTAGCCTCTGACTAGGTTCTCTACTTTGGACTTTATTTTCGGACACTTCGAATCCTATATCCTCTATCTAATTGAGTTTCTTCTAACGTAATTTCAGTATGTGAACCTTGAACCTCTTGTCGCTAAATAAACCATTTTAAGTTAGTTATGTGGTATTTTCCCTTACTTTCTTGAGTTTCAGGGTCCCACAATTCATAGGTTAAATCCGAAAAAACCTGTTTTACCTGAAAGGGCCCTACCCAACGAGGCATTAACTTAGCGGCTGTCCCTTCTACAGCAGATGACAAAAAATGCAACCTAAGCAGTATTAAATCTCCAATAACAAATTGAACATCTTTCCTACCTCTGTTGTAATACCTTTGCTGTCTTTGATGCTCCTTCTTAGATTGCTGTCTCGCTAATTCCCACAATTCCTGAGGAGTCTGTGCCCTTTCTTAAATACCATTGATCTCCTGATCAAAGGACAATATTAACTCTCTTCCAAGGAACATCTTCACAGGGATTTGGCCTGTAGTTTCATTTCAAGCTGTTCTAATTGCCATAGATAGGAAAGTTAACTCAGTATCCCAGTTTGAATGGTTACTTCCTACGTATGTCATTAAAATTTGCTTAATGACCCTATTTGTACGTTCTGTTATGTTTGTCTGGGGATGGTATGGTTAATTTTCTCTTAATTTTTAATAAAAATACATTCAACATTAATTCGGACACAAATTGTGAGCCATTATCCAATAAAATTGATTTCGGAAATCCAAACCTTGAGCAGTATTCGAACACTAACTTCCTAGCAATAGTTAATGAAGTAGCTTTTCTGAAGGGGTAAACCTCAACCCACTTACTGAAGTAATCCACCACTACCAACAAATAACTATTACCTTTGGACGACGTAGGAAACGGGCCCATAAGATCCACTCCTAGCATTTCTCCTGGTGCCTGGACTTCCATAGATTTTATTAGACCGGCTGAAGGTTGATTGGTGGCTTTACTTTTTTGACATGCAATACATGAACTAACATATTCGCCTATATCTTTCCTCATTCCTGGCCAGTACATGCTTTTTCGACATCTTTTGTATGTTCTTTTACTCTAATGTCCGGCCACAGGATGATCATGGTATTCCCTCAAAACCTCAGGGCGCAAGGACACTGGAATGATAGGAATGGGCGGTTGTACTCTATGATACAATAGTTCGTTAACCATTACATAATCACGCTCTAAGTTTTCTAACCTTTTCAAGCTGTTTAATTCAAATACTTCGCCAGTTTCTAACCATTTAATTAGGGGAAACTATTCTTGATCTTTATGCTGTTCCGACTTCAGTACATTTCCATCTACCACTTTACATGTTCGCCAAGGATTACTTTGTCTTTGATCAACATTAGTTCTAAGTGCATATATTTTACCAAAATCATCAATATCATTCTCCTTCACCAATTCATTTTCTGGGTGTGGATCTCTAGATAACGCGTCGGGGACTTGCATTTTTCTTCCAACGCTATGTGTAATTTTCAAAGGGTATTTCTGTAATTTCACTGCCCATCTATGAAGTTTTCCCTTCAATTCCCCCTTTGCTGATAATGAAGTTAAGGCCGCGTGGTCTGTTATTACCTCAATTTCTGATCCGTCAAAAAAAATTTTAAATTTTTTCAACGACCAGATCACTGCTAAGCATTCCCTTTCGGTGGCTGAGTAGTTTTTTCAGCATTCTTTAGCAGTCTGCTAATGTACCCTAATGCCTTTTCTTCACCTGTCTCCTCAACCTGATTCAGTACTGCACCCAAAGCTACCCCCGAAGCATCGGTATATAGTTTAAGTGGTGCCTTGTGAATCCGGTGGGACAATACCGGTGCTGTCGTTAGCTTTTGCTTTAACTTATCAAATGCCTCTTGGTACTTACAACTCCACCTAAACCTTTTTCTAAGCAAAGAATACAGAGGCTGGGCTATTTCAGCATACCCTTGGATAAATTTGGAATACAGAGGCTGGGCTATTTCAGCATACCCTTGGATAAATTTGGAATACCAATTACACATTCCAAGAAATCTCTGTACTTGTTTTTTGGACCTAGGTACTGGAAATTCTTCAATGTCACTAATTTTTTCGCTTTGAACCTCCCAACCATGGGTTACACATCGGAGACCTAAAAAATCGATATTTGAACTTAAAATTTTACACTTTTCGAGATTTAATGTCAGTCCGGCCCTTAACAAAGCTTTCAGCACCTTATCAATATCAGACAAGTGATTCAGCCAGGTATCTGAAAAAATCACAATATCATCTAAATAACATAATGCACATTTCCCATTAAGTCCATATAAAACATTTGTCATTAAGGACTGAAAACTTAACACTGTCCCTGTTAGGCCGAATGGCATTACCCAAAACTGATATATTCCAGACACCATTTGGAATGCAGTTTTCTCACGATCTTTAGGAGACATTCTCACTTGCCAATACCCACTCATGAGGTCCAGGGTCGACACATAGGGAGCACCACCTATTGCTTGTATGATTTCAGATATCAAAGAAAGAGGATAATGTTCACGTTGAGTCATGACGCTAAGTTTCCTTTAGTCTATGCAAAAACCTCCATTTTCCTGATTTCTATTGTACAAGAAGGACTGGAGATGACCAAAGTAAATTTTCGGGTTCTATTACTTGATTACACAACATTTCTTTTACTTGTTCCTCAGTTATTTTTCTTTTTTCTAAAGGCGTTCAAAAAGGCAGACTAAATACCAGAGAGCTATCACCTGTTTCAATTCGATGTTCTATCAAATCTGTCTGACCAAATTTATTTCAAAAAACGTCTGTATTCTCTTGAAAAACTTCCATTAATTTTGATTTTTGCTGCGAATCAATTTCTGCCCGTTTAGCCGAACCATGCATTCCTTCCAAATCCACTTCATCCTTAGGGAGCATAGGTTTTAAAGAAATGGTTAACTTTTGATAATCTATAACAGCCCCAATCTGTACAAGGTATCACTCCCCAGCAACACCTGACTACATAAAGTTGGCAAAATATCAAAATCATAAGTTAAAAACTGATCCTGCCACTCTATGTTGGTTTTAACCTTGCCCCGGGTAAAAAAGGCTTTACGGCTAGCAGTAACTTTCTTTTTCCATCGATAAACTCAGCATTAGTTTGATCTAACAATCATCTGGCACATTCCTCACTAATAGCTGAAATATCAGATCCGGTATTTATTTTAGCCCTTACAAGGCGTTTCCCAATACACACTGTAGGTTCTAAGAATTCTCTATTGTACAGAGTTTCTAATATAGCAACTGTCTTATCACCAGCAGACACTACACTACAGTTTTTAGCAATGTGACTGATAGTTCCACAATAATAACACCGAGGTCCCGTAGGCTGAGGTTTGAATTGAGTCGGTTCCCTTCTTGCCTCTCTAGCAGAAATTTGTCCAGTTACTACTACAGGACAACTGTCTCTCTCTAACTCACGTACCAAAGTTAACAATTCCGATACAGTGCTTATAGCTCTACAACGCAATACCAACCGATATGCACTGCCAAATTGCTCTTTAATAATTTTAATAATTTCACTCTCCTTGTAATCTCTAGTCCATAATTGGTATAACTCAACTGTTTCCAAGACAAAATCAGTTACTGACTGTTTCTTATTAGCTTCGAAACTTCTTGAAAATAATAGACAGGCAATTTCCGTTCGGTTTTTGAAACGTGGATACATCTCTCTTAAAACTCTACAAAATTCAGTCCATGGATATTCAGAATCCAATCTAATATGGAGTTTACCCATTAACCTCCACCATTTCAATGACTCTCCTTGGAGATTTAAAGCCATCAGTCTCAATAAGTCTGCTTCACCTAATTGGTAAAGGACATCCCTATCTTAGCAATAATCCCAAAATTCTTCAACATTGCCTCGGCCATCAAATGTTTTCTGAAAATTTTCTATATGTGTCTCCCATGGAATCCCCTGTGGCGCAAACATACTAGATTCTCCTTGAGTAACAAATTCCTCTTCTAAATTAACAAGGGTATATTCCGGTTTCAATCCCATCCATGGGACGTCGCTGAACCTTACTTGTGACAGACTATTAAAAGTACATCGGGTTTCCATAGTGAATATAAGCAGGGGGAAATTTTTTTTATCTATTATAAATTAAATTTACGTTTATTAAACCAGCAGTTCCTATAGGGAAGTATCGCAGCTGAGGGCTCCTAACAGGCATCATTAAAAAGTTATAGGCAACCCCCCC
>QLNU02015360.1:253409710-253421778 GCA_006491805.2 Dysdera silvatica
GAGTCGTTTGATTATTTAGCTAACCCAAGAACATAACATTACCTAACAAAAATAAACATTTTTGTGTGGAAGGATGGGTGGGGGTTATCAAAGGAGGGGGTACTCATAAATGAAAAACCTAATCAGGGCACAGGAGAACAAAAGGTTGGGAACAGCTGGCCTAGGGAACCAAACACTAGACTATGAGTTAGTAGGGAAAATAGAAAATGTGTGGTGTTATCAGGAGTTAAACCTAAATTTTTACATAGTAGACATGTTATTACTACATCACTGCAGGGTCTTGTAATGAGATAAAAACTGAATAATAATTTCTGACACCTGCGTTATGAGTTCAAACTAGAACTTTTATAGAAAAAAAAAGTGATAAGCTAACCAAAGTCAGAGCAGGGACACATGCATGGCCCATAGTGCTCTACCACCCACCATGGGTAGAATGATGCTCCTTTCTTCGTATTGATATGCTGTATGGAAGGGTCCTATTACAGTGCCAAACTGTTGCTTACATAAAGCCACTGGGACATGTTTTGGAATTTTTCATGGGGAATTAAATATGAATAATTTCTGACCACAAGAATTTCAGTGAATGTCAGAAATGATTATTTATATTTAATTTTCCATGAAAAATTCAAAAAAACAAAAACACCCGGTGACTTTATGTGTTGATCAATTTGGTAATTGTGTTAATTCTGCAAAGGGTAATAATATCCTACAAACCTTAAATATGAGATAAAAATTGCTCAATGCTTCATCTGAACTGTTTAGAGAATGTGGTAGGTGATGCATGTCCATATCCAGAGGGGGAGGTCTTAGGAACTGGTCCCCCAAAACTGCATTTTAATGGGACTTGGCTACGGCCTTGCATGCTGTGATTGTATCGATACATGGTATAAAGAATTTTGACCCCTCTGCCCGAAAATTAAATCCTGGCTATGGTCTGGAGGTTATGATAAATTTCAGGTTCATAATTGCTTCTCTTTGTGATGGACAATCAATAGATTTAATACATTATTCTATTTTGCACATGGCAAAATAGCCATTTAATGCGTCTTTCCACTGAAGAAGGTGCTGGTAAATATGTTAGATGGTGATTTCATTTCCATATGTACATGCTGGGCCAAAAAAATTTGAACTTTCTATTAACATTAAATGAGGCCATATATTTTTTGTTTGGATTGCAAAAAGTATGTTTGACTTAATATTGGTGGCTAAGATGCATGAATCATTTTTGTTTAAGTATAGCCACTTTGTACCTGCTAATTTGTATGGTTTGGTGGTACAATAGATTATGGGTGAATTGTGAGATCGTACTTTGTTATTTTTGCCTCATTATACTGGAATTACTTTAATGTGTTTAGAATGATTGTATAAAAAAAAGGTAACAAGATTTGGCTTGTAATCGTATGTTTCTTTCTCTTTTTCTCTGATAGACCTCCTTAGCCGTTTTAAACTATGGAATATTGCAAATGAAGTAATGAAATTGAGCCGATTGCCTGCTGTCAGCAGTTTAAACCAACAATCAACTATTGTTAAGAGTTTATGTAGTGATTGCAAAAGGCCGTTGAGTAAAGCTGGATGGTATTGCCATAACTGTAAAGTTATGGTCGCTATCTGTAGTGTTTGGTAATTACTTTTATTATATCTATATTGTATTTTTAGCAACAATTTTCAACTTACAAGGACCCCCCCCCCTTCTGGAGTTCACATGCTGAATCTAGCGAATTTAATTCAGTCGTAAGTAAACACCATAAGAAACCTAATATGCGAAAATTAGCATCTATCTCTTCAGATTAACGCTAAAAATAATTAATAAAAAATGATTTTGGTTTGACAGAAGAGAGACTTTATCTCCATTTGGCGCCTTTTAATTTCTTCCATAAATTCCTCAAAAAGTATCCAAACAACATTAAATATATTTACGTATAGTCTGTTTCATGTTATCCTCACACGAGTAAATAGAATGCAAGCGATACTTTGTGACAGAATTTTTAAAATAAATGCTTCTCTTATGCACAAACTGAATTGCAACTTGCAATGTGATTATAAAAATTAAAGTAAATTGTTTTCTGCTATGACTTTCAGAAATAAAACAAAAATAATATAGAACTTCAATTTAACGAATAGAGAAAAAAATAACTTTACAGCTACTTCAAAATCTAATATGTTTAAATTTAACAAGTTAACGCAATCATTGTATTACTGGACGTATTCTAAACTTTTAGAATATGTCCTTGGGCTTTCCTTTCACCTTTATTGATCAACTAATTGTCTCACCATATATTGCCAAATATTGTTGCAATTGGTGCTATTTTAACTACTTTTTAATATTTAATTTCTCGATTTCTGGGAGGGCATAGCTGCTAATTTTCACACATTAAGTTTTTATGATGGGTACATTAAGCTGAATTAAATTCGTTAGATTCAGCCTTCCGGTTTCCTTGTTAGTTAGTACAAATTGATTTAACTGTATACATAGTGTAAAATATGTATAAATGTATCAAATACATAATTCTTTAAAGATCTTATTGAGTCATTGTGTTTTAGATAATCTATTTTAGCCTTGGAATCTAAAATTTCAATGATTAGTAAACCCTTGTGCATAATTTCGTACAAGAATGTAATAACTACACATTATAGAGCTCTGCGGAACAATCTGCCTCATCCGTTTATTAAAAGCATTTAACGTTTCACTCCGTGCTATTCGGAGCATCCTCAGAAGTAATTGCCGACCAAGTTTCCCTCTGCAAAATGCAAGACTTTCGCTTGGTTGCTTGGCAGAAAATGAGTGAGTAAAAGTATGAGACATATTTATAGTACCCTTTTTCTGGCTCTCCCCTGATTGGGTGATATCTGGATTATGCGTTCTTATTAGTTGTTGACTGAAGGTCGCCGCTCATTGACCTAGAGGGTGATGAGTTTAGAATGGCTGAACGAGGTCCTACTTTTTTTTTGTGAATTTTTAGGCAAGAATTCCAAATTGATGCAACGTTAATGGGGTCTTCTCCATGGAAATTATTAGGACAGTTTTTAATGGCCAAGACTTCCATATATAAGCATGGCCACAATGATCTAGTTTTTGCGGTAACCGAGATGTCGTGAAAAAGAATTTGATGTTTATAATCAATGGCGTGTTGAGCGACCGCTGACTTGTTAGGTTGTTGCAAGCGAGCATGGCATTCATGTTCCTTAAATCGAGTACAAATTGAACTCCCAGTTTGTCCTGTGTAAACCTTACTGCACTAACAGGGAATTTTATAAACATCGGATATTTTAAGGGGATCTCTGGATTGTTTTGGATTTATTGAAATATAACGGAGTTTGTTGGTGGAACGAAAGACAGGTCTGATACCCTGTTTGGCCAAAATAAGTCCAATTTTGTCTATAGTATTTTTAACATAGGGCAAAAAAGCCACAAATTTAAATTCAGTTTTATTGGATACCATTGGTGCCAAGGTACTGAAAACTATACCATTTTGTTTACTCCTGGCCCGATTGATAGCACTTTTAGAGTAACTGTTCATGAGAACTGTTTTGTATAGAGGAGACAACTCAGTCGTCAGGTTATCAGCATCACAAACCTTACAAGCACGATGTACAAGGGTGTTTAAAACGGATTGTTTTTGCTCAGGGTAATGATGGGAGCTAGCATTTAAATATCTATTGGTATGGATTGGCTTATGATAAACAGATGTGGTAAGAGACCCATCATCCTTTCTAGTAACAAGAACATCAAGGAAGGGAATTTTATTTTGTACTCCAACCTCCACAGGCTCAGATCCAGCGTCCCCTCTGGTGGGGGGCAACTAAGAAAAGGCATGTTACTAATTTTTTTGTTGAATACTTTCACTTTCTTATAAATGCTTTGCGACATACACGTTAACTACAATGACAAATTGATTTTTTAAATTGTTAACTTCTGTTTTGTAATTATTGCAATAATTTAAAAAATACATATTTAAAAGGGAGTCACTTGCAAAGAAAGAACCCATGTGTTCCCCTCCAATTGTAATGGAATTTGGTAGATTTGTAGAGGGGGCCAAAATATTGGATACCTCGTTATTTTATCGGCCAAAATACATGTTTAGGGGTGAATTCGCTTCCTCAAAAATGGACCATATTTTGGTTTTCGGCTGTAACTTCTGAACAAATCATGATAGCGTAATTTCGTAAATGTACAAAATTTCAAATTCCTATCCACTGGTGTAATAAAAAATGTGTAAAAAATATAATGAGTTATAAAATTCAGTTTTCGTACTTTTCCACAGGGGAAGTAGCATGTAAGTGCGGCACTTCTCTTTTATGCACAGCTGTATACAGGGGAAATAGCACATAAGGGGCGACAATTCTCCTGTATACAGGGGAAGTAGGAAGTAGCATGTAGGGGCGACTTTAGCTATATTTTCAGGATAAAGTGGGGAACCCCTTTCACAGACGAAAAATAAGTGATCTAATTATGTACAAAAAAAAAATCCCCTCAGTGCCTCTAGTTAACCCCTAAATATGAGCTTATTAAGTCAACTGCTTCTGGAGATATAAATATTTACTTTCAGGGAGATTTTCGTGGGTCGCTATGTGTCATGCACTATAATTCGCCATGTATATATTACTACGCCTGTATATATTACTACCTGTGTATATTACTACATCTAAAAAACATTGATAAAAATGGTTTCTAATTCAATTGTGTAGTGTTCGATTTGTGTAAATGTATCTGCTACAATGGTTTTTTTTATGAATTTAATACTATTCTCTTTGCAGTTCGGTTTAAAAGGCAGTCCATGTACTGCCCCATTCTGCGAAATAACCTGTTTCGAAAGATATGCTCGTAGGGAATTGATTGTTTGGTCGTCTGTAGCTCAGTTAGTGATAGCACCTTCCCGGATTGTAGGTCGTCATGAGATCATGCTCCACCAGACGTGAAAAACATTTTTCTTTATGAACGTTTCACCATCTAACCATGCCATAACATCTGTACTACTATTACTACGCCTAAAAAAGTTGATAAAAATTGTTTTTAATTTAATCGTCAGGAATGTTCAGGAAGCCTGTTCTCTAAATCATGTACCAAGTTGTCCAGCTGTTGGATGTAGAGCGATAGGCAGTAGTACTCTTCAGCAAATTGTACATCATAATTTGGACAATTTGTCTATTCACAAAGTGGGGAAGTTTAATGTCCACTTTTAAAGCTACTGCCAATGTGTTCACTTTGTTAAAAATCTCTGTAAAAGATATCACACATCTTTCTGTTTTCCTTTAGGACAGTGATTATATTTTTGAGTAAGACCAGGCCATTTTGCCATTTTCTATCCAGGGTTTCAGATTGCAGCTTCAGCCTAAGAGGCAGAGTTATTTTGAGGGCTTCAATCAAGCAGACCAAAGAGAACTATAATTCTGAGTTGCATATGGCAAAAATAATGGATGCAGTTTTCGCTACTGATGAACTCTTTCCACTTAACAATATCTTGTAGTGCCTCAACTATATGCAAAAGAACATCCTAAAACTGAATACTGGCATCATGCTTCTCCACCTAGCGGGTCTTGCAAAGACTGGACAGCTTCCCATCAAGATGTCGTTTTAACACTAAGGTCCTTTTTGCTGGTTGCTATACAGAACTGGCAGGTTATTTTAATTGTATGTATTCCGTTTTGGACAGACTCAACACTCGGTGACTTTGAGAGTGAGAGTTGTTCAGTACATGGTTGTAGCATTGACACCTGCATGCATTTGAAGCGATCTTACAGATTTCTGATAAAGCTCCTTAAATTTCAGCTTACAGCTCCTTGCTTTTACCATTACGCTGCAGTTGTTAGTTCCAATGCCAACGCAATACGTAAGGTCGAAGCCATGTTTAGTAATTTCTTCATCTACAAATTTTCCTACTATGTTACCCATTAATTTTAATTCTTTGTATGCATTATCATTTATATCTATGACATCGTAAGCAGCAACAAACACTATAAAATCTTCCCGGATCATATTCTTGACGAAATTGTGATTTCTCAAGAACATTCATTCTGTTTGAGATATGTTTGTTGTTTTGTCAAAGTTTATGGTAAAAAACTTGCTTCCCTGGATTCTTCTTTGAATCGTATTTAAAATTTCTTCCAAGCAATATTGGATTATTTTGTTCTATGAAATATGACTTGTGTATGTTGCTCAAGAAGTAGTAGTTTTCAAATGATTTTCTAAAACTTTATCTCCAGATGCAATTCGAAATCTTAGTTACTCCCTGAAATTTCCATCGTTTGCTAATATTTCAGATGCGGATCCGCTATCGCTTACATTTCCATCATCATTATGCCCTTGAAATGGAATATTTTGACGCTTACATAAGATGATTGTCTGTATGATAGGGTGTAATTTTTTTTGGCTCTCTTAAACTTGCTTTAGCTTCTCTACACTGACTTGGTTAATCACTTCTTGTTTAGGTGCTTTGAAAGTTAAAGGAAAATATTTACGCTTCTCACCATTTTCATGATCGTAAGTTAATTTGTTGTAAGGGCCAAGTATCTGTCTTTTTCCATCAGTTTCTAAAAATTCGCAAGTTCTTTAATACATTCCCTTGTTATGTCCATATTTCTTATCCGTAAAGAGGACACAATATTTGCAGAACAAACATTTCTTAACTCCTAAATAGGAACCCACGGGAAGCAAGTGATATCTTGAGACGAGAGATGGCATTTGACTCCTCCAGATATAGAAAATGGGTGGTTAAATCCAAGCATTGACTTCTGATGTTGTTCTAAAAAAAGAACTTTGATAAAATCATTTGGTTTCTTTCCATTGTGTGTCATAATTTAGAAATTATTCATTTCGGAATATTTAAGCACCATAACGGTGGTGAAAATATCAGTATCCTTTATAATTTTGATGCAATTTGTCATTTAATCTAGTGTATAGTTAATTTTGGGGGCAATTGTCCCTACTGCCCACATGCTGGATCCGCCCATGAACTTCCATCATAAACTGAATGTTGTTATGTATGCTGTTAAAATGATTTAAGAATTCTTGTAAAGTCATTTCACCATGAGGCTACATCACCCACGTGTCATCGACATACCTATGCCATATTTTTGGTTTGTGTTTTGCCAACGCCAGGGCCCTGTCTTCAAAATGTTCCCTGTAAAAGTTTGCAATCACCAGGCTAAGTTGGTCACCCATTGCCACAGCGTCAGTTTGTTTATAAAATTTATCAGAAACGAAATAGCTGGAAGTAAGACAAAGTTAAAAAAGGCAGACCAAATCCAAGAGAAACACTTCTTCTAATATGGCAATAGTGTCTGCGATGGGTACTTGTGTAAAAAGAGAAACCATGCCAAAACTGATCAGCAAATCTGTGGGTGCAAGGATGATATTGTCCAAAAGTTCAATAAAATGGCATGAATTACGTACATAATAAACCGAATTACCAACGTAGATTCTAAGTTGTTTATGAAGAAATTTTGCCAGATTATTAATTTTAAAGTTTTATATGACTTTTCATCCTGTATTTACTTAGTGTTTATTTCCCCTTATGGCAGCTGCATTACAAATCCTGGTTTTCCTGGTATGGTTTTACACTGCTAAGATAATGTTCATAGATGTTAACGTATTGCATTTCAACTGTAGGCTGTTATGACTCACCATTTAAGACTCATGATTTATATTATTTCCATTGATATATTCCCCCTAGTGTCATTACCTCTTTCTATTCCCTTATATCAATATGTTACTGTAATTTTATTGTATATTCATGTTTTTATTCTTACTGTATAAGAAATGATTAAAGCAAGTGATTACATATATATTCCTAAAGCTTTAACTGAAATTTTCATTTTGTAAATAAATGAAATTTTGTTGTTAGTAGTATTTTGAAAATTAATGTAATACATTCAAAATCAGTGGATGTTTATTTTACTTATGAATATAGAATTCGTTGTTTTGAAATTTAGTGAGTTTCATCACTCAAAATATATTTGTATATTTTTTCACCTAGTCGTCAGACTGTGCGAGGAACTTTTGTGTGGTGCCAAGGATGTGCACATGGAGGTCATTTACACCATCTACAAGATTGGTTTCAAGATTATAAAGAATGCCCTGCAGGTTGTGGTCATGCATGTGAATTTACATGAAAATGTATATATTTTGAATTCGGTAGTTTTGTCGCAAGATGCCAGTCATTCCAGGCATGTGCGGTTCTTTAAGTTTTGTACATTCACATCCTTTCAGTACTATTTGATAAAAAAATTTCAAATGTAAAAAAAAAAAATTGTTTTTATGATTTAAAATTTCCTAATACACAGATATCCTAATTTATATCTTATTTTTGCTTTTATGATTTTGTTTTATTGGAATTACTGATCTTTATAAAGTGGTTTTCCTTTTTTTTTAAATATGAATAGACAATATTTTTAGTGATTTCAATTTTAAAACGATTTTTTTTTAAATGAAAAACATATTTTCCCATAAAACCATACTATTTGATGTGTGTGTATGTTTTACACTGGCTATGGTATTTTATATTTTATCTTGGTAAAGTGAAAATTTGGCACAATAAATCTGAACAAAAGTAATTTAGTTTTTAATCTAAGTTATGTATTTATGTTCTTACCCTGTTATAATATTGTTAATTAGATAATTTCTTGTGATTTCCAATATATTAAGTTCCATTCACACGAATCATGGTCAGAAATTTTATGTTGTAGTAAATTATTAATCTTTCTTCTCTTTTTTGAAAAAATCTTACATCTAGTATTGTTTCAAACTTGCAATAGAATTCCCTAATGAAGAACAACGTAAGTAAATACTTGCAGTTATAGATAGTATGTTGAATTCAAGCTTTATTATAATTCATTGTTTATTCAAGCATTTCATGTTTGGTAAGTTTTTTAAGAAATTTATTGGATTAACATTTTTCAGTTTGATGAACAAAAAAAATAATGTATATTTTAATCATTTATAAGGTAATATTTCATAATTCAATTAGATTTAATCATTCATAATCAAGTATTATTGAACCAACCAATTTAATGCAATAATTGACAAGTATGCAATATATGTTTTAAATTTGAATGTTTAATATATTATATAAATTATTATACCATCGTTGTGTATTTGAAAAAATTACTTTATTATTTATTTCTAAAGCAAAATGTCTAAGTTACGTAATAGATATTCACATGAATATAAATGTAATTTGTAAAAAATATTTCTAATGTTCTGTGTTATTTCTGGTAAAAAACTAACTTTTGATACATAACTCTCCATTTTGTATCCAAATTTCATTTGAAATATAAGTGTGTATGTAGTACCTTGTAGTTTCCAAAGCCAATCTGGGCAATACAGGGTTAATAAATATTGTCAATATAGATAAATATTTTATTCCTAACTTTATGTTTAACTCTGTTGTGCAATTATATAGAATATAACGTGCTCCATTTTTTTTAATTGGTGAATAAATGTGGAATTGATAGCTAATTTTGCTTGTTGAAAGTTTTGAATAAAGTTTTCCATTTTCCTTCATAAATATTCCTGAAGGAAAATGGAAGTGTTTTTCAAATGAGAAAAAAAAAATCAGTACCGTTTGCTCAGTGTTGTTGTCAGACTTTTTACACAAAAAATAGCAATATATAATTAACATTTATAATACAAAGTGATCCGTTTTAAGTGGTGTGGGAAAATTTAAGGGTCTAACAATTTGTTTATGCTATGTTTTCAATATGTGCAGCATATTTTGAAGACGTAATTATGTATTTCCTAAACAGTGTGCATAATTAAGGGTAAAACTTGTGGAATTAATGCTCAAAATCAGGAATTTCTACTAATATGCTATTAGTTTATGTAGAAAAGGTGGAAGCTAACCACGGCAAAAGAGAACTAGGTTCATTAAGTTCTTAAGTGCACACGTTGAAGAAAGAGTCCATATTCAATTGTATGCCTTATACTATATTTAATCCTTTACTGCATCCTAACATATTAAGCTAAAGTAATTCAATCAAGAACATGTGTTAATAGAATGCGCTATTTGTTAGATTTAATTACAATAAATTTTAAATATTAGTGTTATATTTTCTGTATGGTTAATATCTAAGTTATTTTCTGTTGATTGCCTGTTTTTTGTGTTTCATCATAAACTTTGAATCAAAGTATTTACTAGTAATGCTAATATTTGCTTTCAATGGTTAAGTATTTGAATTTGTACCTTTTCAGTTATGTTTGTTTTTTCTCTGTTTTACAACCTTCAAAAATATAATCTGCACAATGTGTGTACAACAAGTTCAAACTTATAGGGAAAAATATATATATATATATATATTCAAATGTGATTTCTTTTTTAAACCCTTTAACCCCTACCTCAAAATCTGCGCTCCTTAAAAACGCCAACAAATGTCGAAAAGATTTGCTAATTATAAATATGTGTAATAAATTTTTATATTCACATTTTGTTGTACTGTGTTTATTTTATTAGTCATTCTCTATTGACTAATTACATGTATATATCTATCTACAACTATTTTTCAATCTATTACTAGATGAAGATCTTTAAATATTCTCAATAACTGGCCTTCGTCTTCTTAAATACTCACCTGAACTGTTCTTGTTATTCCAGCCTACTGTCTTATCAATCTTGTTACAGTCTATTCTTGTGTTTTAGAATTTCAACCTGTACATTACATTGATCATTTTTATTAAAGATGACTTCATGAATTAGGGCAGTGTCGAAAAAACTTATACAACTGAAACTACATGTGTACTAACAGAGGTATAGACATTTTTTATAAGTTGTTTTGTTTGGCCTTATGAAGTCAGTCTCGTCACATTCTTTTAACAACCCTCATAAAGAGTAATGAGAAACTCTTTACGACGATTGTTAAAAGAATGTGACAAGACTGACTTCATAACGCCAAACAAAGCCACTTATAAAAATGTCTGTCAAACCCCTCATTTTCAGACACTCGCTAGACAAAAAAAAAGTAAAAAGGTGGGGTGGAGAGTAGCTGAAATACTCCATTTCAATCATTTAAATGTTTATTCCAAAATATGTATATTTTTGAGTATGTAAGACAAGTTTATGGTAAAGAACCTAAGCATTTGTTGAACAAAACAAGTAAATTTACAACAAAACGTGAACTATGAAGATTTATTTGCCTTAGAAAAAAACTGATCGAATGAGATGCTTGGTGGATTTTACCTACTAGTCCAGTTCGACAATGACTAATGGCTTCGAAAGAAGATTAATCATTCAACCTCAACTGTAACAAATATCCATATGATATCAAATACTCAAAACCAGTACACAAATTTTTAACAGTGTGATTTTAACAGCTATTTGCACTAGCTTACAACGCCTGTATGGTATTAGTTCAGTTTTTCTAAGAACGTTGAAGTCTTTTAAGCATTATTCTTTTGATTCAGCAGACCTAAGGCAATTACTATCCTTTGTTTATGTGGGGGAGGGAGGATTTCAACTGCTTAAAATCTTTCTTTTTAATTGCTTCTTGTTTGAAATGCTTGTAGTTAATGGTCGGTTCTAATATTTGTCCATACCGGGGTTCTAGTCTAATGGAATCAATCATGAAAACAGTGTTCATGTATGCCTAAGGGTGGCTTCTGTACAGGGGCTTAACATGTATTAGTGTTTGTTTGTTTGTTTGGCTTTTTTATGGCGCAAGAGCATCTGGGCTATACTGCGCCAAACATGGTAAAATCAAAGACTGTAGTAAAAACCAGTACTTTTTAAAAATTTAAAAACATGCGTATGCGTATGGTCAGCATGGTCATGTATTAGTGCAAATAAGTTCCTTCCGGAGAATTTTTATCTAAAATCACGGTGTCCATTAAAAGGAGTTTTACTTCGTTAGGTGCTGTAGATTTCTGACTTGTTTTACTAACCCACTATGGATTTAAACCTGGTGTTCTCAACTTTTTGTGTGCTTCTGTTTTTAATAAAACCACTGAAATCGTACTGTATAATGCTTATTTAGTAACGTAATAGTTATTTATATTGTAACTATGTGAAAACTAAGATTTCTTTTTAATGTTAGTGTTCCATTTCTTCCACGATTTACTTTTTATCACGAAATTCAAGATC
>QLNU02015360.1:253421878-253432971 GCA_006491805.2 Dysdera silvatica
AACTAAGTCCATTTGTAAAGCTATAATTTTAAATTCAAGGATAGAAAATGTATATACACATACCAATTTTGAATAATAAGCATAATTTGTTTAGCTGTAGGCACTGTCTATATTATAGGAAATAATATAGTTGTTCAGGTTAAAAATTGTCTCTTATTCAATTGTCTCTTCAAATTTAGTAGACTGGAATGTATTAAATTGTGAGTTACTTGTTTTGATTTCAATCACTTAAATTAATTGGAAAATAGGTTTTTAATAAAATTATTTCTTCTTGAAGAAACGTCTGGTCAAAGATTTCAGTAGTTCGAGGAAGCAAAAAATAGGTAGATAAATAAATAAAGGTACTTGTTTATGGCAGTTCCGTTAATCATAAAAAATTCATTTTAATGAAGATGCAATTGCTTTATCCTTGAGTATTAACCACAAATTATAATTTTTTTTGTGTGCACCCCTCATTTATCTTTGTTACACTCCCATATCGAGTTTACAAAATCCTTAAAATTCATAAAACCCATTTTCATTTATGTTACATCTGAAATTTTCAGTTTTAGGAAAATTATCCAGATGCATTCAATATGTAAATATACTTTTGATGGATCTAATAAAAGTAGGGGTTGAAACTTAATATATATTACAATTTATACAACTTTTTCATGATCTACAAAGTGTATTATATGAAAGTACTTGATCATTTTGATTCACTAATTTTAGTTGCTTTTCACATTATTTACCAAAATGTGATCGTTAATGCAGCAAAGAGTTTAACGCTTGGTCATGCGGTTTGCAAATAAATATGAAAAATCGCAACCCCCGTGACGATATATAAAGTTCTAGATTATATTGCGTGTGTACTCATAAAATCTAGCACGTAAATTAATTTTGTTTTGAATGTTTAACGTTCTTTTTCTTTAAAGATCAGCACTATAAGCCATTATTAAAAAAGAGCCCTCAAGAACTTGATTTGGTTCTAGATGATACACATTTTTATAATGGAATCCTGTGTATCCCATTGGTGAAGGTGCATTGTTTATAACAAAAAGGGAACTGGAACTTATTTTAAAATAAAATTATGCAGTTTAATTTGCAATAAACAATTCAACATTCGTACATACAAAAATTAATATTAATTAAATAAGAAGCATGAAAATCTCTTTTAAACTTAAACACTCAACTGTTCTTTCTATAAACTGTAGTCAACTACCATACATTTTCTCAGTAACGTCGTTCTAATTAGAATTTCTGTTTAATTGCATTTATTCTACGTTCTTTGAAAGTCGATAATGGGAGAATTTTATATATATTTTAATTATTGTAAAGTTTGAATTTTTTCAGCTAGAACAGTCATAAATACATTTTAATAAATGGGGGACTAAAATAATTATAATTTTATAAAGGTAAAGAAAAAACTTTTATAGAAATACTTTGAACTAAACATATGATATAATCACCCGTATTAAAATATACCTGTTTAAAATCAGCTAGATTATCAAGGAGGACTCGCTAAAAGAAGCATTTTTCCGATTTAGTGCTTACTTTCCGAAATATTTAAAAAATAAGCTTGAATAAAGACGTTCATACGACATCATGCGTGTTGCATGTTTCTCCGAGATTCCCCATAAATATGAACCATTTCGACTTTTCCTCTACAGACAGATTCGTCATTTTTAACACACAATAAACTAATTTATCTTAACACTTAAGTGCTAACTTTCAAATGACTTACATTAAATGGATGGCTGTAGGACGGAAGTAGAGAAAAAGCTGAATGATGGTAGCAAGCGGCCGTCTTGCTTCGGTACCAATTAGCACCACGCGCAGTATTTCATTTTTCTAAGGAATATAAATGGGTTGAATGCAGTGGTGGATTTCTAAGTAGACACACAAAGCACAGGCCTAGGGATGGCATCTAAGTGCTTAAACATAAAATTGTCCAAACTCAACAATGTTGAAAAAACAACGTTCCTTTTAATTATTGCCCTGTTTCCCCAATAGCGATGACATATAAGCGATTACTTTAACTTGCCTGCAAATACAAACTACAGAATCGAAAGACAAAGGGCCCTAAAAATTTTGGGCCCTGGTCATTTGCCCAGCCTGCCTATTTATAAATCCAGGCTTAACACGTTTGTTATATATACTAATAGTAGAAGAATGAATAATGAAAAACTTGAACTCATAACGAAAAAATTCATGCAAGGATGCGTACGTGTTTTTTTCCCCAAATATACGAAATACACGTAAAAACATCAGAGGCTCCAGGATTCCAAACTAAAATTATTGTGGATTCAAAAAATGTCTCGAATTCACGAAGTTGGCGATTATGGTAGCAATAATTTCGAATTGTATCTTATTAGTTTGAATAATTATATGAAAAATCTCCTTTACATATCAAATGTTAAGAGTATGATATGCGTTTTTTTGTTTGTTTTTTTTGATATTCCTTCCTTTATAAAGCAGGGAGGGGGCGGCAATTTTATAATTCCGCCACTGGTTGTATGATTCAAGTACTGCATACTTAATTTTTTTCATTTTTTAAATATTAAATTAGTGTTCTATGATATAGCAGAAATTTCTTCATTTAAGCTTACTTTTTAAATATCTCGGAAACTAAGCGCTAAATCGAAAAAATGCTTTCTACAAAAGTTGTTTACTTTCTTTACAAGAAAGAATAATAAAAAATGGAAAACATGGTTTCCCTTTAAAAAATAAATAGTTTGACCCTCAAATGATCTTAAAAATGACCCCCAAGTAAAACATAGATAACAAAGAACACTTTCCCCCTTCAAGCCAAGCAACTTTTGTTTGAAACATTTTTTTGTAAAACGCTTATTTTTTTAGATATTTTACATTATCAACCTAAGTTGTCCACCCTGTATATCCATCAGTTTTTTTGAAAACCTGTAGATTAAGCAAAACCATTCTTTAAAATTTACCCTAACGAGTTTTACATTCTTTTCGAATATGCTTTCGTATTTAAAAAAAAGGTGGAAATACATATCCGTATATAGGAATTTTATGTTCACAAAATAAAGAGAAATTTAATATACACACTGAACATCGATTACAACGACCTCCAATGGATTGCATATATCTGTTTATTACAACCGATAGTAATTATAACCGATATTCTTTAATTGTAGCTTGTTAATACATTTTACACTTATACTTTAAATAAAAAAAATAAAAAAAAAAACCTTGCCTACGGAATTGATAATTTTGTGGCTGCAAATGATTCCAATTTAAGAACTCTCGCAATAACACAAAGGAACTCTTTTGAGTGATGACGGTTTCAAATTATGCGACACACAGTGTTCTACTTTTTACGCTACTTTACGAAATTTGGGATATTTTATATTTAGCTAATTGCTCAGGTTCAAAGCTACTCCGACTATCTATAAAATAGAAAACAATTCTGTTTTTTTCAAGAAAAATTGTCGTGCCAATCTACAAATCTCCACGAGATTCAAAGAACACCCTTCCTGGAGGTTTCCCAACTGGTATAAAATTTAAATTATCTACCATTTCTTTTTATGGTGCCAAAATATGGAATTCATTATGTCGTGAACTCTGTGATATTTATCTTATTGGACATTCGAACAAAAAGTATTCGTTGTTTTACTGTCGCAAAGTTTCTAAATATGCACATTTTGTAATTTCAGCAAGCAAAAGCAAACACCCGGACTCCTGTTTTATTTTGTTCTAATAGCGGAAGGGATCTAAACCATTTCCTTTCAAACGTCACTTACTCTAAAACTGGAAGTGCATTATTGTGTTCAAATAGCCAATTTTTTAACCGTTTTCTATCTCGTATTCTTTCGGCTATCAGCTGAATTCTCTTCTCGTCTGAGTTTTTTGATCATCAACCAGTTGACAAGACCCTAGTATGATTAATTTAGAATCGCTATTAGGGGTGGTAGCCCCCACCGCAGCAATCGGCAAACAGGAAAAACCCACCTGTAAATAACAAACTGGCTTACAACCACACAAAGCTTTAAAATCAACCAAAATAAGGAAGCGGTCAGAACCTTTTCAACTCATCGAAAAAGAATGAAACGCTGAAAGCCTTCTCCTACAAGCTTTTAAAATTTGAACAAGACACCTTCAGTAAACCGAATCTACAAAATACACAAATATCACAGAAGTCATTTCTAAAAACCATCTCCTAAAAACCATGAGATTCGAGTGCTTTCCGAAAGACGGGTAGCGACTTGGTTCTGATGGGCTGTTAAATCTCTATAACCGCAATCAGGGGCTTAATTTCTAACAAAAAAAAAGTGAAGGAGCCCTAATATTATGATAAATCGATTAAAAAATTGAATGGCTGCAAAAGAATCGATAAATCATGCGAATTGTTTATGTTCATTTTTCTGGACAACAAAATGCTTGACCTTAATCTCAAATTTATTACTTTTTCATGACCTTTTTGGCAATTCATGACCCTGGAGGGGCTCCGGCTAATATTTAAATAATCGCCAAAACTGAAAAGTACCTTCGGTGAGCTCATGCCCAATTTTTAAGCCTTGGCTGTGATACTTTGAGAGTAGAATATATTTTTTATTTCACTATAATCGCTGTTTTGCAGTACACTATCAATCGGTGTTACATTTACGACTGTATATCATACTTATGCCTGGACTATTGCTTTTAGCTCCTATCTGATGAGCTCATTCGGACCACTGTCTCGAGGACAAAATAACCTTCGAGGGTCGTCTATATGTTCCTGTACTATAATGGTTTGATCGCCGCTATTATGGCAGTTTCATGGAAGGGGAAATGAACAGCTTACGCTAGTAATTGCCCGTCTTCACATGTTGTTTCCATATGGCAGGTCTCATTACGAATTGTTTCTCTCAATTTAATTAATCATTTATACCAGTAGTTCCCAGGATTTTTCGATTCGCCGCCCCCTTGCTGAATCCAGGTTTCCCCAAGGCTTCCTGTGTCAAATTCTAATAAGTACACTTGGGTAAAAATAAATAAAACACGTATTGAAAATCGCACAAAAAAAATGTGTTTGGAAAAATTTAATTAATTATATATAATAAGTAGGATGGATGAGTCTGTTAATTACTGCACGTTTTCTCAAATCTTGGAATCGAACTTTACATAGCCACACTCATTTTTACCTCCGCATTTCATTTCTTTCCCCACAACAACTTAGTTGTTATCACAGCGACCGCTGAAAATTCCACTTCTCATGAATAAGAAGTCACAAATAGAATGAAAATTCTCTGGACTTTACCACTCAGAAGAGGATATTCCTCTTTTATTGATATCCAAAATTCAGGAAAGCTTCTGCAAACAGTTATTACCGAGTTACTGGTTTGTACCAGGTCCGTTAGATGTCACGTTTTATCACATTGAATTGAAAATGGAAATAAAATTATGAAAAGTTTGTAATATTATTTCGCGGCACCCTTATGAGGAATCCGCAGCCCACAGTTTGAGAACCACTGCTTTATACATTAAAAAAATTACCTTTGTGCTATTCCGATGTTATACATACACAGAGTTACTGTAAGTGATATGTTAACATATAAAATAATAGAAATCTACACTTCTTCTTTCGATACTCCCAGTAATTCAGTGGGTATAATTATCGCCTTTTGATTCGTTGGGTTTAGGTTTAACCCCCATGTGACCTTGGTCTTTTGTATACGTATCGTGGGCTGATGTCAGTCACCTGTATGGTGCCCTATTGAGAAACCACTGACGGTATTTTGCCTTTAGCTGACAGTTAAACACTGCCCGATACCAACATATTTTATAACTGTCAATGGTGGGCGTAGGAGGAGAAAAACCTTTTGATTCTGTCACTATAAGCAGTTGGTTGTTATAAACAATTCTTCTTGTAAGTATAGATTTTTATAACATAAAAACAACTTATGCAAAAGAAAAAAACGATTATATACGTGGCATGTAATTAATACCTCAATGGCTCCACAGCTAAGCTAAGCCTAGAACCCCCTGCGTAATTTCAGACAGATGTAGATAATCAATACTTGTCATTTATAATGCAATTTATGAATTAGTTTGAAAGCATTTCTTGGATATATAAATGTGCATACAGTAATAAACACAAAAATTTAATACAAGCAGTATAAAAGTAGCCAGACATGAGTTTCGAAGAATTCGTGGAAATCCGTATTTACATGAACCATTATATCGAAACTGTCGATGAATAACAAAATTTTTCATTCGCCATATTTCTTAGGTAACACTGATGAAGGGTGGAACCAGTGGTGTGCATTTGGGTTGAGTTTGCTGGCGTGTTATCCATGTAGCAATACCCTTACTACAAAATACACATAGATTTGACAGTATAATTGTATTTACTTATTTTAATTTTTCAATCAATATGATTTATTTTCAATCAATATTATTTGAAAAGTATAAAGGTGTAGGTAAGCAATAGTTTGTGCCGAAGAAGAAAAGATGTACTCTTCGTGGTAAAGTTAGATTATCATTGGCAAATACTAGTGAGATGCAGATTATTTGTATTTTCATTCCCAACCACGACCAAAGTACTATAAAAATGTATTTTGGTACGATTTTAAATGCAACTGTATAATACGCACAAAAACGTGGGAAGTAGTCAAAGGCAAGTCTTTCCTACTTCGAATATAATCGTGCAATTAATTATATCTCTAGCTGAAAATAGGACACTCACTACATCGTTAGTATTATTTCTCACTGTAAATATAAAAAAAAACCCACTTTATATCCTCAAAATAGGCCAAACTTAGAAAGCAAAGACAATAATTTATGACAGACCATAATATTCATGGGTGTTTCTGTTTGAAATCATACCTTGGCGCACGTTTTCTGATTGGTTTAAGCCAATAAAACGATAAGTCTTTAACCAACTGCGCTATCTGAATATCTGTTTAAAGGGCTCAAATATGTTCATATCCATAACTGCACAACCAGGCTATTAACACGAATGTGACGCGACGTTTACTCGTCGAAACGTCACTTTGTTTGCATCATTAATATGTTGCGCTAGTTTAAACAATTACACGAAAGCAGTAAACAAATACGGAAGTCTTTAATAAGAATAAATGTAGAAATGTGAAATTGCTGATATTGCTATTTCGTGGGTGTGCACTGCACCCATAATACACCCTGACTATACGCCACTGGATGGATGGAACACATACGTTATATTGATTTCGGTAAGAATTTTATGTCGCAAATAGCATAAAAGCTTTCCAGTGTAATATTGCTGTTTGAAAACATTGCAACTTTCGAATAATGATAAAAAAACCCACCTTATATTTCATGGGAAAATTGTTTGGCCCATATCGATCGACAGTAAAGAATACTTTTATACTAATTTTTATTTATGCTGATGTGTAAAGTGAACACTGGCGGGAAATTAGGACGAAATATCATTATTTAAATGCTTATTCACGTGTTCTGGACGCTTCAAAGGCTGAACTTTAAAAATACCGTTTCAAGTATTTTAAAGACAACTCAACTTTGAAAAAAACAAGACTCTCTTTCATATTAATTATACAATCGTGTAATAAATTTAATGACCCAACTCACAACTTGTAGGAACTTTAACAATCTAATAACTTCGACTTTAGGCATTTTCAGTTTTTTTAAACTTTAATAATGGTAATATACCATTGATGCGTTTACTGCACTAATAAGTATCATTTCATGCCATGGGAGGCTTTAGGGTAAGACAAGTTCGGCGACCGCCTCGCGCAATATCTTATTAGTCACATTAAATTTTCTAAACTCCAAAAACTCCGCCTCGGAATTAAAATATTTATCACATTAAAAAAAATGATGTAACTTTATAACAATTTCAAATAATGTAAAATTTCTTTGTTGAAAATAGGGCAGAAACGACTGCAAATGGTAGATGTCGAACATGTACGAAGATATGTATATATTACTTTGCATATATGAGATGTATATGAAAAAACATCGAACTATTTTCAGAGCAGTTAATATCTTATTTGATACATATACTTTGTGATTTTTCACAATAAAAACAGTAATTTAGTAATATGTATCTGAATGTGTTTTGGAATTAATGTTGTACCTTTGCACCTTTAGACTGACAATTGAATTTCCGAATTATCTGAATTTTTTTTCCTAAATCGAGTCCCGACACTTTATTTTGGATAATCGGAGTGCTACTGTACTCAGTGGCGTAGCGTGACTTCAAAAATAGGCCCTCTCCAAGTGTTCGCCACCCTCTCATCGAATAAAAAAGCCAAAATTCATACATATACTTTAACACCACTATCATGATATATATATATATATATTACCGTGGAAGGGGTCTCCCCTGAAGAAGTCCCCTCCATAATATGATTTCTAATTTCATAAAAATTCTTATTCGAAAACTTTTGATGCTCTTATTAACTTTTCATCCTCATTGATAAATAGCATTATTCATTTCACTATATCATCATAATTTAGATAATGTTAAAAAATTTAGAATGGCCGTGATACTGATAAAATAAAATCGGAAATAATTAAAGATTATAAATTAAAATAAGAAAAATATAAATATCAAAATCTCTTATATAAATTATTAATTTTATTTTCATAATATATATATACTTACTTACTCTGTTGCAATAAAATATATGCACCCAGAAAGAATTGAGCCACAACTATAAAACTCAGCATGCAAATGTGGTTTGGCGAGTTATGCAAATGATCAAACGTACAGCACCAATGAGCATTGTGGAGGTATGTAACGCGTGTATGAACTGCAACGTGAGTAGAATTTGAAAGGGCCGGTGCGCTCAGTGATGGGCATTTACAACTGGATTAGCAGCTCAGATACACGATATTGACACGAAAGATGCTTTACAGACGTTCCCTACGGCATTACAAACATTTGTCCGACTTTGAGAGGGGGCGGATTATAAGCCTCAGAGAGATCGGTTGGTCGAACAGGCAGATCGGTCGGCATATTGGACAAAGCAATACGGTAGTTGCCCGGTGTTGGAACCAGTGGCTCAGCGAAGGCACAGTCAGCTATCGCAGTGGCACTGGACGTCCCCGGGTCACCAAAGCGCGAGAGTATCGTGCAATCAGGAGAGCAGCCATGTCAGCACCAACACTGACGCTATCAATAATTCGACTCCATTTGCCAACTCGTAGGGGTCCATTGATATCAAGGGATACCATTCGGCGACGACTAGCTGACGCTGGGCTCAGGCGACCATTACGGCGCACAGTGGGACGTCTAATGTAATCTAGGTGGTCAAAAGTCTAAAAATTACCCAAGGAAAAGTTAAACAAAAACAAGACCAAACATAATGGTATTAATCAGTGATATTGGAATGATGTGAATTTATAGAGAAAAAAGCCTATATTTCGAATAAATAACCGGCGAATCAGAAGCTTGCGCCACGAAGACGAGGCAACTCAGGGTGTGTGAAAAGTGGACTGTAATTGTAGTGGCGAAACGAAGTATTATATATATGGGGTTTGCTTGTCTTAATCATGCATTACAAAGATGAAGGTACGTATTTTTATGTTTTTTGGTTGAAATATTATATATCAATATATTTTAGCTGTAAAAAATTTGCAATTGAAGAACAGAAAAAAGAAAATTTTCGAAAATGTGATTATTCTTTAAACTCCAGTTTTTCATGAACCTAACGGAACTTGAAACCTGAACAATACTCGGATGCTATGATTAATGTAGTTTGTAACTTACCCAACCTCAGCTGCCTCTTTTTGCCTCATTGGTTAGGAGTCATATTTTATTGTTTTAGAGAGAAAAATCGTGATAAAGAAAAGGGAGCTTGTGGAAAGGCTAAGGGAGAATAAAGGTATCAGCCAAGAACATGTCACGTACATTTCAAGAGGAAATTTTTCGAATTTTGGAGTCTTTTTTGAAGATTCTTAGACAATACTGGGTAAAATGTAACCGCACCTACTCGAAATTATCAGTCAAACATGAACATTGGCTGGAAGGTACAATAAAAATTTCTAACGCGTATTTTTCACACACTTTCAGCATCAGATGTTGGCTGGCCTTCTAAATTGTTTTCAATTTGTTAATTAAAGTCTAAAATAAGGAAAGTAAAGTCACTGTTTGTAGAGCGACCTTTAGACGAACTTCGTTTTGTTGCCCAGCGTAAGTCGAGGAAGTCAGGGAAAATGGATAAAGTTCTAATGTTAGAAACACTATTATCTTCACCAAATCGAGTAACTAGAATTAAAAAAATGTATAATGCAAAAAAATGACGAAAAAACTTCGTCTGCATGCTTTTATGACGAAGCATTGGCTTTGCTGGTTTCTTGCAAACTTACAAAAAAAGTTTGATTGCGCAAAGGGCAATGGAAATGGGGGTAAAACCTTACCCGTCATATCACGTGATTTCTACAGCAAAGAAAATGTGATACCCTTCGCCCTCAGACATGCTGATAACCGAAACTATGGCTGAAATTAAGGTACAAGCCAATCTGATGACCTCAATAGACTTGTCATGACTAAAAATTTTACATTAAATTATTTTACGAGGGAAAAGGGGCCTTCTGATCTTATATTTACTTTTAAATGGGGATGTGACGGATGTGAAAGCTTTAACCGTTACAGGCAGAAGGCTTCGGAGGGATTTTTTGACTATTCCAGTATTTTAATATCGTCTTTTGTACCATTTCAATTAATTGGAGAGAATACCGAAGATCAGAAGAAAGTTTTTTGACAAAATTCCCAGACGTTATCAACTAAATTTTGCAGACCAATTAGATTTCATTTCGTAAAAGAAACGGAAAAAAAAAAGATAGTCGACGAAATGGTGCATATAAGGAAACAAATCAAGAAACTCCACCACAAAAATAAAAATATTGGAGCACACAGTTACTATAAAATCGTAATTTCTTGAGACAATAGTTGATGGTTAGGTGTGTAACGCTTTGGCATCAAACCGCCCGACTCAGAAATGTTATGTCTGTAGAGCCACTGGCAAAGATATGAATAATTTGGACAAGGTAAGAAAAGAAAATGCAATGAAGAAACCTATCAATGGGTTTTTAACTCTTGACGGGTATATCAAAATTATGGAGTGCCTGCCTACTTCACATTTCGTACAAACTCAAAATTAAGA
>QLNU02015360.1:253436620-253447355 GCA_006491805.2 Dysdera silvatica
TACATTAACGTGTAAATTACCCCAAAATTTCCATTTGGATAAAGCTTTGTTTCATTGCAAACTAAAAATACTTCGTTATATCATTAAAAACATCCGGTGTAAATTTGTTTATATCGAAAATGAACTCTATCCTCTACATCTGAAATTATCCAAAGAAGTCCCAAATCTTAGTGTTTGGGAAGTTAGAGTTTATTCACGATGCCAACGCATTATGGATAAATGCCACTCAACTCATTTAAAAAAATTCTCTAAACTTATCGATCCTCCAACCAACCAAGAGCCAAGATGCGGTTCTGAACCTTTAGAGTACTTCACTTTCAGAGCATCAACTCAACTTACTTTCCTTAAACTCAAATTTCGCAATAGCCCGGTAAATACATCATACCAATTTCATAGCGCCTATCAAAAAAGTATTAAAATTTAGCAGATTGCATTTTGGTCAAAAAGAATTTCTTCGTCATTGCATTGCGGAATCATTATCCTCAAACAATAATGAACCTTTGCCTAACGTTTCTTCTGCTGATGCTCGGGAAATGAAAAATTTACTCACGAACGAAGGACATTCAAATATTGGTACAGCCACCCATCCACTGTCCAAATATCTTGTCCGGAAATTTTCACCTCTATTAACAAATAATATTTTTACAGTTAAAAACTCTTCCAATTTTATTAAAAAATAGAAGTTAATCAATCCTAATTCCTTCAAAATGATCTCGTTTGATGTGAAGAGTTTATTTACAAACGTACCCATCCAAAGCTCACTTGATTCACTTACTCGGAGATTGAAGGAGTTCCATTATACAGATCATGAAATTAACGAACTGATTCTCCTTACCAAACTATGTATCAACCAAACTTGTTTCTTGTTTGAAAATAACTTATACAAACAAACCAGCGGTCTTGCAATGGGAAATCCACTTTCCCCAATCCTGTGTGATATATTCATGCACTATATAGAAGATAAAATACTGTCGCTCATCCCATTCAAATTCTGGATAAGATATGTGGATGATACTTTCACTCTAATTTCTAGCAATATGAATCCTTCACAGATCATCAACCTCCTAAACACCATTGATCTTAATTTACATTAATTCAATTTACTTTCGAAGAAGAAAAAGACTGTATACTGCCTTTCCTCGACGTTTTAGTTCATAGAACACCTACTAGCGTCCAAACCAGTGTCTACCGAAAACTTAATTCCGTTAGTCTTCTTCCTCACGCTCTATCGGCTCATCCACAAAGCCAGAAAATGAGCTCGTTTTATTGGTTGGTGTCTCGTGCCATCAAATTCTCTTCTACAAGTGACGCATTGACTAAGAAAATCAGCTACATTCGAAAAATTGCCTCATACCGTGGCTACAATCCAACAATTATTGATCATATTTTTAAAGAACTCACTAAACCTAAACCGGCCTCTTCTCTCTCCAGTGATTCTTCAGCTCCTAGGGACATTGTCTGCATTCCTTATGTTCCGAAAATTTCTACTAGGATCGCTGCTGTCCTGCACAAATTCAACTTTCGCGTTACCTTCACTCCGATCAACAAAATAGGCTTTTCTCATCTTAAGGATAACATCCCGGATTCTGACAGCTGCGGCATATATTCCATTCCGTGCCAGTGTGGCCAAATTTATATCGGTCAAACACGGAGAGCACTGCGCCTCAGACTAAATGAACACGAAGCTTATGTCAGAAAGCAAGAATTCCATAAATCGGCTCTGGCAAAACATTCATGGGAATTCGGACATCAGTTTCTATTCTCCAATGCACGTATTAATAAAAAAGTCAACTCAACACTTGATCTCAGTTTCTTTGAGGCATTTCACATTCTATCAAACATCAATGTTGCAGTTAATGATCAACTCCTTAGTAACTCTATATCATCCACTTGGAAAAACCTTTTGGGTCTCACGGCTGAAGACGTCTCCACAAATACGCTTTACTCCTCCGCCCAATCAAGTTTCCAACCGACGTGATGGCAACACCGACCAACAGCACGGACATAAACAGAAGCCGCCATTCGCTCTGACGACGATAGCTGGTTAACGCTATCGAAATAGCTATCAGCAGTATTATCGTTTTAACGATTCTAAATAACTGCACCATAAAAATTGTATTTTATTTGCTTCTATTGATTAGTGCAGTGTGTCGCCATTAAACTGTTTAATGTTATTTTTATTTAGTGTTGGTTATTCCATCCGTTCGTTTTGCTGTAAAGCGCCACCTAGCGGACATTTTCGATTTT
Organism: Dysdera silvatica; assembly: GCA_006491805.2. Lineage (NCBI taxonomy): Eukaryota > Metazoa > Arthropoda > Arachnida > Araneae > Dysderidae > Dysdera > Dysdera silvatica. The sequence goes on from QLNU02015360.1 coordinate 253,438,868, forward strand.
GTTTGTTTGTTTGTTTTTTCTGCTAAATTCCTTTTCCATATCCCTTGGATAGTCCATGTGCCAATTTTGGTGCCAATCCGCTGATCAGTTTAAGCAGAAGGGTAATAAATAATAGGTCAAGTTTAATTATAGCCACCCTGTGCACTTAGACCAGAACGTATGTCTAAGTTATTCTTTATAATGGGATGTTTACTTAAAACTACCTTTAATTGCAAGCAATTATATTACTAAGTTGCCTTTTATTTATTTAAGGGAAAATAAATCGTGCATTTTTAAACATTTTAGATCACTTTAATGTTTCTAACCACCAATAAGAGAAATGCATTTATATTTTTTCAGTTAAATATAAGTTTCACTAAAGTGTTAATACCAGTTTTAAATATTTAACGAAATATTGTTTCCGCCTAAAAAATGTGCACTTATGAAATTATTTTAAAAGTTTTAGAAGATAAAAAATCATTATTTTATTTTTATTTATTTTAAATCAAAAATCACGAACACTGGATAACATGTTAGCATATTTGTAGAAATTTTATAAATAGCTGATAGGTTCTTCTTCGATTATGAGAAATTTCCATTTTTTCAAGCAAAGATTAAAATTATTCTTAAAAAATCTCATCGATCTATCCGAGTCCAATCCTTGCAACACCAGACTTTTTATCCACGTCGCTAGCTTACATTACGTCTCTCACTCTCTTTTCTCAAATTTTCCCATTAAATATAGAAGCTACTCTCTTTTAATTCGTAACCTTTTTTCTCGTTATAGAAAAAAATGCCAATTACGTCACAAGCGAAAAAGGAAGAGATTTCGACAGGTATACGTTACTACAAATACTTTCACGCCAATATAATAATCTCGCCAATATAAATCGCCAAGTTGCTTAGCAACCAATGGCCATTTGCAAAATTTCACTCGAACGCGCGCATATTCGCTAAGGTTTTTTAGTGTATGTGTGCGTGTGTGTTGGAGAATGTAAAATGAATCAAGACGGCAAAGTACCTTTATTTTTCTTCTGATAATTCTTATGAAGGATCTAATTGTTCATCCATTTTTATTAAACTTATATTTTTCTTAAATCCTCCGGTTTTGACAGTAATATCTCTAGATATGTGTTTTTGGTCTTGGATTACGATATTTTATGAATTTCAAACATATTTAAAAGAACCATGACTATTACAAGAATCAAGACTATTTACGAGAATCATGCAAATTAGTGACATGAATTAAAAAGGCTAAAAACGGTCATGGTCTTACTTCAATGTTTCAGCCTGTTTTAGAAATTTCATCTTCTTCAATTATTACCTCTCGACCAAAGATGTTGCGAGCTTTCCAGGATATGATCGCGCTGCTAATACCAATTACATAACTCGTTTTTACTAACCATCTCCATACTTTCGAAATACACTCTATAACAAAAAAAATCGACGCACCAAGGAGGAGTTGTCCGATTGCGATAAAAATTGGTGGATGTGAAGAACATACATAGAAAAAGAAACGATTAAAATTTCAGAACAATTGAATGATTTATTGCAGAGTTTGACCGTTACAAAGGGAGGAAGTCAATAAGGCGTTGGTCCACCTCTGGCCTGGATGCAAGCTGTCACCCGGCGTGGCATAGACTGATAAAGATCCCGGATGGTGTCCTGCGGAATTTCTTGCCAAATTGTCTCCAACTGTCGGGCTAAATCGTCAACATTCCGGGATGGTTGCAATCGCCTTCCCATAGCGTCCCAAATGTGCTCTATGGGAGAGAGATCAGGAGACCTAGCTTGCCAAGGAAGTGTTGGGCAAGCTTGAAGACAATTCATAGCAACACGTGCCGTGTGCGGCCGGGCATTGTCTTGTTGAAACGTAAGTCCAGGGTGTCGCAAAAGGAACGGTAACACAACCGGTCGTAGAATGTCGTCTACGTACCGCTGTGCTGTAAGTGTGCCAGAAATGACCACCAAAGGGGTCCGGCTATCAAAGGAGATGGCACCCCAGACCATAACGCCCTGTTGTGGGCATGTGTGGCGTGCGATAGTAAGGGCAGGATCCCCACGCTGCCCTGGACGTCTCCAGACACGTCTGCGGTTGTCGTCAGGACACAGTTGGAAACGGGACTCGTCACTAAAGACTATACGTCCCCAGTCAGCGCAGTTCCAAGTTGATCGAGCCCGGCACCACTGTAATCGGACTTGACGGTGTAAAGGCGTGAGAGGTAAGCGGCGTAACGGTCAGCGCGAGCGTAAATTCCGCTCTCTCAGTCGTCTGCAGAGGGTCATGTTGGACACATGTGTGCGGGCCACACGTTGGATAGTTGATAACGACGAATCCGGTGCTGTGACAGCTGCTCTGACAATCGCTCTGTCTTCCCGTTCTGTTGTGGCCCTAGGTCGACCGCTGCCATCCCTACGCTGACATCTGCCGTTGTTGACCCACTCTTGCCAGCACCGTCCAATCGCCGCATCGCTTCGACCCACATGTCCAGCGATTCTTCGATTCGTCCAACCAGCCTCTTTCAATCCGATAGCACGACCTCTTTCAAACTCTGACATATGCTCGTAATGAGCACGAATCTTTCGGCGAGGCATTGTTACAGTCGACGTAAGATATCCGCAGTCAAAATGCAACAGAAATTTTGACCACATATTGAGAATCGCTCCTTATATACACCTGCTGAATGCGCAGTTCCGATGCGCTGGAGTTCCCGCTATTCATTCATTGGACACCAAATTTTAATCATTTGCATGTTCGGTCAAAATGTCTTTGCATACGAAATTTCATTACAATCGGACAACTCTTTCTTGGTGCATCGATTTTTTTGTTATAGAGTGTAGTTTATAAACCCAAATGTGAAAGTATACGTTGGTTTGAAAATCGTTAAATTTCCTGTGTCGTAACGAAACTTCCGAACGCATCAGATATTCGCAAAATGAGAAGTCCCTTCCACCTTCGTGTTATCTTTTCCCTCCTCATCTAATCGCGATAGCAGATGGCACGGTCTGAATCTTAAAAGCGCCAGCTTACTAAAAAGCATGTCGAAATTATTTCGCAAAAATAAATAAACTAAAAAAAATCTCTGATACCCAAACCCTAACAGACTTATTTCTCTACCTAAATAAAATGCATGTGCCAACTCAACGTCCTGCTGAAAATCACACTTTCTCAAATGAGACCATAAATCTATATTAAGCAATGCTTTGTTTTATAGTCTACTGGAAATAATTGGGAGGGCGGATTGAGTGCGTTTTCTTCATTTGTTTCCATTCAAATTTATTTTGTAAATGACTAGCAAAAATAGTTTAAAAAAAAAAGGCTGAACTTTGTTGAAAGTTGTCCAAAAACCAGCAAATACGAAAACTTTTTTGAGACCTTGAGTGTCAGAAGCGCGTAGTCGGTATTTTCCAAAATTTCTTGAGAGTACGCGGCGCACACAGAACGTACCCTTTGGGGACAGCCCTGTTCATTTCAAACCTAATCATGTCAATATTTTCTAAATCTAAATAAATCACAATTGTAACATTAGAATAATATCAAGCAGATATATCAACAGTAAATATATATAGATTGAATAAATTTTTTTCTTACACTTGCTCAGACTTTTTGTTAAATGTATGAGATCAACTAATGCATGGTTGAAAGAACTATGCTCATACAGTTTTGGTCTACTTTTATTGGTATATTGAAACTTAATGTAGAACTTTTTTATTGCAGTTGTGCTTTTATGTTGTTTCATGAAGTGCCGAGTACCACGAACAAAACAAGAAATCGAAGCCGATTTTAAAAGAAAAGAAATTACTAAAAGATTTAGGTTCCTGTTAGACAAAGTTCAAATAGAAGATACAAGTCTTAGAACAGGTAAATATTAGCATTTCAGATATATCCGCAAAAAATATTATTTAGTTTCGAAATGAATGAATGAATCAATATATACAAGGTTCTGCCGGATTTGACCGACAAATTCAGAGGGGTTATGTTAGACATCAAGAGAACGAAAAATTGTCATAGAACATGGGGTAGCAAACCACGTTTATTGGGGGAAAATCGCAAAACTAGTTATGAAGGTTGTGACGTCGAGTGGAACGAAAAGGGCCAATAATAAGTAGAAAAACATTTATTTGACTTAAAGCAGGGTTACAAAATAGACAATGCATCATAGCTCAACATCAGAAAGGAGAAGACGTGAAATTTTTATAGGAATTGTTCGAAGTTGCGGCCGCGAAGTTCATTGCACAGCCGACACCGAAGGATTAGAGATTGCCGAACGCGTCCAAACATACCCGGTGTGCTGGCGATGTCTGCTGAGGCGACGAAGATCCGTGCTGTGAGATCCTCCAGTGTATCCACAGGCGTTTGATAAACAAGCGATTTCAAGTGGTCCCAGAAGAAGAAATCCAAAGGATTGAGGTCCGGGGAGCGTGTAGCCATGCAACAGGTCCGCCACGTCCAATCCACCTCCCGGGATATGTAGCATCGAAGTAGTTACGCACCACAATCGAAAAATGTGCTGGTGCACCATCATGTATGAACCACATGTTCTGGCGCACAATGGCCGATATTCCCTGCAGCAAATCCGAGAGGGTGTACTGTAGGAAAACAAGGTACTTTGAGCCATTGAGGCGTTCGGGCAGAAGATACGGTCCCAACAGATGATCTGCGAAAATCCCTACCCAGATGTTAATGCTGAACTTGTGTTGCACTTTCTACGAGACAGTGATGTGGGGACTTTTGGACGACCACATATGCGCATTGTGAATGTTGACCACGCCTTCTCTCCTAAAGCAGGCTTCATCTGAGAATAAAACAGTGGCGGGAAACTGTGAATCATTCTGTGTAGCATCAAGCATCCAGTGTACGAATTCTACCCGAAGGGGGTTATCGGCATCGGCTAGGAGTTGGACTTCTGCACGTGGAAGGGGTGCATCTTTCCAGCACGCAGAACCTTCCACACCATTTCGTGCCGAATACCCAGTTCAGCTGCAACCGATCGTGTACTTGTCGACGGGGAATCTGCAAACCGTTGCAATACTCGGTTTTCTGTTTCAGGTGTGCGCACACTGCGTTCTTGCCCTGCATTAGGCCTCATTATTTGGAAGGATCCCGTCTCCCGCAGCCGTCGATCGATGCTCGTGAAGGTGGTATGGTGCGGACAACGCTTCCTCGGATGTTGCTCTTGGTACATCCTCTGTGCTAGGCGTCCAATGCCATCTGCTCGGCCATAAATCAAATGCATGTCCGCATAGTCCATGTTCGTGTAATCTGACGTTGTTTACGAGTGAAGTTTAACGCCCGCGAATTCTGCAGTGCCCACTAATGAATACTTGCTCACTACTTTTATTTTCACCCATACGAATGGGAAATTTGCATACGAGAAGGTTTCTTCTTCTCGAGCGCAGTGCTCATAATCCTCGCATTCGTTTAGTCACTCCCTTTGTCAGGCTCATTGTCCTCTCGACGTCTATTTTTGCGATTTTCACCAACTAAACGTGGCTTGCGACTCCATGTTCTATAGCAATATTTCATTCTCTTGATGCCTACTCTCACCCCACTGAAATTGTCGGTCGAATTCGGCAACACCCCGTATATATATCATCATCATATTCAACCATTATCTATCCACTGCTGGATGAAGGTCTCTCCAAATGCTTTCCACACAAGTCTATCCTGGGCCATTCGTTTCCACGTCACCCCAACCTCTTTTCTTATTTCATCCACCCATCTAGTTTGAGGACGTTTTCTAGGTCTTCGGTGGTCTCTTGGAATCCAGTTCAGAATTTCTGTTGTCCATCGTTGATCAGTTCTTCTTGCAATATGCCCAGCCCATCGCCATTTCAGCCCTTTTACTTTAACAATGATGTCCTCTACTCTAGTTTGCTCTCTCACCCAAGTGTTTCTTTTTCGATCTCTCCTAGTTATTCCAAGCATGCACCTCTCCATGCTCCTTTGCGTTGTCTGTAACTTTCGTATTGCTCCAACTGTTAGACTCCATGTCTCTGATCCATAAGAGAGGACTGGCAATACACACTGGTTGAAGACCTTTCTTTTTAGACACAAAGGCAATTTCCCCTTCAGGATAAAACTGTTTCTTCCAAATGCACTCCAGCCAAGTTTAATACGTCTGTTGAGTTCTTTCATAATGTTGCCATCCATTGAAATCAGCTGGCCAAGGTAAATATATGAATCAGCAATTTCTAGCTCAATGTTGTCAACTTGTATTTTTGTTTCCTCTACAAAATTATTGAACATGATCTTAGTTTTTTGTAGGTTCATCTTGAGTCCAACTTCTTTACTTCTAGTTGAGAGCTCCTGTACCATGTCTTGGAGTTCTAATGGGTTCGTTGAAAAAATAACAATGTCATCAGCAAACCGCAAATGATTTAAATATTCACCATTTATTTTTATTCCCTTGTTATTCCAATTTATCAGCTGAAAAATCATCTGTAAAGCTGAAGTAAAAAGTTTTGGAGAAATGGTATCTCCCTGCCTCACCCCTTTGCCAAGTTTGATAGTTTTGGTATCTTTATGTAACCGAAATTTTGCACTTGCATTTTTATACACACGTTTCACCATGTCAATGTACACATCCTCAATGTCTGTTGATCTTAAAGAGTTGATGACTGCTGATGTTTTAATAGAGTCAAAGGCCTTCTCATAGTCAATAAATGCAACACACAATGGAAGTTCATATTCATGTGTTCTTTCAATTAATTCTCTTAATACTTGAATATGGTCCACTGTACTGAATCCACTTCGAAATCCAGCTTGTTCTCTTGGTTGAGCTGCATCTAATTTTTTCTGCAGGCGATGTGTTAGCACTTTTGTGAAGATTTTATAAATAGCAGGTAACAAGCTAATTGGTCGGTAATTTTTCAAATCCTCTTTATCACCTTTTTTATGCAAAAGAATTACTGTTGCAGAATCCCATTGGTTTGGTATGTTACCGCTGTTAAGACATTTGGTAAAGAATTTTGCAAGTATGTCTTCTACATATTCTCCAGCTTCTTTTAGGATATCTAATGTAATACCATCATCACCAGGGGCTCTTCATTTATTCATATTTTTTTATTGCAAATGAAACTTCTTTTAAGATTTTAGGAGCTGTTCCTTCGACTATTTCAATGTCTTCGTTTAATTCACTGTTACTTTCGTATAGATTTTTGTAGAATTCTTCAACTCTTCTAAGTATTTCTTCCCTATTTCTTGTTACGGTGCCATCCTCTCCTTTTAATGCAATGATGTGTTTCTTCCCAACAGATAAACTTCCTTTAACAACCCTAAGGCTCTTGTTATTTTCAATGGCCTTCCTTACTAGCTCACAGTTGAATTTTCTTATGTCTTCTTTCATGCTTTTGCGCAGAGTTTTACAAAGTTCTATGTACTCAATCCTGGAACTGGTATTTCGATTGTCCACCTTCATATCTCTTCGCCTTTTCATGAGCTGTTTCGTCTTCTCAGATAATTTGCTATTGTGCTTTTTACAGGTTACACCACCAATTTCCCCAGCAGTTTCAACTATTGTCTTAACAATGTTTTCATTTGCTTCTGAGATATCACTTTCATCAATAAGTCCTTCCAGTGCAGAAAAGCGATTTTTTAATTCCAACTTGAATGCCTCGGTATTTTCTTTTAATTTCTTTAAATCCACCCTCTTACTTACTTGTTTCCTAATGAGCTTCTGTCGTTCTAATTTAGTATTTAAGTGCACTTTACATCTCACCATTCGATGATCACTTCCAGTATTAAATCTGTTCAGTACACTGCAATCTTCAATAATTGATTTCTTGTTTGCCAGGATATAGTCAATTTCACTAGTTCCCCCATTTGGGTGTTTCCATGTCCATTTTCTTTGCGGTTTCTTCTTAAAAAATGAATTCATGATGCTAAGGTTTTCAGCTTCTGCAAATTCGATGAGTTGATCGCCACGTTCATTCCTTTCCCCATATCCGTATTTACCAACCGATGTCTCTCCTTGTTCCTGTTGTCCAATTCTTGCATTGAAATCCCCCATGATGAGCTTGATATGTTGTTTCCCTTTGGTGTGTAACTCTTTGATTTCTTCATAAAATTCTTCAACCTCTTCGTCGGTATGGCTTGATGTTGGTGCATATACCTGTACTATTTGAAGTTGGTATCGCTGGGTTAGTTGAACTGAGCAGCAAATTCGTACCGATTGGTGATTGAACCGGTCGCGCTGCCATTCATAAGCAGTATTCAAAGGGGTGTTTTCCAACAGGATAACGCTCGTCCTCATACCGCTGCTGTCGCCCAACGTGCTCTACGGAGTGTCGACATATCACCTTGGCTTACCAGATCACCAGATCTTTCTCCCATCAAGCACATATGGGACATTATTGGAAGACAAATCCAGCGTCATCCACAACCAGCATTAAGCGTTGCTGATTTGACTGACCAAGTGAAAACAGGCGAGGAATTCCATACCACAAAATGACATACGGCACCTGTACGACACAATGTATGCACGTTTGCATGCTTGCATTCAAAATC
>QLNU02015360.1:253447455-253480935 GCA_006491805.2 Dysdera silvatica
TGTTTTGCATGCCCGATTGTGTGAGTGTGTTTTTGGGAAGGAAACGGTCATAAAAATGACAAGCACCGCAATCGTATCTCAAGGCTCCGATGAAACAATGGGAGATGCGATTCGATCGCCAAGGACGTATCTTGGCGGCCAATAGGTTCATTGTTTTGGCGCGTAAACATATAAAGTGATTGCTGCCATCCCCTTCGGTGAAATTTCTTGCAAATTGACATATTTTATGGTGATGCCACTACCGTCTCAACAAATATAAGCGACTATATGACAATCAAGCCAAATCCCGAGGAGGTTATCGAGAATCAAAAAGCCGAAATTTTACGAGTTTTTGAATTCGGTGTAATAAACACCTTTCACTTACACTACATACTACTGTGATGCCAAGGAAAAGGAGATATACGGTTGATTAACATTAGAATATCTGAGAACAGACGGGCAGTTGAGAAACAGATGGAAAAATGACCAGGTGCAAAGATTTCCAAATCGTGGTAGAAAAATTCTGGATAGCCGAAGGCAGCTACAGTTATTTTAGTCGCAGTAGGTGCTTTGGGTGTAATTCCCCAAAAATCTGATGCATAACTTCAACACCCTCAATATCAAAAAGTAGTTCCGCCATCAAATTAAAATAAAAAAAATTAGGACTACTGGGTACACTCAAGTCATACCAAGACACTTTCAATTAATTGAGGTCTTTGCACATGATGTTATGATCATATGAAAGAAACTAGCCAAATATAGCACGGATTGGGAAATTATACACTACAACAACACTACTACAATGGATAATCATATCTGATTTACAGACATTGCGGTATTTGAAAACGAATGAGAAACAGATAGAAAAATTATAAAGAGCTACAAATTGAAGTGAAGAGGCTCCAGAACGGTGTTTCTCAAAGTATGGTTCCTCAGGGTGATTGCCAAATTTCAGAAGAAAAAAAAAATAATCAGAAATGACCGGCGTAGCTAGAGTTTAATTTCGGGTGAGATTTAAGGAATTTCTCATAAATATTACTTGTTATAAACGTTACCTTTCGGCGTTTCGTGAAAGATTTGAATCCTCTAAATACACCCTTGCTGTCTACATTGCTTATTATTATTTAACTAAATTAATGATGTCATTTTCATTGTAAATTTGACAAAATAAGATCGTAACTGACACTCTCCTTATCAAATAGTGTTACTCTAAAAATTATTTTGTTTCAGGTGGGTTTGGCCACCAACCCATGGTCGGATATTTTAGAGATTTTCTGCCAAAAGTTCATGCTTTTTTAAAGTAAAAAAAAAAATAAGCTTAAAAAATTTACCACAAAACGAGCTAAGATTAACTACAAATTATATTTCAAGGGATAAATAAATCTTTTCTGCCGGACCCTTATATACGTATATAATACGTATATATACGTATATAATACGTATATATAATACATATAAGCCTGCTAATGAATCGCATATATCGATGGTTACTTGGGTTATGTTCTTCCATGGGAGAAACAGGGGGGAGGTAATACACACATACAGTATGACGGTGGCTAAGTAGGGCTTAATATTATTAACCATAGTTGGCAACCTTAATTTCAGGCAATATACTTTTTTAATGGGGGGCAGAAATCCCCCCGGCGGTGGTCCGCGATAAATGAAGGAATGCGTAAAGTGCTCCGTGAGTAACTAGAGCTTTGAGAACCACTGCTCCAGAACAAGAAAGCCACAATTTTGTTTCGATTGTTGGGAGCATGGGCTCCTATATGGGGGCAAAGAGGAGACCACCAGCCATTAAAAAATTTGATTTTTCCGATTGAGCTATGCATTCATTTTCAGAAATTTTAGTCACATTTTAAAATAAGGTACTTTTTAGCTTATTACTAATTGTCAAGCAATATCAATTATTTTTGTAGCGTTTTGGTATCTTGTACATTCACTAAAATATTTAATAGCTTTCAGCAGAGGTAATATTTTTTTTCAGACCCTCCTAGAAGTACTCGTATGGGCGCCCATGGTAGTGAGTACAACGGATACAATTTCACGAAAATTTAGAACACAGTCTTAACACACTAAATATGGAGTAAATGTTTTGCTATCAAATTAAAAAAAAAATTCTGTGAGGAGTCCATCACACAAAGATATATTTAATCATACCAGGCCTTTGAATAAGGCTGATAATCAAATAAAAAAAATCAGTCACGTACCATATATATTGCAAAATTGTGCAACAAGAGTTTAGGAACATGATGTTTCATATATCGAAAACATTTTCATTGTTCCACGCTGTAGAAAGTGGCCAAAACAAACCAATTTTTACATAGGTACTAAAAAATAAATAAATAATAACAATAGCCTGCGTTGGAAAAGGAGAAAAGGGAAAAAAAGTAGACAGAAAAGAAAGTATAAGAAGAGTGATATTTGAAATACAATTTATTGCCGCAGAAATTGATTGAGCGTTGCATTGTTGTTCGGATATCTTTACAACTCAATAATGTGGCCAAGGTCGAACAGACTACAATTCCACCCGTATTATTGTTGCCGCATAGTTTCTCTAAATTTATCATCAGATCTTTTTTATTATTATTATTATTATTCGATTCATCTGTTGGGGGAGGGGGCGCCCTCTTTCGGTGATTACCCGAAGCTGACAAACAATAGTTTTTCACATAAAAAGATGCGTTTGCGATGGAATATTTTCTCTTGTATTTATGTCTTTTTCTGACATAAACTCATCTATATGCAAATGCATATAAAGAGTTACGAATGTTCAATTGGAAAGATATGAAGACAGTGAAAGCTAATGAGAACGTGTGGGACAAACAGGGCCAGCGACATAGCTCGCACCCAATTAGGTGTAGATTGGAAATATTTTACCTGCGAAGAAGATGCAGACTTAAAACAGGCAGAAAAAGAAAAGGAGAGAGATAAAAAAAAAATTAGCCAGGCTAATGAAGTGAGCAGGCTATATACAGTAGAACCTCCATATAACGTACTTCCGTATAGCGAAATTTTCTATATAGCGAAGTTTTGGTAAATCCCCATGGTCATTATACACGAAAGTGTTTCTATATAACGAAATTTTTAACGACCAAAACAGAAAATCGAGTGGTCACGTCAGCGACATCGGGTTCCCTCATACCATGAGAATACAATACGGTTTTAAGGTAAGTGGCAAACGAAGAGAATGGGGCACATCTAAGGGATTTTAAACTCCCTAATAAAGAGTTTTCCTAAGCACACACACCTGTATCTGGTTGCCCCATACAGTGCGAAACTGCTAGGCTATGAACAGGCCCTAATTGTCCTTGAATACACTGTATTGTTTGAATAGTAGTACTTGTTGCCCTTTTTTGCTTGTTTGATTACCAGAAATCCAGACCTTGCAAATTTCCCACAGGGGTGCTAACACTTGTATGATGAATCAACATCACCATTTGTTGTGCAGCAGGATGTTAGAAATTTTTCTACAAAAGCATGAATGTGTATGAAAGAAGCATTAAATACGTTTTCATTTTAAGGTAAGAATTGTTCAACTATTTTTTTTTTTATACGCATGTATATTTCACACTTAACAACATCTATTTTTAAATGGTTGAATGTTATTTATGAGAAACAGTCGTTAACTGGAAAATGGGATTTTAATTGCGGTGGTATATTACCCCCCAAAAATAAAATGTTTAAAAAGTTAATAAGCGCCTAGCAACACCCCCGTTTTGCACGGCTCTGCATCGAGCTACATATACAAATAGAGTATATATAGTGAAACCCTACATTAACGGACATTCGCCGGACAGAAAAATTTGTCCGTAAAAGATTGGTGGGGGGTCTTTCTGAAGTAGGTGAAATATATTTCAATCATTTAAATACTTCATTTTGAAACTTTTGAATTTTTGAGTACATAGGACAAGTTTAAGATAACGAACGTAAGCATTTGTTGAATGTAATAAGTAAATTTACAACAAAACGTTAAATATTATAATCCATTTACATTGTAACAAAAATTTATCATTATCTGTTTGGCGGGTTTTACTCATCAGTCCTTCTTCGAAATGTGTTTTTAATTGCGAGATCAAATTGATCGCCACGATTATAGGAAAATGCCTTTAGTTTTATACTAGCTTACACGGCCTATGTGGTAGTCTAGTAAGTTCGATAATTTTGTGTTGATAATTGTTTATTAGTTTCGAGCAGTGTATCATTATATGATTTATTTATTATCAAAGTCTTTATTAAGCATTAGTCATTTGAATCAGCGAATCCGAATCAATTGTCCTTCTTCGTTAACGAAAGGAAAATTGTCCTTTGCTCTTACCTTGTTTATCCTTAATTTCCTGTTGTGAAAAACGCCTCTAGTGAAGGCCGAAGTTCAACGTGTTTTTTCTGTACAGGGGTTCTAGTCTAATGGGATGAATCATAAAAAACAGTGTTGGCATCCGTATCTGAACGTGACCGCTAAGCACGTGTTTGAAATGTACATACTAATGTAAATCAGTTTCTACCTGGGAATTTTTATCTGACCGTAAAAACGAGGTGACCATATCTGAAAGTTGTCCGTTAACAGGGTTTTCACTACATTTATAGTTACACATCTGTATTCGCACACTAAAATTTTTAAAAGATATCACTAACCATACATTTTCATTTTATACAAAAGAAAACAAACAAAAAGATTTTATTATTATTGCAGCCTCTTTAACGTAAAATTTAGTTAAACTTAACGTCTTTTAGTAATGTAAATTCCTCTTAGTATGTTAAATAAATTCATCCGGATTTCATATCTTACCAACAGTAATCAGTCCAGCGAGGGCTAGGAACATAAGCTGCCATACGCGAAACCCCATCACCACTTCCATTTCCATCCAGTCTTCTTCCTCAGCAGCAGCACCTCCTAGTTTATCACACATATCTGGAACTGGATGGCCTACCTAAATGGAGCAAATAAAAATATTCTCTAATACCTGAAGTAAGCCTACAAGGTATATTGCGTTGATAAGAAACTTCGACTAACTATATAAAACAACTCGCAGAAAAAGAGAATTTTCGGAAACTTGGTGGGCTACGATTCCACATCTCGTGGTTGCCGGCCAAGTGCTAACCATTAAACTACAAGTGATATGTCATTCTCCTTCTTTTGAATGTATTCAAAGCTTTCTCACTATGAGCCCGCCAGGTTTCCGAAAATTCTCTATTTCTGCGAGCTGTTGTACCATAATTTCCATAATCGATGGTTAAGGGTGAAATAAAAAAGTCTTTTCTATATACTGCACATTCTCGTGAAAGCAAACTGAAGCATTTAAATCGATGCGAAAAACACAGTCAAACTTTGTAGAATGGTATCATAATATACAGTAAAAAGATATTTGGAAATGAATATTATTAAAAAGCTACTTTCGCAATGAAATTTTGAAGCAGATGAGAAAAAATCAAAAAATTTTATGATATTGCATATGAGAAGAAAAAGCAAACATTTTATGATATATGTATACACAAGATTATCAAATAAATCGTAATCAATATGTGCTGTAAGGTATTCTGCAAATATCTATGTACTTGTGAAGGATATTTTTTTACCATGAAATATTGGTGCATCTTATGTGGATAGTTATGAAACTGTAAAAGGAAAAAGAGAGGAAGGAGGAGTAATTGGAAGGAAGCAGTATGAAAGAATATAAAGAGAATAAAAGGGAAGGTAAAGAAAATTTGTTTGGATTTTATAGCACAAGATTACACATTAAGTCATCAGTGACCGAATCGATGACATATACCGAAAATAAGACCTAATCAAAAAATAAGCCCTAGCATGATTTTTCAGGGTGCCCTTAATATATGCCCTACCCCTAAAATAAGCCCTAGTTAAGATCGTCAGCCAGACGGGCGCCTTATTGCCGAATGACCAAGTGCAGACGCAACACTCATCCACATTTGAGACAAACGGACGTGGTTGCGACAAATTAGAATCTTCAGTATTCAATACGTCATGTTAGCAACGGACATTTAGCACTTGATTTAATAATAAATTTAAAGGATAATACATTTTGATGCTCAGATAAAATGAGTGCAAAAAGAAAGAGCTATTCGGTCGAATACAAGAAAGGAATTGTGGAAGACTCCAGGGATAAAAATCTTACAGGTTTCTGCAAAGAGAAGAAGATGGATCTACGAATGGTCCAAAAATGGCGATCAGAGTATAATAATCTCAGTCAACAGGTCGACGAGGGAAATCCCAAGAAGCGTAAGTGTAGATCAGATCGGCAACCATTATTTCCTGAATTGGAACACATCATCTGTGAATGGATTGCTGACAGAAGAGTAAAGTGTGTAGATGTTCGCAGAACTGATATTCAAGCATTTGCCCTTGCAATGGCACCACAGCTAGACATATCGCCAGATGAATTTAAAGCATCACAACACTGGGTGGATGGCTTCCTTCAGCGATATGAACTGTCTCTAAGAAGATCGACAACACTGTTCAAATTGGAAGACACTGAAGTGATTAAACGTGCACTTGCATTCAAGTGTTTTGTTGATGGCATCGACTTCTCTAAGTGCCAATTCTAGAACATGATTGCCATGGATGAAATTGCAGTGTTTATGGGTCAAGGATTTCAAACTACCATTGATCAGAGGGGTGCCTCTCCACTGGTTACGAAAATGCACGCATTACATGTATTTTGGCAATTCGTCTCGATGGAAAGAAAGAGGAAATCGAACGTGTTTCAGGTATTTATGTTCTTGAGACTGAAAAAGCTTGGTGCACACAAGCAGCAATAAGAAAGTGAGTCGATTTATTTCTACCACTCGTTTTGTGAGGTGGCCAAAGATGTATGCTAGTGTGGGATTCTGCCACCACTCACCGAGTTAAAACCATGAAGAGCTTCCTTGCAGAAAGAAGAATTGATCAAATAATGATTTCCGCAGGAATGACTGCATATCTCCAAACTCATGATATTGCAATAAACAAGCCATTTAAAGATCAGTTGCGCACGGAAATCAATGACTATATTGAAAATAGAATGGAGAGAAATCAACGAGGAAACTTTGTGAAGCCTAAGTTACAAGAAATCTTTACTTGGGTGAAGAATGCATGGGATAAAATAACGGACAGCTGTGTTACCAATGCCCTACGAGCAGGCTGCGTGGACAAGAATAGCTCATTTGAGGAGAGCTTTATTGCTCAACATAAGAGGCTAGGGCCAATGGTTTTAGAAGAAATGAAGTCTCAAAAAATTCAGGACAGAATTCGTGATTTGGAGCTTTATGATGACGTTCCAGAAGAAGACGACATGGCTGTATTAGAGTAAATGATTTTGTTCATTTTTTAATGTTTCTTGAACGTGAATAAATGTATTTCTTGAACCTGAATAAATGTATTTCTTGAACATGAGCGAATGTTAATTATTGTGCATGAAAAATAAGACATCCCCTGAAAATAAGCCCTAGAGTGTCTTTTGGAGCAAAAATTAATATAAGACCAGGTCTTATTTTTGGGGAAACACGGTAGCATGTAAGCTATGAAAAATACAATACCCTTTCATGCAACCCTCAACATACGAGAATTAGAGCTTCGGCCAAAATCCCATCTTTGTTTGGAATGAAGTTATTAAAAGCATATTTTACCATACTATCACTAAAGTTGAGATTAACGTCAATAGCTCGATGGAAAATTGGCCATTAATTACAAAATATTCCAAACTCGCATTCACCATTTCCTTTGCTTGTGATCGGTAACGTAGAGGTTTAAAACTTATTGGAGGGGGAGCTCGG
Source organism: Dysdera silvatica (assembly GCA_006491805.2). Lineage (NCBI taxonomy): Eukaryota > Metazoa > Arthropoda > Arachnida > Araneae > Dysderidae > Dysdera > Dysdera silvatica. Next base: position 253,455,205 of record QLNU02015360.1, read on the forward strand.
ACCCTACGGGGCCCATATAACTCCACGCCTGTGCTTGTGATACTGCAATTAAATATTCGTTTAGAAATACGTTATTTGAATGTAGTTGGGGGTATGATCGTAAGACATGTTCTGATAAAGTAAAGGTATCGTCCCCTCACATTTACAAAATGTATCGGTTTCTCATTTCCCTTCGTAAGGTAGTTCCTTAGATCAGTGGTTCTCAACCATTTTCAGGTTATGGTGTCCCTTGTGTATCAGGACATTTTTCCACGACGCCCGTTGTATTCTAAAACTACGCCGGCTATGTATCATTTTCTCTGCACATATATTGATAACTATTGGCCTAGATTGTGGAATATTTATATTTGGTTTTGTGTGTATTATAAATTCTTCGACGTATTTGAATGCTTAGTACGATCTCAGAAACGCGGGCGTTGTCTTTCTTTCCCCTTAAAAACAGTTTGGGCATGCCAGCGGCATAGCGTGGGTTGCCAGCGCCTGGGGGGCAAGTTAAGTATTTCGCCCTCTAAAACTCGTTAGTACTCCATTCCAATATCAAAATTTAGCGCCCCTAAGATTTTTTAGATTAAGAATTTTGCGCCCTCCTTTTCGCCCGGGAATTTCGTCCCGGTAGTAATCCCTCCCGCTACGTTATTGGGGCATGCCAGATGAGGCAGCACATCAAAAGAAGGAAAAAACGGACGGAACGGAAAAAGGATAAAACGGAAGAAGATAACACAAAATTTACTAATCTTTATAGAAAAATATTATTTGTCACATTTGGATATTTTTGCAGCCCTTACTTTGGCACTAGTATTATATTGTTTATCACTTCCATAGACAGCTTTAACGAGAAAGCGCCGCGCATTTTCCATAGAATTTGAATTCGTCAAAATATATTGCTATTCCATTATATGCACTCCATTATCCTAAAGCCATTCCCATGTATTGTTGGCAACGTGAATAGATGCATAATCCTGTCGAAAGATCTAATAAGGTTTACCAATGCTTTCAGTATAAGGAATCAAATTGCTTTCTGGGAAATCCTGGTAGCCCGTAGCCAGTGTTGCCAACATGTCTGAAGGAAATTTCTCTCAATTTTTTTACAAATGAGTTTTCATATGTTTCTATTTAGATACGTAAAATGTAAGTATCTAAATAAGCTTTCCACATTCAAATGTAGAATCTGAACGTATCTTTTCTATGGTGAAAGAAGGGAAGACAAAGAAATAGAATTGGTGATGTTGCGTTGAATGCGGTAGCAGCAATTCACTCGCCATTCCGATCAAAAACGTCCATTGCTACAATTTTCCTGTCAAAAACAATCACTTGAAGATGTAAAAGATACATGTAAGTCTTACATGTATCTGTCGATGTAAAACGGTACAAAAATTGTACAATACAATTCCTATACACCCGTATATTGCGACTAATAAACGTGAAAAAAAAATCCTTTAAATTTACAGTTTTTTGTGTTCTATAAATATTGACTTTGTCATATATCCCCTTTTAACAATGATTGCTTCAATCACATGTGTATTTATTTCATTCAGCAAATTAATAAGTTACATTTGTGGTCACAGAAAATAGGTTGTTAAGTATAAAGTCCCAATTTTTCAGGGCAGCACTTTTTACCTTTGAACTTTTCCTATACCAACAATTTATGAAAAAAATAAAAATTGGTTGACATCAATGCGACTCATATAATTTTCTAAATTTAATGGTTTGGAAAACAGTTAAGTTGAGGAAACACTTTTACGATTTTCCTATAGTTACCTGATTGTTCACAAGAACATGAAAAATGATTCACCATGCTTGCCTAATCATGGTGTGGTATTTAATCACACTTACCTAATTATTCACCATACTTTTTATAATACTAAAATTTTCTGCGTTATCATTTTGTTTAGTATTATCTATAAGGATCTTGTGTTTACTTAAATGGTAGTTAGGTATTAGATCAATGAAACAGTCACTTAACATGGAATAGTCTGCCACAGTGAATAAATGGTTAAATGCAGTTTTCCGTACAGATACTTCGAGAAAACTTTGGTAATTCAACTTGTTTCGTTGTTCCCATAATTAATGCCACTCTGAAGTGTAGTAAGTTGATTTAACCGAAAACACTCATTATTTTACGAGACACCAAGAAACCCACATCTTTTTGACTCGGAAAGTATTAGAGCCCTGGATTACCGACTTCTTCACAGTGTGCAGAAGGCTTAAGAGATGATCAGAGTCAGTGACTAAACTCATTTTGCCATTTTCGACTTAGCAACTTATTTCCTGTGACCACAGAAATATGCATTCAGAAAACTGTTGCTCCAGTTATGCACAATACAGATTTGCCTTGTTCTGTAGCTTCAAATTATTGTTTTTGACTTTCGCAACGGACGTCTTTTGATTGGAATGGTAAACGGGGTACTACTACTGCATTCAACGCACGCAATATCACCAATTCTATTTCTTTTCTTTGTCTTCACCTCATTCACTACAGAAAAGATACGTTCAGATTCTACATTTGAATGCGGTAAGCTCATAACAAATTTGGCTAACTTACTCAAATTAGGGAATTTCAATTCATCATATAAAGTCCTTGCTTCAGTTGTATCCCATATGGAATCTATTTCCATAGCCATAAATTTTTTTGGCTGATTTTCGTCAAAAAAGTGTGGCAGAGTTCTCTATTCAATAGACAATGCGTTGGTGTTCACATGTCGATGAAAATGCTCCCTCAAATGAGTAAGTTTTTGAAGTTTGTGTCCTGCTTGTAAATGTAGTGCCACACCTACGGGTAAAAATTTCAGCTCCTTAAAAACTGATCTGTTGATCGAGAGCATTTTTTCAATTTCATTGACTGCAGCAATATAGAAATCTAAGCACCGTTTTAGAATTTCATCTACTGTCCATTCGCGAGAAATTGGCGTATGGGTTCCGTTAGCTGGTTTTTGGACTGGTTTTTCGCTCGCGAAAACCCAGTTTCAGCAAGACGCCCTTCTCTCTACTGCAATGGAACAGCCCATCTGCTTTTTCCGCTAACGGAATCTACACGCCAACTTCTCGCGAATGGACAGTACACCTTGGTTAGGCAGTTTCTATAACAGCTTTTCACACTCCGGACCTAAGTAGAGATGAAGGTGGTAATATGGATCCTGTAGGTATTGTGAATCCCCTCGGTTCCGCGACCGGAACAAGGAACACTCTAGTGGCGAAGGGCTAAATCAACTATAATTACTCCACCTTAGATAAGAGATCGGCATTGCCGCGCATTATTGAAGGAGCATTCGTGTTGTGAGAGATAGCAGTTTCACCCTATTCGCGAACGTTTAGCAAGGTAAGTGAGGTACAAATTTTATGGGCATTTATGTTACACAATGCGCAGATTTCGATACGCAGATTCAGATACCTGGAACTACACTAGTTAGACGATAATGTGTCGAAATCAGACTTCAAGTTTTTGGTTAGGTTTGTGAGTAGTGATGTGATAATAATTTCAACATGGTGTTGCTGGTCATATGGATCCCTAAAGTGCGTGCAATATGGACCCCCCTCTAACCGTCGTATTTTTCCGGACTCAGACTACGTTGCAGCACGTGATGACCAAAATCAAGCTGAAAATGAAAAGTCCCCTTCCACTTTACTCCAACAAACTCTTCTGCAAGAGAACCAACCTGGTGTACGAAACTCCAACTATCCCTTCAGTGTCTCAACTGTTTCTGATGACTGCCATGGAGAACTATATGTCATGTGTATGATGTGTCCATTATGGGCACACAGTGAATGTGTTAGAGCCGAGAAAGAAATTTATATTTGAGACTTTTGTAAATAATTTAATTTTTTTCAACAATAAAGTTCATTTTTGACAAATAAATTGTAAGTGTTTCATGGGGGTCCATAATACCCGCACTTTAAAAAAAACACATGTGATTTCACTTTTCTGTTAATCACAACATGGAGGTTACTGTATATATTCTAAAAATGATTCCTTTTATTATGGCCATAGCTGATTAGCATATGCGACCAACCATTCCCAAAACGAGTGAAATTAGCTAAAAATGTAGGCGCAGTTTACAAAAAAGAAAGTGGGGGTCCATATTACCCCCTTTTCTTCTACACTTTGCCAAAGGTGACAAAATCGTTCGGGCATGAAACATTTATTTTTGACATTTGTTTGGCTGTCAAGAAGTTTTGGCCAATTTCTCGAAGACGTTTTATCGCATTTTTGGAAGAAAAAAACATTAATTAAAATTTTACAACCTCGAAACAGTGCACTGAATGGATTTATGAAATTTAATGTGCATTTAAAGAATAGAAAATATGTTTTAGTGTACATATTATATTCAGTTCCGATAAAATCCAGTTTTCACTATCCAACTATTGCTATTTGAAAATAATTTTGTAATGCGGGCTGGACGTCAAGGATACGGCAAACAGATTGGTTCATTGATAACCATCTTGCAAGTACAAGCTTTAATATTTTTTCTCCCTGTATTCAGAAAGTCCTATATCACTATGAATTCTGCACAGTGCTCAGAACTTCCGGACATATACGCTAATATATAATAGTAATATCGTTTCCACAGCATCGAGCTTTAAACGACTCACAAAAGAATTATTAGCGCCAACCATAACATTTGTCCCATTGCTCAATGCACCAACAATATTCGTCAGCGGGATTTCTTTAGACACTAAATATTTTCTGCAGAGCAGTTATCAGAGCATCAACTGTAATCAGTCCCAACAAATTTGTCTTATTTGGCCAGTGAGTGGTGAAATATATATGATGAGAACACAAAGGAACTTGTACATTCCAATATCGGTGGATTCATCTGCAAATATTGAAAACGGAATTGCTTTTATTTCATTAACTAGTTCATCTGTCTCGTTCTGAGCAATAGCACTTTTTTACTAAATTAGTGCATTTTGTACGTTTTTTAATGCAAATCTTGTGGTATTTTAGAATCAGGAAAAGAACCTTTGATCAAAGATACAAGATAATTGATTACCTGAAAGCTACATTGTGTTCATCCCCAAAAATAAAACTCCAATTTTGATTCAAAACCACCAAAAACTCGTCCCGGTGGCTTTGTGTGTTGACCATTATTTGGCAATTGTGTTATCCCTGAGAAGGGTAATAATATCTTACGAGTTACATTTTGCAGTTTACTTATTTTTTTGGGAGATTTTCTAATTATAGGTGTGCTTGCACGCATTTAAAAAAAATAAACAAAAGTGGGAAATTTTTCTGTCATATCATAGATGATGAAATTTCCCACAGTTTGGTAGTTTTTGTTATTTTCTCCCTTTTTCCCACAACGTTAAAATTTTAACTAAATTTCCTTCGTCACACAAATAAAATATTTAGAAAAAAAAACTAAATAAAGTTAATTAGGATGATCAGAAAAGAATCCAGATTTATACTAAAACCAAACATAATAAATTTATATTATGCATTTGTACACTGTCATCTATTTCATATATAGTCCGTTCGCGGAAAATTGGCGGTAGAACCGTTAAAATTCAAGGAAGCTGACGTCACAGACGGCTTGTTTCATTGAAGTAGAGGGTAGAACATCTGTGACGTCAGCTCCCTTGAATTCTAAGGGTACTACCCGCCGATTTTCCGAGAACGGACTATACTGTAACTGTGTACTGGGAAATTTAGGCAACGAAAATCTCTTAGAATGCTAGAATTGTTGCAAAAAAAAGTCCTGAAAATAGCATGTAAGAGATCTGAAATAGTTCGTAAGAAACTACTGAATAAAACAGGAATTATACCAATGAATAACTTAAAATTGACTTCCGCATATTGGGGGAAAACGTCTGAGAGAATAGACAAACAAAAATAAACAGAAATAATTGAAGTTAGATGTAAGCAGGGTGTAAATGAAGAACAGAGATTATGAAGAAATCTCTACAGGCCAAAAATAAGAAAGGGAAAAAGTTTAAACATTGTAGATTGCAACCGTCTAAAATTATGGTATTCACTGCGTGGAACAGTCAAGGAAATCAAAAGCTTTAAGGAATTCAAAAATACCATGAAGTAAGTATTAATAATGGTAAGGCTTAGGACCGTCCTTCATATCTGAAACCTACTTCTCCCCGTTACCATTTAAGTATCGTATGTACTCTTTTTATAGTATTTTTAAATACTTTAAAATTTCTTATTTTACTTGTTGTCTTGCTCAATTCGTTCCATAAATTAGAGCCTTTATATTCCATATAATCTCTACCCTTTTCTGGTCTTGTTTTTGGTATGTAAAGCCTGTCAGGCGCTTTACATACTAAATTGTATCCATATTTATAAGAATTTATCTTTAAGTTTAATGTGATCTTCATATTGAGGACTTTCTGAACTGTTGTCACTTTAAAAACCTGTTCGCATAACTTTCGTAATTAGCATTTGGCCACAGAATTGTTGCCCTTTGGAATACCAAAAAATGCAAACTTAATATAATTACAATATCTAAAATCGGCAACATACCAAATTGTTTTCTTTTTATCAGATATTTTCCAAATGCACAAAATTTCACTTTCCGTATCTGGCAACATAATATTATAACTAATTTAACTTTACATATCTGGCAACAGTATGTGTATTTGATGTTTTGCAAATATATATAATTTCACTTTCTGTATCTAGCAACATAATATTGCATATAATTTAACTTTATATATTTGGAAACAGTACGTGCATTTGATGTTTTACCAAATACGTACATGATTTCACTTTCTGTATTTGGCAACGGCATGCGTATTTGTGTTTGGAATTATAAAATAATATCAGTTTTCCGTTCACCATCGTCACGTACGGACGTATTTCGGTGCCCGCGGCAAAATGTCAGGTTCTTTTTAATTCACACCTTCGTTGAAAATGGAAATTTTTTAAACTCGATAAATTTTGCACATTATATCCAAAGAAATGACTTTATTTAACTAACACCAAATTAAATATTTAAAACTTTACATAAATAGGACTTTTTAGTGGAGTCTCCGAAACACGACAGTACCTAACGATGATAAACGGAAAATTGATATTATTTTGGAATTCCAAACACAAATACACATACAATTGCCAAATACAGAAAGTGAAATTATGTACATTTGGAAAACATTAAATACCCATACTGTTGCCACATATTAAAGTTAAATTAGTTACAATTTTGCGTTAACAGATATGGAAAGTGAAAGTATGCACATTTGGAAAACATCAGATAAAAAGAAACAATTTGACATTCTGCCAATTTTAGAGACTGTAATTATTAAGTTTGCTGTTCTTGGTATTCTAAGTGCCAACAATGCTGCGGCCAAACGAAAATTACAAAAGGTATGCAAACAGTTTGTTCTAGTGCAGTAGTTCCCAAACTTTTTGTCCCTTGGAGCCCTTTTAAAGAAAAAACTTGATAGCGGAGTCCCTGAATCTTTCACTGTTAATTGGTGTCCTTTAGGTAGAGCCTATATGTGTGTTAGTAATAATTGCAAAATATAGTAACTAATGGGAGAAATGGGTTTGTTTAGTTTTGTATAATTCGTCAATGTCTGGTTTTATGCAGGATAGCTGCAAACGAAGGTCAGGTTCTGCGTCGAGGCAGCTTCTGCATTTAGTTTTAGTTGCTATGTAGGCAGAAAATCCAAATTTACACAAGTAACTTGTGACAAACGGGAAAAGAAATGCTTTTGATTTATCGGACAGTAGTTTACATTCGTTCTTTAAACTTAACCGAAATTCAGAACATAACTTACTTTAGAAAGCAATTTTCAAAGTGTGATCTGATATAAAACATTATATAGACATTACGTCTATGAGCAGTGGCAGAATTACCAACAGGCTAAGAAGACTGAAGCTTGTGGCGGTAAATTTTCGATGAAAAGTTCGCTCTGGAAAAGTTTGTAAAGGCGAGGTTGAATTTTGTTTTGGTGGCCGATTGAATTATCAATTCTGAATTGTTATTTTCAGAGGTATAACTGTGCTTTGGAAAAAGGGAGAGATGATATGGGCGCCACCTTGAAAGAGGATCAAAAGGCGGTAAATTTGCGAATGTTTGCAAAAAGATGAATTTAAAATAACCACTAGAGGGGTAAATTAAGAATTTGACAAAAGCGTCAAAATCTCTGTTATGCCTCTGGTTACGTTTAGTAAGGTTAGATGGCGAAATATCTTAGCCTACAGGTGGCAGAATCGTATAAATTCGCCTCTGTTTATGAGGCATTCATAATCGGTTGATGTCAGGCAGGTTGGTTTCAAAGTAACGGCAAATGGATTAATCAACCAGTTATACTCTTTCATTTTTACTTTCCGGGTCGTTGGGTCATTTTTTTTTAATATGTTTAAAATATGATATTAAGAAAATGATGCAGTAAAGCGATAAAAAATAATTTTCCTAAAATTAGGATCATCCATTTATTTTTAACTAGACAAGTTTTTTTACTTTAACTGGATTATTTTTTTCTGAAAGTGTTCTTTCATTTTCAATTCTTCAGCGGAACCCCTAGACAAACACCGCGAGTCCTAGGGGCTCCGCGGAGCACAACTCGGGAACCTTTGTTCTAGTGGCAACAGTTCAGAAAGCCCTTAACCCGCGAGCAGGCGCGCGGGGTGTTTCACATCCCACAACTTACAATTTGTGAAAAAAAACCGCCCACCCTTGCTTTTGAAACTGACCGAACTCTTTCCTGTTGCCTTCAAAGTAACGATCTTTTTGGGTAGGGTGACAAAGAGAAAATTCCACTTATTGTTCCCCGTAAAATTGGACGTTTTTAATGAAATAATGCTATATAATCAGATGGGGTGCAAATCACCCCGCGCGCGTTCTCGCGTTCCTCTAATCGGCGCGCCTTCTCGCGGGTTAATATGACGAGCACATTAAACTTGGTAAACACACTTGGTAAACTTGGCACATAAAAATGGTACATTCTTTTAAATACGGGATTCCTGACAAAGCCTTTCACCCCACCTCTCAACATCAACCTTTCATCTATGCGTTGTCCATAAGCTCTATCTCTATGTATTTATAGAACCAAATACCGTTGCCAACGTCAACCTATATAACTCTGAAAGCTATATTTTTATATCATAATGGATCGTCGCAACGTACTGAATAAAACTTTAATGACAAAAGTCGAAATGTTTAAAAACATTTTTGTAATATTATCAATATAATTTTTCATATATTAACAATAAGCTCAACGTAAACCCTGATTTCATATAAACATTTATCAAATATAGATATTCTGCTGTAATTTCTGTTCTTTATATAAAAAATGTGATCAAGTTATCATCTGTATTCTATTATAAATAACCCTTTAACCAAGATCTAAAAATTTGAAATCAAAGTAAGCGATTCTCTAAACCTAAACAGCTTTACAAGAAATTCATACGAAATCCTATAAAGTAACATTACGCGAATTAATTTGCAGTGATTGCATGTTTTACATGAAAATATTCGAATTTCCAAATTTCTTTCAAAAAAATCCAATTTCAGCTTTTAGGATATTTATTGTATTAATTTCTATAAAAAATGTAGTTAAGACTTTTTGTTTTTCCCACCTTATGTAAATTTTAGTCACCTTGATAATCATGATTACACACTTCGTTGGGGAAGAAAAAAAAGTAGCACCCCATAGAAAATGTTCTACCACTAACGAGGGGAATCCCCCAACGTGCTCGACGAGGATTGGAACAAAGTAGGCGCGTTCGAAAGGTCTCAAAAAGGTATTAGACCCATGTCCAAGCTTTTTTCAGACTGGCCCTATATTTCGGAGATATACCCCCCACCCACCCAAAGTCCGGAAATAGCCCCTATTACAGATATCTCATGATTCCATGGATGGATTTTAATGATCTGCGGATTTTAAAACAGGTTATCGAAAATTACTTGATACGTGTTCCAGCAATTTTCCAATGAAACTCAAAATTTTGAAATATTAACCTTCAAATCTTTCGACAAAATGAAAAATAATCAACCCCTGTTTGGTGGTTTTTCAGCAAAAGCCCGAATTGAAAATATTGAGCATGAGAAAATATAGTTCGAAAATGGGATATATTACTTGTTGTGTATTTATTATCTATTATCTACACATAATAACCCAGAGCTCGGTAATTTCAAACAATACACGCCGCATGAAGAAGGGGTTGGTTTTTGTACGTCTTGTGAAGTTTTTATTTTTTTACATATTCAGATACACTCGCCCATTGCGATCGATAATTGAAGCGAGTGTTCGTACTAAACATTATTCTGACTTGCAATCCAAGTCTTTGGTTTTCACTTACATTAATCACCGAACATGAAGTGGGGTCCTCAATATCACATTTTGTTTGAACTATTTCCTCATCCTCAATAAAATTGAGAGAGGAAATTAAAATTTCAAGTTTTTTAAAAAGCGCGAAAGCTAAACATTTTTCTTCTTGAACAATTTCATTTGCATTACTTTCAAAAATTGAATACGCGTAGTTTACAATGTGTTCAAAATAGTGAAGAACATTGAAGGGATTAATAGTGCTATTCATAATTTCAAATTACTGAAAATAACAAAAATTTTAAATGCATGTCCTTTCAAAGCCCTATTAACTATCAAATAACAAACTCATCAAATCAATAAAAAATCATAATTGGTTTAAATTTAATTTGATTTTTGAAATTGATGAACGCATGATTAATTTCTTTCATATCTTAAAATTAATATTAATAATATTTAAGGAGGTGACCCCTTAAAATACTCGCAGTACGATTGAAGGAAGGTATTATCATGGTATGGTCATCCCTTGGAAGGAGTAACCAGCATAGACAATATAGTTCGCTTCAGAATATTGTCGACGTGCTTACCTGCTGTCAAAATATTTACAGAACTATGGTGATTGGCTGCCATAACAAATAACTCCTTAGACTGTAACCCTAAGTCTGGTGTCCATGTAGCACTCGACAACTGCAACAGAATTAGAGCAGTGACTACGCCTCTTCTATATACAGATACGATGATCATCAGCATCTAGAGCAGGGGTCTCCAAACTACGGCCAGTGGGCCATCACTGGCCCGGGAGCACCACCTAGCGGGCCGGACATGCCTAGTATCAAAATTAACATTGGCCAACATAGGAAAATAAAATCAGTGCAGCCTGCGGGCCTACAAGATCAAGCAAAATTGGCCCTTGGACTGAAAAAGGTTGAAGATTTACAGAGCTACAACTCACATATTCCTATGTTAAATATACAAAATTTCATTGCAATGGGGGTTACAACCCCCATCAACACCCCCTGCGTACGCCAGTGGCTTAGAGAGAGAAATGGAATCCACATCACTGAGCACACTGAGCACCATTCAGAATTCGCGGGCTAAAAATTACTTCGTCAGTGATTGAAGTGTCTTAAAGAATGTTAAAAAAGGAATTCCGTCTCTAGCAACCATCGCCGAATAGCGGCCCTTGATACTGCATGGTGCTTAGAGAAAGATGTGTGCATTTGGATGAAGGATAGGAACACAATTTTGTTATTATGGTTGATTTCGTGATGGCACGGTCTCCTTCAAGCGCCTCTTCCCCTGGGACGCCTACTTCCTTCCAGGGAGTCTGCTACACCTCCTAATACCCCCCAAATTTCTTGGCACCCCCATTTCTTGACACACACTCCTAAAACTCAAAGTTCATATACCCGCTAAATATTCAAATTACAAGAAAAAAAAATTTTCTATACTTTTTCTGCATATGTAAATTGTAATAATCTTTTATATGCAACAATTTTTCGAAGAAAAATACGGATAAAGATACCAAGGGGGGGAAAGGAACCACAGGAAGTAAAATCCTGCCACCTCAAAAATTATCAATCGTCTGCGAATGGACTAAATGTCCAAGAAGAAATGCTTGAATTTTGTTTTCCTCTGAATAAAAGAATGAACTTTTTTATATAAATATGGAAGAATTATTTCATTGCTACTGAATATTTTATTTCGTTTCTTTTCTGGTAAGTACATTTTATAAAAAAAATTAAAATTTTGAAGGTAAATTTCACCCCCACGAGCAAATATTCTGGCAGAAACCCTGCGTCCTTCAAGGTGGTTATGTGTGCCCCACGGACCCATTTCAGCCAACACATATTTGCTGTCTCATCGCGCTGACCAAGATAGCGGCTGACAAGTTGGCCTAACTAGCCGGCTTTCCTTAAGCCTATAAATCTTACGCTGACGTAGTGGTATTCCGTTTGGGTACCAAGTTCACAACTCGGCTTTGATTCCAACAGATATTTAGGGCTTGCCAAGCTTTTTCTACAGATCCGCAGTTTGATTTTCTAGGAGCAACAGGTTCTGATTCCTCGGAAAATTGTGACTCTGGGCGCAACATTAACCAAGCTGCCTTTGCGTCATAAAACACAGAAAATCTGCTGTCTTAAGCCCATGATGTGAACCAAGACCGTAGCCAGGATTTAATTTCGGAGGTTGTTCAAAAATTTTTACAGCATGTATCGATACAAGCACAGTATTCAAGGCCGTAATCAAGTCATGGTTACTTAATTAAAATTTAAAATTTAATTACAAATTTAGTTTCGGTGGGGGACCGGTCCCTAAGATGCCCACTCTGGACACGGGCATGATGTGAACTCTCTCGAAATCTCTCAATTGCTCATACTGTCGACGTCTGAGTCGTGGAGATATATTCATGGATTACTAAACGTAACGAAACAGCAAAATCAATCAGATTTGTACTTCCGTGCAAAGTCCTTCTTACATTGGCTCTAGGACAGTGGTTCCCAACTGGTGGTCCGCGGACCACTGATGGTCCGCGAGACGGGTCATTATTTAAAAAAGAATACTTAAAAATTATTATTATTATTATTAAATATAAAAATGAAATTGATTGCATATTTGTAGTATTTTACAATCTGACGGAACTTCAGAAAACGGTTCGTATTAAAAGTAATTCGTCTTAAGCGTGTTCGTCTTAACGAGGTTTGACTGCATTATCATTAGATTTTATTATTTCTTTTTCTGTTTATTATTTATTTTTACTAAAGAACGATTGTACAAACACATTTCCCCAAAAAATGACCCGGCTCCCTTTTTTATAAAGGTCTTGCAGTTAACTCGTGAGAATTTTTCAAAGTGGTCCGCGAGTCCAATTGAAGTGGAAAAATGGTCCGCGGCTTAAACTGAGTTGGGAACCACTGCTCTAGGATGGCAACTTCACATTAATCCGGAAACACCCGGTGCGTTCGCTGTATAATAAAATTTTAATTATTTGTTTATCTAACCGAAAGGCCTTTACAGCGGAAGTTTTGCAATTCGCTCACTCCATTTTTTTAGCTGTGCCTCATTTTTCTGCAACTGAGTGCATAATTGCAATAGTTTAGCATACTACAAGGCTTTATTTTTGTTGTTCATGAATTTTTATTGATTTTTAAATTACCATAAATATTACCTATTTCTAGATACACCATTGTTATTTTCGACGATGTTTTTATTATCAAGAAATTAGGATGGTGAAATATAGGGTAACGAAAAGACGTGGCAGAAATAAATAGCGATCAATAAGGATTAAGCAGAATTAATTAATATCAAATGTGGATTTGATATATCAAACTACGTACTTGGGAATTTTCTTTCGTTGGAAAAGGTGCTTGATAATTTTTATTTACATTTTCATTATTTTATTTTGATTTTTAGAATTGTTACTACTTATTACTTACTTACATTAAGTTACTTTATTTTTTTAATTTAAAATTTATTAAGTTCATTGAGCTGCAGTTATTTCTCGAAAGAAGCTTTGTCTTAATGGGTCGTGACCACTCCAAAGCTTATTAAAATACTTTGATTTTGAATTAAAAGTAAATTATTACTGGTTGTTTTAATTTCTGAACATTGTTCATTATAGAAATTCATACTGATATACAGGGTGGTCCTAAACTCTACCGACAAAATAAGAGGAGTTGTTGGGGACACCAAATAAGGCATATTTGCCCATATCCCCGTGTCCGCAAAGGGGCCGGTTTGGCTGTAGAGCGTAACTACTGTTTACGTCCATCACGTTGCTACGTAGCCAATTGCATGAATTAAATACAATTTTTGATGCATAATTTAAGTGAATGAGCTAATAATACAGTAGAGACAAAGAAATCCGGAATTCAGTTTCCTGATTTTGATCTGTGTTACTATGTAGTGAAAATAAGCCTAAAACTGCCTTTTTTAACACACTAGAAAAGAGTTGGGAACTGCCAAGTATGTGTAACAGGTGAAGAACATCAAAAGAAACATTTTTTGTTCAGTGAGTTTTTTTTTCCAAAAATTAGCCATTCGGGCACTACTGTGCATTCGCGCTCAGTTGACGCGTGATACCGTTAGCAGACGGGTTAGTCCATTGCAGTTTAGGGAAGGCCGTCTTGGAGGAAGTGGTTTTTCCCTCGCGGAAAACCAGTTTCGGCAAGACGCCCTTCCCTAAACTGCAATGGACTAACCCGTCTGCTAACGGTATCAGGCGTCAGGTCTGCGCGAACGCACAATAGAGTGAATTTAGTGTTTGCATCCACCCCATTTAAGGTTTTCACAAATGGCTACAATGCACCATTTCAAGAATTTTTAAAATTATTTAGCGTCAACAGACGTCGGGCTCTCTCCGGCAATTTTTTAAAATCAGTTAAATTCACCGGAATTGTATGTGTAGAATTCATACAATCGCACCTGAAGCGGCGAATTCTACACATACAATTCTTGTGAATTTAAATGGTTATAAAAAAATCGCCGGAGAGAGCCCGACGTCTGTTGAAATTAAATAATTTTAAAAATTCTTGAAACAACGAAAATCGATGCATTTCAAACAGAAAAGCTGTTTTTCGTGAAGACTTTTCGGACAGTAAGGGACATTAATTGATATTATTTCGCTCATTAAGGGGGCAGACTCGCGTTCGGATAAGTAGACTTTGACACAGTCCGAAAATTAAATTTTCAATATAGAGGCAGGCCTGTAGCTAGACGCTTGTCACAGGGGGGGCTCTGAAATTTACAGGGAAGCTCAGAAAGCTACAGGGGGTTTAAAATTCATTAATATTTTGATGTATTTTAGTAATAAATTAATTACATTAAATATCTAAGCAGTTCTTATCCTTATTATAAAGATAAAAACTGAAACCTCTGTAAGAAAAACATGATATACACAAAATCTACCGTAGAAATCTATTTTGAGTAATTTTTTAACGTCGAAACACAATTTCCATTATCATGTACAATTTTATACAAAACAAAAAATTTAAAATAAATTCTATAATGATTTATTTAAAAAAAAGGACTATTTTCCAAAGGCATCAACCACCTTAGCCCCAATTTGGCTACGGCTCTGTATAGAAGTGCAATTTGAAAGTGTAAAACTAGGACATTTATTCAAAAACATGTTTAATTACATATTAAACTAAATTACTGTGGGCTTCTACAATAGAAATACCACTTGTTCGTTTAAATGGCATTCTTGATTGTTATCACTTGGTATACCAAGAAACAAAAATTTATTAACTTCAGCTTCTAAAGTTGGCAACAGCCCAAACTGATTTCTTTTATTTGATGTTTTGCAAATGTTGTAGCAAATTTCACTCTCTGTATTTGGCAACATGTATTATATATAATTTTACTTTCCGTACTATAGGCTTTCATTTACTATCAAAGTATGCACGCATAACTATCGGACACATGATACTTAAATCTGTTATAAATAGACTTAACTTTTCTTTGAATCTTTAACTTAACTTTTCTTTGAACTTTTAACTTAACTTTTCTTTGAACCTTTGTATACAAATCATTCAACGGCTCCCGACAATATGCTTGAGAAAATTTTATAATACCATGATAATTCCCTTCTTGAAAAAGCTAAACCTCTCGAACATTATAATACACTCCCGCATTTCGATAGAAATATTCAGAATTGGTTATTCCCCACGAAAATTTACAGAAAACGTAATTCGGTAGCTTTGTGTGTTGACCATTTGGCAATTGTGTTAACCCTGAGAAGGGTAATAATACCTTACAAAAACCTTATATACGGAAAAAGAGAGCGTTTTTCCTGGTTCTTGGTGGCCTAGCGGTTAAGGCACTTCAGATCAAACAGAGGGACCTTAGTTCGATTCTAGGTCAGGGAAATCTTCTTTTTCTCCTATACGTTGAACGCTTTAGTTCGAGTTCAGATCTATGTGTTAAAAATTACTGTCTGTGGTTACCCGCTTTTCTAAAATCACTCACCCAAATATTTAGACTACGTATTATTAATCGTTGGAAATAAGTATAATTGTAAACGATTGTAGAAAAAATTTAATAACATATACTAAAAATCAGCCATCGACGAAAGTGGGTAAATTTATCTATGACTACACATAAAAACCATATATTTCAAATGTCATGCATTGATTAACGCCGCAGGTATTGAATAAGCTATCATCACTAAAGCAAGAAAACAGTAACGGAGGACAATTACAAGATACAATTTTTAAAAATCAAAGCATACTAAAGTTTTCAAAGTACAAAAAAAATATATTTTTTATTAAAAATGACATATAAAATTTAAAAATGGGCAAGAGGTTCGGATCCTACAAAATATCTACCATTTAAAAAATCATATTTACATATTTTGCTGCCAAGTAAATTCATTATTAATTTGGTTTGCAAGTTTTTGAAATATCGAAAGCTGATATAAAGAAATAATTTATTTTATTTTGGAAAATATTTTGTGATTTGCACGCTCTGTATTGTTTCCTTATATGTTCGAATAATCTCTTCTCGGACATCCCCATCGTTTGTAGATTGTTTTCCTTTATTTTTTTTAAACTTTAATACTAAAAGGGATTCTACCCTATACAGAAATTTTCGACTCCTGAAAGCCATGTTACGATGAATTGCTTGAAACTTATCATTCTTCCGTGGATAATTGCTGATATCCCCTTGTATGACAAGCACGTCAATTTCGTTCCTGAATGCTCTGACCATTATACCTATTTAGATTTTTATTAAAAAGATAGCGTCTTGGAACGAAGTATGTGTCCAATATTCATTTAAAACCATCCACGATATCAAAAAGGACCCACCCAATGTCCTAGTTTCACGGTATTGGAACACCAAGGTCGGTTGAACACAACCTTGGGAGTTTGCGAACTTTTGTCAACAACGACAGCAAAAACATATTATCTTTCTCAATAATGTGATAGCCTTTCTGACGGACAAATTCTGGTGCACATCACCAAGTAAAATGATAAATGGGGAGGCTTTTTGAGATCATCAAACAACTAAATTCTGGCGTACAACATCAAATACAATGATAAATGAGCAGGCTTTTTGAGATAGTTAGACAATCTTCGGTGAAGTAGTTTACATCACACTTATTTTCTCTCGTTTATCACCTGCACGATGAAAAATTCCCATCTCTCGGATCATATCACTCATTTGAAGTTTGTTACGTCGTTGCTATATACCGAAAGCATAATAGGGCGTATTTGGCTAATGCGTTTTAGACTAAATCTTTCTGCGCATTAGAAAAATTACTGGTCTTTAGAATTGGTTCTTCTGTGTGTTATTATATATTTAATAATGCATATTTCCTACACATATTTTCTAAACGTGTTTTCGAACATATTTCTAAATATATTTTTATAACATAGTGCTTGAACATTTTTATAACATAGTGTTTGGACATATTTTCTAAATATATTTTTATAACATAGTGTTTAAACATATTTTCTAAAATATTTTTATAACGCATTGTTTGAACATATTTTCCAAATATAATATTTCATAGCGTATTTTCTAAATACATTTTCATAACGTATTCTGTAAACATATGTGAATTTGTACTGATGTGTTTTTGTGGAGAAAGAAAATGTCTACGAGCGTCAATTAAATATCAGAAAATCAAATTTCATTTTACCTTTTGAAATAAATTTTGCCAATTCGTCAACTATCAATACTTTAACGAAATGGGAAGATTTCTAAACTTTATATTGGACAATTATAAAATCACAGATCTTGGTAAAAAACACAATGGGCACAGTTTTTAGAAATGTATGTTTTGATACAGCTTTAAAACGATTTTTTGAAGGATTTTATCCCTCTTCAAAGAAACATATAATAGAGGAACAATTGAGCTTAGAAAAATAATACACTGAATTTTCAAATTATTTCACGCTATCTAAGATCACGTAAAATTGACCAAAACCATATGAATTTATTAAAATTATGTAAATGTTTTAAAAGATGGTAGAGAAAAAGAACAATAAATGGTAACAGGTAAGAAAACAACACAGTACTTAAAGAAAAAGAAACAACCAAAAACAAATAAGTAATAACCCGAAATTGAGAAAATTAGCGCAACCGAATATGGAGGAAACTTACTCATGCCAGATGTAAGTTGGTGATAATGGACATATCGTTGACCAAGTGATCCATGTAAAAAAATACTTGTCCCAAATACTACTGAATATACTACTCTAATTGCACTACGAAATAGTACTGAATATACTACTCTAAATGTACTACCAAATACTACTGAAAATGATGATGTTAGAGACGTACTAAATACGACTGAAAATGATGATATTAGAGACGTACTAAATACGACTGAATATACTACTAAAAGTACTACTGAATATACTACGAAAAAAATAACACTAATATACTATTGAATGTGCTGTTAAAAAATACTACTGAAAAATTCTAATGTATTGTCGAAAAAGGCTACTGCAAAACATTCATATACCATAGAAAAATGCTACTGAAAAACATTCACATACCATAGAAAAATTCTACTGAAAAACATACATATACCATAGAAAAATGCTACTGAAAAACATTCATATAACATAGAAAAATGCTACTGAAAACTATTCATAATAGAGGACTTAAAGTGCCCTCCGCATCACGATAGATTTTCCAAGCTTATTTAAGTTTAAGCCTTTTTTCAGTAAGTAAAAAACTATACGTCGCAAATTTGGAAGCTTATAGATCCCTACTCAGAAATGATTTCGACAATTGCTTTCGAAATGTTTTGCAACATATTGTAAATTATTTCGACCATCATGAAAAAGTATTTAACAAAAGAATAAAACGCTAAAAGAACGTTGGAGTTACTTCTTTCTTCATACTTCAATTTGGTTTATAGTTTATGATAGCTAATTACAATGGATGCATTCTGAGTAAAAGAAAGAGATAAAGTTCTGTAAAATGGTGGAAACATTACAAACTATAGGTCGCATAAAGCAGAGCTCCCCAACCTTTCTTGTGCCCCACATCCCCTAGGAAATGTTTCGCTAGTGGTCGCATCCCCTACAAAACTAATATAGTATTCGTGGCGTTAATGAATCGATGGGTTAATAAAATCAGCCGCATAATATAATCAAATCTCCAGGAAAATATTCAAATCAACGCAATATCGTCGTAAGTTCGCTGGGTAATAAAATCAAGAGCCACTTATAAAAATAAAATAAAAATCAGTGACAAAATCTATTAACATAATAACTGTGCAAAAAATTAAGAACAAATGTATATCTTCCATTTCTTGAGATTTCTCTTTGACAATTTAGTTAAGTATTCCAAAAGGTCAGCCAAGAAACTGAATCCTTCTAATTTTCCGTGCCTCGTTCCGCCAACGCCATTTCGAAAACCGCCACACTTTTAGATGCAATGTAAAAAAATAAAAAGGGCCTTGGGACACTGTTTTGCTAAAATCGATCACCAACTGCTTCAAAGCAGCTCTTTATTTCAAATCGCCGGTTATAAAAATCAGTCGCTTAATAAAATCAAATGTGTTAGAGCACAAATTATATTATTAAGCAGCAGGGGAACTGTATCACATTTGAAGATAAAAAATTTAATTTTTGAACTTACAATATCGTGAGTAAACAAGCCGAATTTAAATGTTGTTTTTAACTCAGTGCATAAAATGCAAGTGTAAATTGAGCAATTATCTTTTTTTAATTGAGGTCCGAACACGGCAAGATGGGAAACTCTAGTATAAAGAAGTGGGCGGTATTCCAAACTGCACAGCTTCAATTACGAAGTCATTCTAAATTATTGGAAAAGTAACTTAACTCAAAGGTAAAATGCGGCTTCGTAGACGTACCTTAGATTTAAAAATATCATATGATGACATTGAACTTACACAAAACGTATTCTCCTTATTCCATTTGTTCTGGCGGTACACGGAACAGCTGTTAAAAATGCATAACTCTAAATAGATTATTTGTGTTGCTCTAAAAAAATATACGCTCTTATTTTAAGAAGTGGGAGGTAATCACCAAAAACCTGCAGACTCCTTCACGCATAGCATTAAAATAGTAATAGTGCATCTGCGATCACGCAAGAAAGCACAAACTATAGCGGACGTCATTCGAAAACCAAAGAAGAAAAAAAGACAACACGAGTAAGGAGCGTTCTTGCATCGAAATTACAAAGAAATTCGAAGTGCTGTATAGTTCGTAGTTTTCTAGACAGGAAGAAGAGGAATAGCTCAGTTGATGGCTTATTATTAATTCAAGAGTACGCTCGCGACTTCTCCTAGGCATGCACTTTTTGGGTGTGTCCACGTCTAAAGGAAGAGAAAGAGCGACAGCGAAATTCGACTGCTTTTCGCGGTTTGAAGGGAAGATGGGTGGCGAAATTGGTAACGAACTCATCTTAACGTTTTTGATGTCCAAGGACAAATTTTGTTTTTACGCAGGGGTCTATTCGCTTTATGAATGCGCAGGCATTCTCAAAGCTCGTATTTGCTGACGCTGAGCAAGCCGTGGAGATTCAAATGTCCAAATAACGTGAAACAAAGCCACAAACTGGGAATATTTCACCCCGAATTTTCCAAACTAGTTATAAATTTCTGTACAGATATTCCACATGCTTTTTTTTTCATCCCGCCGATGATAAACTCTATGAGAATGCTGAATAAAGCGATTTAATTTTTTAACATTACAGTAATAGATCCACATTGAGAGAGTTCAAGTATTACGTAAGCAATATCTTGGCCATTTTAAACCCCCCTCCCTCCTGGTAAGCAAAAATTAACATTGGCTAACATAGGAAAATAAGCACAACAGCAACGACCGTCCCCCAGAGTTGCTTACGTAACACTTGAACTTCCCTATTCTGAAATTACGGAATAAAGCAATCTCTCACATTAACCCTCTGACTGCTTATCCCGCGATTTCCACGGGCAACATGAAAGTAACAGAATTTGCTCATCCCGAGAACATACTTTGTATTTGTATTCTATAAAGTAAATCGTAATTTAATCAAGATTTATTTTCAGAATTTTTGAATTTAAACGATTACTCTTAAAATTGATTTTTATGAAAGCCTGTTCTTATGCACGAAATTTATATTAAAAAAATCTTGTTTACAAAAATGTGCTACATATTTTAACTCTCAAATACATATAGATTTGAAATATGTAATAAAAATATATGCAATTTTTGAAGCGACTTTAAGAAAATGATTAAGCAGTTAAGAGGGTTCAAATTATTTTGCATACTTCCATACAAATCGCCACCCTCCCCACCTCTAGGATTCATACTAGATCCATCAATGCCCTCCACCTGCCAACCATAAGCATTTATGCTTCGAAAATTCTTTTATATTCGCTCATGATTTACAGCCAAATATTCGCCATTCTCGCCAAAAATTGGTGACCGCAAAAGATGGGAAATTAAAGGCCAAACTTTCAAATACAATTTTCATTGGCTCGAAATTGTTAACTCCCACATGCCACAGATGCACAGCGAATAAACTATCATTTTTTTTATAATACAGCCCAGATGCTGTCTATTGGATAAATACGTCCAGTTTGGGAATGCTTTTTTTTTCATCCAATCATGCTTTGTTATTTGTTTATAGCCATAACTCCGTGGTTATTCATTTCCGACCCCCCATGTAAAGGGTCGCTATGGTCCATTTTGCACAAAGATCACGGCTATATACTTTTGATTCGGTGTTTTCGGAACACCCTATATAAGGAAAAGCCAATTTGTTAAGCTAACTTTTATAACTTTCCCATGACCATAAAAATTAGTTCCTTATATTGTTTACTGCACCAAAATAAAGTTTAAGAGTTGATGCCTCTAAGATACTGAAAAGAGGACCTTTTAATCAAACAAATGCATTTACAAGAGGTTTCATTACAGACTATGTGTCTCCTACCGCAGCCGAAACGCAACGTGATGAAACAATTGCTTATCAAATTTAGAGAGAGTGGTAGAAGAAAAAAAATGTGTGTGTGGGAGAGAGAGAAAATATAGTCGTAAAGAAGTGTTTCTCAAACTTCGTTCTCCCACAAACTACTTTAAAGCATTTACCACGGACCATTAGAAGAAGTTGAGATCTCTCCGAGAGAAAAGTGAAAAATATACTCATGTTTGTAAAAATTGCAACACCATGAAGGACTCGTCCGAATTGAATGAAATTTAATGTACAAACGACCTGTGTTGATACAAATAAACGATTAAAATTACAAAGCAAAAAAACAATATTACATGTCGAAAATCAGTATTTGGTGAAGCCACCACGCGCTGCAATAAGTGATGCTATACGACGTGGCATGGAATCAAACAGATGTTGAATGTGTGCCTGAGGAAGAGCATTCCAGATTGCTTGTATGCGACCCCAAAGTTCATCTGTAGTAGCTATGGGACGAGGATCACGAGCGAGACGCCGACCAACGAAATCCCACACATGTTCAATCGGCGACATATCCGGCGAATAGGCAGGCCAAGGAAGAAGCTGTATCTGTTGTGATGAAAAGAAGTCTTGAACATTCCTGGCAATATGTGGGCGGGCATTGTCCTGTTGAAATACAGCTCCGGGAATGCCTTGAAGGAAGGGAACAACTTCGGGCTCCAGAACTTCATTGATGTACCGGTTGCTGTTAAGATTACCCACAATTCGTAGCAGCTGAGATCGTCCATGATACGCAATCGCACCCCAGACCATAACGCTGGGGGTTCGTCCACTATGACGTTGGATAACGCACTCCGGAAGGTGGCGTTCACCGGTATAGCGTCTAACACGGATGCGGCCATCACTGTACCCCAAATTAAAGCGGGATTCATCAGAAAACACCACTTGTTGCCAATCAGCACGCCAGTCTCTATGTCCATGAGCCCATTGTAGCCGCAGGCGCCGATGGTTTTGCGTCAGGGGGATCCTGTATAAAGGAACTCTTGCACGCAGTCCACGGTGCAGTAGACGCCGACGAATTGATGAAGCACACAATGATACACCTGTAGCAGTGCACCAACGTTCTGCCAACTGTCCAGATGAAGCAAAACGGTCCGTCACCGCCATGCGGACCAGGTGTCTATCATCCCGTGCTGACGTCACCTTTCGGCGTCCACTCCCGGATTTCTGAGTTGTCTGGTTCTCTTGAACCCACTGCTTCCACACTCGCATCACTGTGCTGCTGTTACGCCCCATACGAGCTGCTATTGCACGATAAGAAAACCCTCCTTCACGAAGGCCGATCATTCGTCCCCGTTCAAACTCCGTAACTTGCTGAAATGTCGCCCTCTTTCGTCGTAGAGGCATAGTGACGTCTCATGTAACGTTTACCACTAGCAGATAGCCATACACGCCCCGCTACAGCCCTCTATTTATACGGATCCATCAGCAGTTCAGAGGGCGCTGCTCAGCCCACGCATGCGCGATGACTCTGAAATTCTAATCATTTGAATAGCATACCCTAATTTGCATTTCCTGAAAGTTTCAGCTCAATCAAGTGATTCCTTCATGGTGTTGCAATTTTTACAAACGTAAGTTTACATATTCTTTGGTACGCTTCCTTGCTGACTGGTCAGTGGTGTGCAGCATTCTTAATCGTTATTTCGTAATCGCATTTGCAATCTTCATTTCGTTCTGTTTTAAGAACATAGGATGGACCACACATTATTGTAATCGGTTTGCAAGCACTTTTTATGACAGGTCATAACGAGCGATAAACCCACCCTTCCTTGAATTCTAAAAGATTTTAATGTCTTAAAACTCTCAATAGTTCATAAATACTTACATATTTAAAAAGCACAGCTTAGTCATTGACAGTTGCTGCGGAGACGCTATTTAAGCTTTCCTGATCCGAGCTTTTCGACGCATTCGTGGCGATTATTTTCCTCGGAATATTTTCAAGATAAAATATTTATTCTACATTCTATATTATTATATATACTTAAAAATTAAAATGAAAAATTCCAAGAGAATCTCCGGCTGCCCGGTATAATCGATGTCAGGGCCCGGTATAATCGATGTCAGGACCCGGTATAATTGGTGTCAGGGCCCGGCGGTTGAGAAACACTACTCTAGACTGGGAGATGACTCAAGGTCAGATTAAAACAAAAATTTACATAGGGTAGCATTCCACATCCTTATCTATTAATGATAGACGTGGGTGATTGTCCATCACAGATAAAGTATCAGTAATATACCAGCGATCCCACTAACCTTGGAGAAAAAATTCCCCGACTATTCCAGGTTTTTTCCTGACCATTTCGACAGAATTCCCTGACTAACAACAAACAAACAAGACTCTGATTTCGGGGGAAATAGCTTCACGCCCGCGTGAAATTCAGTTATTCAAAAGAGAATTTAGGAAGGTTTTCCCTGACTTTTCCAGGTTTGACCAAAAAAATTTTGCATTTTGTCCTGACTTTTCCAGGTTTAACAAAAAAAAAATTTAATTTTCCCTAATTTTTCCAGGTTCAACCAAAAAAATTTCATTTTCCCCTGACTTTGCCAGGTTTGACCAAAAAAGTATTTTCCCCTGATTTTTCCAGGTTTGACCAAAAAAATTTCATTTCCCCCTGACTTTTCCAGGTTTAACAAAAAAATTCATTTTCTCCTGACTTTCTCAGGTTTGACCAAAAAAATTTCGTTTTCCTATGACCTTTCCAGGTTTGAACAAAACAAATTTCATTTTCTCCTGACTTTTCCAGGTTTGACCAAAAAAATCATATTCCCCTGACTTTTACGATTTCAAATTCCCTGGTAATTCCAGGTTTTGCAGGTGCGTGGAACCCCTAATAGGTAATTCGTAAAATTTTATAAATGCTGCCAAAATAACCTCTATAGTTCAGGAAAGAATATTTTTTGTCATAAAAGTGCTATTGGATGAGAGAAGACAAAGCTTAACTGTTCAGAATATCGATGTGATATCATTGTGTGAATATCATCATGTGAATATCATTGTGATGTGCCGTAATAAAAATTATGCTGTATAAAGCATATCGTTTCGTGTACATTGAATATTTCTACTGGGCAGTTAATAATAAACCTGTTTGTTTTAAAACGTCCGACATGTGCTTTTCAAGTAAATTTCAAGTAAATGCTTTTCAAGTAAATTTCAAGTAAATGCTTTTCAAGTAAATAAAATTTGAAAAATATTTAGCTGCATAGTTATTCATTTTATGTGCATGTTTATTCACTTTAAGTGCATATACATGCATATTTTGAAGGTTTTTAGTGCATACTTGCATGCATATCTGAGGATTTTTAATGCATGTTTGCATCATATTTTACTATTTTGTTAATGCATATAATCCGGGTCTAATTATAAATATGCCTCAAGCACAAAATAATTTCCGCTTTACGACGAAACAAAATTCAAGACACTTTCCTTAATCATACTCCATTCATTATGGCCTTCGTGGCGGCATACATGTGTCGGAGAAATATCACAGAAAATTTAATTTAAAGGACTGAATTGTCGCTTGATGGAAATGAAGGACTCTGAAGAAAGGAAAGAAGTTGAGGAGATATTCTTTTTGA
>QLNU02015360.1:253493286-253506249 GCA_006491805.2 Dysdera silvatica
ATGCTATATAATCAGATGGGGTGCAAAACACCCTGCGAGCGTTCTCGCGTTCCTCTAATCGGGGAGCCTGCTCGCGAGTTAAAAATTGCAGTTTTTGAGCTCGGTTTTATTTACAGTGATACCGAGACTCCTCAATAGTCAAATCGGGAATTTTTAAAATATCTCCCGATCCGAATCACGGGTCGATTTGGATCTAGATCACGGATCGATCTGGATCTAAATCTCGGGGCGATCTATGTTTGGAATGCAGCCCTCCACGATACTTAACCACCCCAGTAGGAAAAATCATGGCACGGATTTTTTGAAAATATATTTGCAATTTTATTTAGTATGTTTATATTTTTACGGCTCAAGTACATCGAAGGTCATCCTGCGCCGAGGCCTACAGTTTTCCGAGAAATACGAATCTCTGCTAAGTAGAGAGCCAAACTGCGCTCTATAGAAAAATGGCAGCGTTCTTCGATAACATTGGGAGTTGGACCCGGGTTAATGGCACGATAAACGAATGCGTAGGGCAATGGGCCTGCGTTTTTTCGAAAAATCCGAATTTCTGCTGCGTAGGGACCTAAACCCCAGACTTCCAAATAAAATGGTATGCGTTCTTCGATACCATTGGAAGTTAGGCCCGGGTTAATGGCACGATAAGCGAATGGGGCAATGGACTTGCGTTCCTCCGAGAAAACCGACTCTCTGCTGCGTGGGGCCCCAAACCCACGACTACAGAAAAATGGCACTCATTCTTCGATACCATCGGGAGTCGGACCTGGGTTAATGGCAACTATAAACGAATGCGTAGGGCAATGGACCTGAGTTTTTCCGAGAAATCCGAATCTCTACAGCGTAGGGAACTAAACCCCGCACTACAGAAAAATGGCACGCATTCTTCGATACCATCGGGAGTCGGACCTGGGTTAATGGCAACTATAAACGAATGCGTAGGGCAATGGACCTGAGTTTTTCCGAGAAATCCGAATCTCTACAGCGTAGGGAACTAAACCCCGCACTACAGAAAAATGGCACGCATTCTTCGATACCATCGGGAGTCGGACCTGGGTTAATGGCAACTATAAACGAATGCGTAGGGCAATGGACCTGAGTTTTTCCGAGAAATCCGAATCTCTACAGCGTAGGGAACTAAACCCCGCACTACAGAAAAATGGCACGCATTCTTCGATACCATCGGGAGTCGGACCTGGGTTAATGGCAACTATAAACGAATGCGTAGGGCAATGGACCTGCGTTTTTCTAAGAGACCTGAATCTCCTAAGGCCTAGGGAACTAAGTCTCGATATACAGGAAGCAATTAATCGATAAGCGATTTTTTCCGCGATTGGGACTCGAACCCGAATAAAAGGTACGTTAGGTGAACTGGTTACCACTGCACCACCGTAAAACCCTTCTATCTGGAAGTTTTCCTCATTTCGGTTGCGTGTAAGTAAATGTTATTGACATTCGTTTCGATATTAACCGTAGCTTTCATTTGTGTGGTTTTTCATTACATATGTGCATCATGACTGAAAACATTTAGAAAAAAGGACAAATGTGAGCTATAAATGTTGCATGCAGAATTATTCATATCGAAAACATCAAATAAAAATTGGCTATAAAGGGACCATCAAAGACCTGGAAAACTGCTTCGGATAAGGTGAACGAACAAAACAATATACAATATAAGTCAAATACAATATAATATAAGTTTCACCAGGGGATTCCATAACAACTATTATTTCAACACTTACGTAAGGCTTAGAAACACCACGTTTCGAGAGCCTTTGTTAAATGACGGTAGAATGAAGAAAGGGTGAAAAAAAAGTCCTAAGTTTATATATCCGCATGATGGACCAAATAATAATAATAATACATATACAAAAAAAAAAAAAGACTGGGAAAGACATGAGGGCGAGCAGATCAAGACAGTCTATGAAGGAAACTTACAAAAACTGTCATCCAGCAATGCATAGATAATAGTTTAATATTATAATAAGTATGTGTTTGTGCAAGAGCAGCCAAGTTTAGAAACTTAATTAAAATTTTATTTAAAATTTTCTCTTTTGGTTATGTTTCAACGTTTGACCTTTTCATTAATAAACGTGTGCTATGCTTGCACACACAAATGTTAATAAATATTTACATAATATCTGTAATTGATTATACTGCAAGTAGACGACGATCTCACATTAAGAAAGTTCACAGATTTTTCAAAAACTATAGCGCTAGTGGATAGGATGAGGAGAAGAATAAGAAGAGAATTGTCATGATTAATATATATGGACTACGATAGCTTCTCCACAAATAACATCCTAAGTAGGAGTGTGGTCTTGGAAAGGTTCTGCTAGGTTTAGGGATCCTGAAATTGCCTAAATTTTGGTGATCAAATTTTATGATTTGGGTGATTACCTCACTAAATAGACCATTACCCTTAGCGCAGTGTTCACCAGAATATCATGTGCTCTCTCTTTTTCTTTAGGATTGATAAAAATTGGATTTTGTTTTATTAGTATGCCATTATAAATTAATTTATTTGGGAAAGACATATTTTTAGAAATGAGAATTTACCATTGCAGTAAAGTATTTTGAGATGATAGCATGCTATAATTTACAAACTCACAACTATGTATCTTACTTAAGCATTAGATGTTGTATAATACCCGCTTGTATAAATGTTCATGAGTTGCTTTTTAAAGGCATAAGGAAATTTAGTATTTGTCTGGAGTAAGACACGGTATATACCCCATGCGTACGTCATCCCCGAAAGTAGAATATATTATTTGCGTCTACGGAGACGCTAGCTTCACTATCAAGTTCTAAAATTTTTATGCCAGGTGTGTAACAGCTACGAACTGAAGTCGAAGGGATAGTCCATTCACCAAAAGTAGACCGATGGTACCGTTAGAAAATAACGGGAGCCGACCTAGCAAACGGCCTAACCGATTACAGCAGAGGGGGGGATGTCAACTCCCCCCCTCCTCCTGAACTGGTTTTTGGCGCAGACAAACGTTCACTAAAAAACAGTTCTGAAATGACACCCTTCCCTCTGCTGGAATCGGCTATGCCCTTTGTGACGTCAGCTCCCCTTATTTTCTAACGGCACCATCGGACTACTTTTCGTGAACGAACTATAAATATTCCTTCTGCCTTCCTCCCAATCGTTAAGTTACAGGTTGTTAAAATATACTTAAAGCTCAAATTTCTTTTTCAAATAACCCAAATATTCTGCTGTTTTTAGATATACAAGGATGACATGCATAAAAGGTATATTTATATTTAGCTCAGGCTGCCTGTTTTATCAATCTGCAACGAACGATCAAAACCATCCAAATGAAGTATAAGCAATTACATCCGGCAATGATAGCTAAAAGATATACCCTCTGCCGATACGTTGAGAGAGTTATGTAAAGTGTGTCTCAAAAGTACATGGACAACGGATTTTGTGGGGTAAATATATATAAAAAAAAAAAAAAATACATGCATTAAATTGAAAGATTGCATGAATAAGTATGACATAGATTCATATACGTAAATGACATTTAAACTTCTCTTTATACAAAAATTAATAAAAATAAATTTATGAAATCTAGGTGTCTCAAAAGTATGTGAACAGTAACGTAAAATTGGTTTAAAGGCACGGAAGTAAAAAAATTGCATATTTTAATTCCAAGTATCTGACGTAATCGTTAAGGCGCTATAAGAGGTAGTGAAGAAGTAACCCCGCGTTTAACCCGCGGGGTGTTTCGCACCGCACAACTCACAATTCGTGAAAAAGAACCGTCCGCCCTTGCTTCTGAAACTGGCCAAACTCTTTCCTGTTGCCTTCAAAGTCACAATCTTTCGGAGTAGGGTGACAAAGAGAAAATTCCACTTATTGTTCCCTGTAAAATTGGACGTTTTTAATGAAATAATGCTATATAATCAGATGGGGTGCAAAGCACACCGCGCGCGTCTTCGCGTTCCTCTAATCGGCGCGCGTTCTCGCGGGTTAAGCATCATAATACAACGCAATGGGCAGTTGTAAATATTGCAAAGAAAATGAGACTCAGAAGATCTGGTGTTTACCAAATATTATCAAAAGTTGATAATACGGCAGTGAAACCGCGCTCTGGATGACTTAAAGTGACCACTGTTCGAAAGGGTAAGGTCACTTTTACGTTTAGCATCAAGCCAAGAACTATCTTTACGCTTTTTGCAGTTTAACAAGCTCTGTGTCGAAAGACATTGTTCACCATCGCTTACAGTTAAGTGGATGACATGTGTTTATCAGCATTCATCGTAAACCTTTGCTAAAGCAGCATCATAGCATCCTCGGCTGTCGTGGGCTAAAGCACATATGCATTGGAAGGACGAATGGGTCAATGTTATATTTAGTGATGAAAAAAAAATTCAAGCTCAATGGTCCTGACTACCTGGCATGATTTAAGACGCCAGCCTTGCACTTTTTAGAACCGGCAGAAAGAAGGTGGCTTGCTTCGTTATGGTGTGGGGTGCATTTGGTTTCAACAGTACGACAGATATTGCTTCCTTACAGGGCCGCCAAACTTCAGAGGACTATCAGCACATTCTTAAGAGTGTCGTAATGCAAATTTCGAAAGCGATTAAAGGAGATGAGTGGGTATTTTAACAAGACAATGCTTTCAAACTTTTTACTCATACATGGTTTACAGCTAACCAAATGCGTGTCCTGGACTGACCTGTAATAAGCCCCGACCATTCTGCACAATTACCACTTGATATGCATAAGCATGGTGGTAAGCTTGCAACTGTTGACGAACTGAAACAGTAAATTGAATACGGTTGGTTCTCCCTTAATCCCATATATCGTCAAAATTTAATTAACGGTATGCCTGATCTAGTATTCAAAACAAATCGCAGCATTTGTGCAACTATACATATATGAAGCCTTGAACTTTAATAGAATGTTCATATCCATATAATTTTGAGATACGTAATTTTTATAATTTCTTTCTTAAGGTTATTTTTTCCACAAGATTTGGTGTTAAAGTCTCATATACTTATTGTAATTATTCCTTACTCTTTATTCTAATTGTTATTCTAATATTATTTTATGTATATAAAATTAGGTCTTCGTACAACTTTTTTAGTTTTTATTTTAACTTAGTTACGTCCATACTTTGAAACGCAGTATATATAGGACGAGGAGTTGGAAAGGGTGGTAGCCGAAGGCGGCACTATAATCCCATACTACCTGGTCATACGTGGAACAGCGGCAAGTAAACTTTAAAAAACCGTATCTAAGTTTTTCAAACTACGTGTCGCGGTTTTCGGTCAGAGGTGTCATGGAGATTGTACAAAGATTATATTGCATTTGCGAAATAAAAATCTGCTTACTGTTCACTGCTAAGAAGATTTCTAACGGAACTATCAATCAAAGCAGACCTTTTTTTTTTGCGGGGGAGTTGAGTAGACCCCGCGATGGGTAACACGAAAAGAAAAAAGAAAGATTGCTATACTTTAATTGGGGGAATATGAGTACCGAAGTACCGAGGCTCGGTACTTCGTTAGGGCCCGTTAACTTTTTAGTTATTTAACTTTTTTTTACCCGAGCTCGGAGCTTGTAAATGTCCAAGAAGCTGAATACTTTTTTATCAGAGGGTCCGTTTTCGTTTACCGCCGCCCTGATCACATGGTAATAAGTACGATTCCCGACATGGGAACGCATTTTTTCTTTGTTTTGAAATTTTAATTTTTCGCCTATTAAATGCAGTTTGATGCTGAGAGACAAGGGGATGCACGTATAGAAAAAGATAAAAGTTCCTAAGCACGCATTTTAAGGGGCAGCATCGAGAAAACTGCTTTGATTTTACGTCACAGTGTATCAAGTAAGATTCCCATCATGGGAATATATTTTTTCTTTCTTGGCGAATAAATGTTGTCCAGTGCTGTAAAATGAAGCCGTATACATATAAGAAGGGGGGAAATTTTCAAGAGCACGCATTTTAAGAGAACGGGTCGAGAAATGTGATTTGTTTTTACATCATAGGGTAACAAGTACAATCCCCAACACGAAAGCGATTTTTTAATTCTTTTTTTAATTTTAATTTTCTGTCCAATAAAAACAGTTTGGTGCTGTGAGATGAAGCGGTACCCATATAGAAAAGTAAAAACGTTCCAGAGCACGCATGTTAAGAGACACCTTCGAGAAAACTATCTTGTTTTTACATCAGCGGGTAGCAAGTACGACCTGGGAAGGCATTTTTCGTATTTTTTTTTAATTTTAATTTCCCGCCCATTAAATGCAGTCTGGTGTTGAGAGACGAAGGATGTACGTATGGAAAGGGGAAAAAAGTTCATAAGTGCGCATTTTAAGAGACAGCGTCGAGAAATCTGGTAATACTTTACGTCGTAGGGTAGCAAGTACGATTCCCGAAGTGGGAACGTATATATTTTTTTTATTTTTAATTTATTTCCCCGCAATTTAAATGCAACCCAGTGCTGGGAAATAAGGCGACACACTTATATAAAAGGGAAATTTTTAAGAGTACGCATTTTAAAAGGCAGCGTTTAGAAAACTGGATTGATTTTACATCACAGGCAGGTTCGCCGTTTTAGGGGGAATATGGATACAGAAGTACCGGGGCCCAAAGCTTTTACGACGCGCGATTAATTTTGTTTTACCCGGGATCGGAGCTTGTAAGGGCCCGCGATGCTGAATTCGTTTTTATTAGAGGACCCGTTGAGAAAATTGGGATAGGGGCCCGTAATTGTTAGCGGCGGCCCTGCGCCGAAGTATTTATAAATTTTACTTTTAGCTCTGCCAGCCAAGTGGATGTCTCATGTCGTCTTCACACAAACGTTTCTGTTGAATTTAAATACAGACAAATGTTGGGAACTGAACGAAAGGGAGTCGCAGTTAATTTCCATATGACCATGTGTTATCCCTTCCCTTCCCTCCTCCTTGAAACAGGGAGAAAAATTTCCAATTACACACATTTCTTGCATTTCCTAAAATTTTGTAAGAAGAAAATTGCCGTTTGAAATAAAAACTGAACGCGACAACACGCATTTTAATGCAAGACAAAATTTTATGATAAACGTGCATAATGTTATTTGTGACGTACATAGCTCTGAAATATCTAGAAGAAGCATCATTTACAGTGATGTACTAAAGACTCGAATTATTTTCAATTTTAAAATGCCTGACGCACAATTTAATGTAAGTGTAGAAAGCATATCTCTAAAATATCAAAAAGATATTGGTATTACGTATTTTAAAGATAAATTTTGTTATTTCATTGCATTCATAGAAGGCGAAAATGTCACCAGTCTTAGTGATATGTACAAATTATTAATTGAGGGTTTGCAATCTACATTTCCGAACGTAAAAATAATTCTAAACGTATTTTTGATAATAACTATTTTCAACGCCAGTGGTGGACATTTATTTTTAGTTCTGAAAAGAGTTAAAAATTATTTACGAAATTCATTAACTCAGCTGCATTTAAGTCAGTTGTGAATGATGTCCATAGAAAACGATGGTGTGAGGTTATTAGATTAAGAATCTCTGATTAATAAATTTGCTGAAGTTAAAACGAGGAAAGTTCCGCTTTAGTATAATTTTTTTATATTATTAACAATTATATGTTTAGTTACGTGCATAAAAATCGAGACGTTTTCGGGATAGCCAATGCTACCTTTACTTAAAATGTCATTGAAATTAACAATTTCTAACAGTCGATATTAAAATCGGGAAATTTTTCTCATTATTATCGATGATGTGGTAATATTAGACGAGAACCGAACCCACGGTCGTGGGTTCGGTTCCCACCAGGCACCATAAAGTTGATGACATTGTTACACTTACCATTTAATAGGCAATATAATAGCAAATAGCAAACAAACGTAAATTTATATGATTGTGATGTAATATGCTATTTTCTTATTCAAATATATTTTTTATTTTTAATAAACAAGACTGATAACAAATTTATATGATTGTGATATAAAATTTTCTTTGTATCTCGAATGCATTTTTTATTAATAAACAATTACCGTTATAATTTTTTATTCATGCATTTTCATTATAACCCCCCGTGATTCATGATGAACCATGATGACTGAAGGTGAGTAAAACGCAGAGATACTGTAGCTTTCGATTATTTCGTTTCGTTTCTTTTTTGGTTTTACGGCTCAAAGACTACAGTGGTCATGCTGCGCCGGGACCTACTGTTTTCCGAGGAATCCGAACCTCTTAAGGCCTAGGGAACCAAACCCCGGACTACAGAGCTTTCGATTATATGAAGAGGTGAAAACTATAAGAGTAAAAGTAATATTTTGTGCTAAACTGAATTACGTGAAAAATTAAGATCTGAAATAAACGACCTATCGGCTTTATAGGCTATTTTAAAATGTTATGAAATCCATTTACATCCTCAGGATTTTCACCCTTTCATATAATCTGAAATTTTTGCTACCTTCTAATAGTTGTTAGCATTGGAGCAACTAGCCTCGAAGTGTAGGAGGGATAATTTTTTTTGGTGGGGGGGGGTGCTATAGCTCCCACCTCAATGGTCAGCACATAGTATTACTTTGGTATTACATTGATTCAGAAATTTTCTATGCAGGTACTATTTTTCTAGTACAGGATACATCCCTTAGCCCCCTTAGTTACGCTAGTGGTTGTAAGATAGGTAGGGACAGGAAAGGCCGCAAAGGAAATATTTAGAAGGGGGGCTCAAAATTAGATTGCGCATGGGGCCTCAAGTGCTAAAACCGCCACTGGTCGTACCCTTGAATTTTCCGCTTCCTCTATTTTCAATCGTACAATTAATGACTATTTTTTTTTTATTTTATTCTATACTTTTTGTTAAACGATTTACTTTTGACAGTATTATAGTTAAGGACCCATTAGCGGGAGAAACGTAGGTTTTCAGCGGCCGGAAAACTAGCGCCCGTTAAAACTCGTTAGCGCTAATTTCCGCCTATAAAGTATTGATATTTTGCTCCAGGTGCTTTGACTCCGGAGCCCCCCACTTGACGCCACTGGGCCCTATAAATTATGCGAAAATGCAAAAGCCGCATAATCTATAATTGTCGCCATAATCCGTGTTTGGCCGTGACCGTGTTTGGCGCAGTATAGCCCAGATGCTCTTGCGCCATAAAAAAGCCAAACAATCAATCAATCAATCAATGTCGCCATAATCCTTAAATTTTCTCACAATTCTATTCCCCTGATTTGTTTCTCTTGCATGTTCCCTTCGTCCTTAATTTTAAAAGTTATTTTAACAGCCAACAATTCTTCCCTTTCCCTGTGTAGACGAAACAAAAAACAAAAACAAAACAACAACAAAAAAAAGAATTTTCGACTGCTAGACTAACATCGCTTTACTTTAATAAACTGAAATGTTACCATTGCTTTGATAATGATTACAAAAGCATTTTATTACAAAAATATTCATTTATTAATATTATTTGTTTCCATAACAAGGAAACAAATAGTTTCTGAAATGGATATAATAGATCTTATCGTAGTCATACGGATATTGTCCATATAGTTTCAATAAATTGCCGCATAAATGCCGCATAATTCCGAAAATATACCCACATAAATTACCAGGCCATAAATATAGCATTATTTTTCTCGATTATGTTACCTGCTATAATTTTAATTTTACACTCATGAACCAATTTGCTAATGAATGTTCCTTTTCTCCCCTTCCCTACTTTTTAAGTCACGACATGGTCCCGAAATCTCGTATAGAGTCAGTGGCATACTCGAAAATGTATAATGGGGAGACAGGGTTACAAAGATACAACTCCATATATTTACATATAAAATTATACAGTAATGGGGTGTTATGCTCCTCATCTACATCTTCCCCTGTGTTCGCCAATGCATAGAATTAATGTTACCGTTCCCATTTATGAACTTTTGTTTTTAGGGACTGTGTTTTGGGGTTTGTACGAACAGGCACACAAATTATTAAGCTATTACGATTTGTATATATTATTATATAATTATGGTTAGAGTATATATTATTGTGCGTGTGTGTGTGTGTGATTAGTAGAATATATATTTACATTATCATATTATTCTGGTTACTATATATTTATGATTAATTACACGAAATGCGACTTCAGAACATAAAAGAGAGTCTTTTCCAGAGGTCACAGATAATGATATTGTATGAAAAGAGAGAGTAAATGAAAAATCTAACGAAAGGGAAGAGTTCTTCCCCACGTCAGATGACTTCGAGGATAATTTAGCTTGCGATAAAAACGTCGTGATATCTGAGATTCCGGACCAGGTCATTTGATGGACTCACACACATACACAGAATCGGATAGTTCGGACGATGATCAAGATGATGATGAAGGACATGGAATTGCCTCTGCTAGAGAAGCAATTCAAGCTTTAAAAATAGTGAAAGTGTTCCTTTCAAATAGTGAAAACCAAGAGAAAGTTCGCAAAACTAATATGAGGATTCAATTTGTGTAGTTGATAAAAATAAAACGCAGTGTAAAATAACCGATGCCTTTAAAAAATAATTTGGAAAACTGATGTCTAAATCATTGTAAAGGAAGAAATAAAAGGTATGTAACCAAATTACTCTTTACTTCATGGTCACTGTTTTGTTTTTTTCCTTGCCCTGATTTAACCTTTTCCCGCATTTAACTTTAATGTTATATCTTTTCGGCCCCTTGAATGACGCTAAATCGAAGTTTCACTGTATATATTTATAGTACCTATAATATGGTAAGGCCCAGGGGTCAAATAAAAAGAGAGAAAAAAACCAGTGCAACTAGTCCAAATTTGAAACTTTATTCTCAATATTTTGCTAGAAATCTAAAAAGAATCCTTCTCACAAGATCACCCCTTAAATACATCTAAACACCTTACCCCAGAATATCACCAACTCATACAAAAACACCTTTAAACAATTTCTTCATTCATTTTATTCTCCCTCATCTATTACTTAAACTTCATCCCCTCCACACACTTTTTCCATTAATATTTTTACAATTATTAAAATCGATTAAATATCTGCACAAAATAAATACAGTAATATAATTTTACATATCACCAGACAGCGAATAACGTGCTTAAAATATTCTACTGTATATTTGCAGCTTTTTTTTTTCACCATTTTACCATATGCCTTTCGTCCTCTTGATAATCCTTAACTGATTTTGTAACAGAAATATTGAGAACACAGTCTCAAATTTTGACTAGTTAATATATATATATCAACAAGTCTAGTCTAAGAAGATATAAGAAAATTCAATTGTGAGTTAGTAAGGAAGGCCATTGAAAGCAACAAGAGCCTTAGGGTTGTTAAAGGGAGTTTGTCTATTGGGAAGAAACACATCATTGCATTAAAAGGAGAGGATGGCACTGTAACAAGAAATAGGGAAGAAATACTTAGAAGAGTTGAAGAATTCTACAGAAAGCTGTATGAGGGAAACAGTGGATTAAACGAAGACTCTGAGATAGTCGAAGGAACAGCTCCTAAAATCTTAAAAGAAGAAGTAGCATTTGCAATAAAAAGTATGAAGAAAGGAAGATCCCCTGGCGATGATGGCATTACATTAGATATCTTAAAAGAAGCTGGAGAACATGTAGAAGACATACTCGCAAAATTCTTTACCAAATGCCTCAACAGTGGTAACATACCAAACCAATGGGATTCTGCAACAGTAATTCTTTTGCATAAAAAAGGTGATAAAGAGGATTTAAAAAATTACCGACCAATTAGCTTGTTACCTGCTATTTATAAAATCTTCACAAAAGTGCTAACACATCGCCTGCAGAAAAAATTAGATGCAGCTCAACCAAGAGAACAAGCTGGATTTCGAAGTGGATTCAGTACAGTGGACCATATTCAAGTATTAAGAGAATTAATTGAAAGAACACATGAATATGAACTTCCATTGTGTGTGGCATTTATTGACTATGAGAAGGCCTTTGACTCTATTAAAACATCAGCAGTCATCAACTCTTTAAGATCAACAGACATCGAGGATGTGTACATTGACATGGTGAAATTTATGTATAAAATGTAAGTGCAAAATTTCTGTTACATAAAGATACCAAAACTATCAAAATTGGTAAAGGTGTGAGGCAGGGAGATACCATTTCTCCAAAACTTTTTACTTCAGCTTTACAGATGATTTTTCAGCAGATAAATTGGAATGACAAGGGAATAAAAATAAATGGTGAATATTTAAATCATCTGCGGTTTGCTGATGACATTGTTATTTTTTCAACGAACCCATTAGAACTCCAAGACATGGTACAGGAGCTCTCAACTAAAGGTAGAGAAGTTGGACTCAAGGTGAACCTACAACAAACTAAAATCATGTTCAATAATTTCGCAGAGAAAACAAAAATACAGGTTGAAAACATTGAGCTAGAAATTTCTGATTCATATATTTACCTTGGCCAACTGATTTCAATGGAAGGCAACATTGTAAAAGAACTCAACAGACGTATTAAACTTGGCTGGAGTGCATTTGTAAGAAACATTTTTATCCTGAAGGGGAAATTACCTTTATGTCTAAAAAGCAAGGTCT
This sequence comes from Dysdera silvatica, assembly GCA_006491805.2. Taxonomy (NCBI): domain Eukaryota; kingdom Metazoa; phylum Arthropoda; class Arachnida; order Araneae; family Dysderidae; genus Dysdera; species Dysdera silvatica. Next base: position 253,505,812 of record QLNU02015360.1, read on the forward strand.
TCAATCAGTGTTTATTGCCTGTCCTCTCTTATGGATCAGAGACACGGAGTCTAACAGTTGGAGCAATATGAAAGTTACAGACAACGCAAAGGAGCGTGGAGAGGTGCATGCTTGGAATAACTAGGAGAGATTGAAAAAGAAACACTTGGGTGAGAGAGCAACTAGAGTAGAGGACATCATCCTTAAAGTAAAAGGACTGAAATGGCGATGGGCTGGGCATATTGCAAGAAGAACTGACCAACGATGGACAATTGAAATTCTCAACTCGATTCCAAGAGATCATCGAAGACCTAGAAAACGTCCTCAAACTAGATGGATGGTTGAAATAAGAAAAGAGGTTGGGGTGACGTGGAAACGAATGGCCCAGGATAGACTTGTGTGGAAAGCATTTGGAGAGACCTTCATCCAGCAGTGGATAGATAATGGTTGAATATGATG
>QLNU02015360.1:253513063-253553879 GCA_006491805.2 Dysdera silvatica
TTTACATTAATTGGCCGCATTTGCGTAAGAAGAGACCGTAACTTAACCCTTTAACACTTTCGACTTCCAAATACAAATACAACATCTCCTGATTCTCACATACTACACTCCGACCGTACAGCCGCTTATAAACGTGAAAGGATACCAATTTTTCAGCCGTATCCGCCGCTTAAAAACGTTAACGAGTTAAACCAGCAATAAAGTAACGACAAGTACCATGAGCAATCTGGAAAATTTTGAAGTGACACTCCACAGTAGAATATCTTAAATTATTTTGACTCCTCCTTCATAGAATTGTTCTAGGCCATTCTTTTCAGTGTATTCTTAGCTCACGGGGGGAAAATGAGGGGTGGGGGACATCGATAGCCTTGGATTGGCCAAGAAAGGGACAACCCCACCTCTTTTCAAGGGGATAGGGTCGTGGAATGAAGACAACTGTGTGAGGAGGCATTTCTGTGTGCCTGACATGGTCAACTTGTTCCCTTCCCCCAAATGTAGTTACCTCCCTTAATGAAGTAAGGGGATGGGTGTGTTCAAACAGGTGCTGTTAAGAATTTTGAAGAGGAAACAAAAAGGAACAAGAAAAGATCGCTGAAGTGCAAAACGGATATTCTGGAATCGAGGAATCCTGTTTTCAGAGAATAAACTGTGGTTAAAAATGCCTGTCGCATTTTCGCGATGGGCAATAATTTTTTCTTCGCATTTTGCGAAAAATGCGACTGCAGCTTAAACCCTGACTGTGGGTCAGAAACAGGGTGGAGGTATTATGATTTGGAAGACATTCTTATGGGCATCTCTGGAACTGTTGGTCGTGATAGAACACACCATGAAAGATGTGGACAACATCAACAACATTTCGGACTAGTTCCACCTGTAGCGGCACACTTTCCGTCTAGGGATGGCAACACCTACGAACTAGAACCAAAACTGACTCTAAGTTCGCGGCAAAGTAAGTGATTAGAGAGAGACTTCCTCGTAACTTCGACGCCTTTGCATGCGTATGTTCTTCACGATTGTACAAGCTTACGTTAATCTCGGAATCCATATTATCGTACGTATGTAATTAAAGTTCAGTTTATTCGGAACATAATGTTTTGATAATCTGTTTGTGAACCGGCCAATTTTATCGTACACCCACGAAAACGCGATAAGTGATGACTCTCGGACTTTACCGCAACTTTGGATAAAATGCCGAAAGAAGAAGTGCCAGGCAGCTCGACTCCACAGGAGCCACAAATTGCTAGAGTTAGTGTAAAAGTTCCACCTTTCTGGAAGCCAGACCCACGTGTATGGTTTCTACAGTTGGAAGCGCAGTTTCGGAATAACAGCATTCCTGCGGACCAGACGAAATACGACATAGTTGTGAGTTCAATTGATACCGACGTGTTAAGCCAAATCTCTGACATTTTATTTTAATCAATCCCGCAGCAGAATGAAAATACGAGGAAAATAAAAACAGACTAATCACATCATTCGAGAATGGCTAAACAAACGATTTCTCATTGTGATCAAATCCGACTTTCTATCACAATAACCGCACCAAGCTGCGTACGAATTACGCGCACCACTCACGCGTACGACTTTTACGATCAGTAGCGTTTCTTTTCGTAACAACCGCGCGATCAAAAGCCGCTGCGTCTATCTTCAGGCCGAACGACAAAGGACGGGGAGGGCAATTACCAGAGGGTCCCGATCCTAATGGACGTTCAAAATTTTTAGCGTACGGGCCCACAGACAAAATATCTGTGACTCACGAGCTTGTATTTTCCTCTCATGAAACCAAAAACCAGCAACTTTAATTAGCTAATTAGTTTATCATAAAAAACATTTTATTCAATTAAACCGGAACCATAAAAGTTTTAATGCAAAACTGAAATGATACACTGAATATTGATTCCATTTCTGAGTCTTGTATCACTTTACTTGCTACCTTCCACGAGGACCTTTCCCAGGATCTCGCAGACAAGCTGATCCATCTGGAATCAATCCATCGACCAAATTTGGGGCCCGATCATCTGAAACCACTCCAGTTGTTGAACAAATTAAAAAGGTTGAAACTTGGTTGGTTGCATTTTTATGGCACAAGGACAAGGGTCATTGTACGACAGACAGAATGAGGCCGGATTGAAACTTGATTCTTTGTACCTAAATGCGTGTATAGTCATTAGGTTATTCTGTATGCTTCTAGTGGCAAGAACTGAGAGATCTTTCAGTGTTTTAGAAAAGAATTAAAAGTTACAACAGATCAACCATGTAACAATGAAGACTGTGTGAACTAACTGCTCTTGCCGTGGAAGCAGATCTTGCTCGTACTTTGAACTTCCATGATGTAATTGACGACTTTGCAGCTAAAAAAGCCAGAAAAGCTATAGGGTATCCTGAAATGGCACCCTAGCCTTAAACAAAAATAACGGAAAAACGGTTAACGATAAAGCATTTATTCTTACGGCATAAGGTGTGTCCCACCGAAATAAAGCCACCGTGATTATATGCCGTAACTGGACACGAAACAAACCAATAAGAACGAAACAAATATATTAAGAAAGTCTGTATACAAATACATATTTGCAAGGAGTAACTCACTCCCTGCCCCACTTGGGCAGGAAAAAAAAATGAATGTGTAAAAAAGAGTGGGGAAAAAGTGTCCCGCCGAAATAAAGCCACCATCCCTATTAGTGTTTTAGGTAACTCTCAATATTCGAGCTACTACAGGTAAACAGGTTTATGACGTCAGGAAGTTGTCAAATAACTTACCTGTTCTATCCCAGTCGAATGTTGACTTCAGAAGGTTGTATTTTCTATTTCTCCTGCAGTATTGCAATGGGAAAACGAACCCAGCTATCAGAGTTCGAGAAAGGCCAGCTAACAGCTTTTAAGGAACAAAGTCTTTCATATAGACAAATATCTAAGCAAATCAAACGATCTAAAACCGTAATAGACAATTTTGTGAATCAGGGCAATGCGTACAGGTATAAAAAAAGGAGGTGTACAGGCAGAAAAATGACTTCCAGGCAGGAAAGAGATATTGTGCATCGTCTTTCACAAGGTGGTATTTCTCTCAGACAATTGGCCAAAGAGGATAACATCCCTGTGACAAAATCAACTCTGTCACGGATTGTAAAATATACAAAAAACTTCCAATATAAAAAAGGAAACAGCAGCCCATGTTGAAAGCTATCCACAAGCAAAGGATAGTAGATTGGGCCAAATATCATCAAACCTGGAAAGACCAGTGGCATCGTGTTATATTCTCAGATGAGAAAAAACTTAATTTGTATGGCCCAGACGGCCTTGCACTCTGTTGGCGTGACATGAGGGAAGAAGAGGAAATCTTCTCCAAAAGATAATAAGGTGGAGGCTCATTAATGGTGTGGGGAGGCTTCGGCTATGGTGGTAAACTTAACCTGGCTTTCCCCTTAGGCCGCATAAAGGCTACCGATTACCAAGAAATGCTAGAAATCCAGTTACTGCCATTTGCAGAGAGAATTGGTGGCCCAAGTTGGATTTTCCAGCAGGACAACGCCCCCATTCACGTTGCAAAACCCTCTTGTGAATGTTTTTTGCATAATGGGGTACATGTCATGGAATGACTCGCCCTTTCCCTTGATCTTATTTCCCAAGAAAATGTGTGGGGTATCCTCAATAGGGTTGTATATGCCAATGGCAGACAGTTTCAGTCTGTGGCAGAATTGAAGGCTGCCATCATTGAAGTCTGGGATAATATTGATGCCATTGTCCTCCAGGGATTGGTAAATGGTATGCCACATCGTGTTTTCCAAGTCATATATAATCATGGCGGATATATTGGCTATTAACAGTAGTGGCTTTATTTCGGCGGGACACTTTTTCCCCTCTTTTTTTACACGTTCATTTTTTTTCCTGCCCAGGTGGGGCAGGGAGTGAGTTACTCCTTGTAAATATGTATTTGTATATAGACTTTCTTAATATATTTGCTACGTACTTATTGGTTTGTTTCGTGTCCAGTCATGGCACACAATCACGGTGGCTTTATTTCGGTGGGACACACCTTACGTATGTAACAGGGAGTAAAATTAATGTAAGATGATTTCCTGCTTTTAGTTTCAAATACTAATAATAGATGGCGCTGATTACGCTCTACCCGTTTTGTCCGCTATAAGCAGGCAATGAAATTTACATTATAGGATAATCCAACGCATTTTATAAACTGGCAACTTGTCAGACGTCCTGTAGTCCACCTTCAGGTGTGCAACGTGCAGGTATACGTTAAAAATGGTGCATTCCTTGGAGCTACGGGTTTTCATTGTGCTGGGATTTCATAGGTTAGGACACAGCCGAAGTATTTAATATCATTGAAGAAATCAAAACTATGGATGACCGTATATTAGATATAATAAATAAACAAATAAATAAATGGATGGGCAGGCAGACAGACAGACAGACAGACAGACGGACGGACGGACGGACGGATGGATGGATGGATGGATGGATAAAATTAAAACCAGAGGGTAAACATTGACGCTGGAGTAAAAAGGAATAAAATCCGACCAAGACTAAAAAGGAAAACATGTTAAAAATGATGAAAGATCAAAATTAGCTGATTTACGAGAAAAAATTGCATAGGTAGGTGAGGACATTAGGTCAGTAGGGAGGACATTCCACACCCGGCCAACCCTGCAAACAAAGAAAAAGTAGCGACAATTCCGTCGAGCACCACGAATCTTAACACACATGCCATGGGATCTAGTACGTGATGGATCAATAAGTTCAAACAGAGGAACGGAACTATCACAATGAGCTAGACCATGAATAACTCTATAGCAAACTTGCAGGTCAGCCACACGCCTACGCCATTCCATCGAGTGATAACCAAGTGCCGCCAAGCGCTCACGATAGGATAAATTAAAACAACCAGGCAAAAACTTAGTAAAACGTCGCAAAGGTTGCTCAAGACGCTGAATCAAGCCAACAGTATGAGGAGGCCAGACGGGAGAGGCGTGTTCCAAAAGGGGAACAACAAATGCGAAAAAAGCGTTCATTAACGTATCACAATCGCACCTACCAAATGCCCGAAGGAGCAGATATGAAACTCTAGTTGCCCTAGCAACAATAGACTTAACATGGTCACCAAATTCTAAATCGGATGACATAGCAATGCCCAGATCACAATGTGAGTCAGCACCACCAAGAGAATCACTACTAAAGCAATAGAAACACCGGGGATTACCGTATCCAAGATGTAGAGTCTTCGATTTGGTCATTGAAATGGATAACTCATACTCCATATATAAAGTCTATCACAAGGTTTCTGTAATGTGTAACAATCATCGAGAGATCGGATAATTCTAAATAAAAGGAACATCATCTGCATAGAGGGATGATGAAAGTGGCCGCAAAATCAAGAGAATGTTGTAGCAAAAAGCAACAAATGAAAGAGGACCGGAAACTGAACACTGGACAACTATACTCGGGACATCAGCAAAAGCCGAACATTTGGAACCTACACTAACACGATAAAACCTACGAGAGAAAAGGGCCACAGTAAGCCCTAATAACTTAGGCGGAACCCAGAATATAGCAAGTTTTTGAAAAAAGAATCTACCGTGGTACACGATTAAAAACACGTTCATAATCAACATAAATAATGTCGACTGGCAGACCCTTGTCCACAACCCAGATCCACGTGTTCATTGCCTGCAACGTTTGAATAGTCGAGAACGACCAGAAAGAAAGCCAACTTGCTCACACGGAACAATACGTTCTGAATCAAAAAAGGCAATAAAAAACACAAAATGCATTTCTCCAAAAACTTAGCAACAATGTTCAGCAGGAAACTAGGTCGATAATTATCCGGGTCGAAAGGATCACCTTTTTTAAAAATCGTTACCACAACCGCCTCACTCCAACAATCAGATACACGCACATTTAAATAATACTGCTTAAACAAAATTGACAAGAATTCAGAAGATTCACTCTTTAATCGTTTATAAAAAACCGGAGGAATACCATCGGGCCCAGGCGAAGAACCCCGTGGTAGAGAATCAATTGCCATACTAATAACATGCGGAGAGAAGTAAGATAAAACTTCATCGTCATCTTCTCCGATAGGAACGACCGGTCGAGGAGAATCATCCACAAATGCACGACTAAAAACTGCCACAAAGAGATTAGCTTTCTCAAGATCCCCCGAAACAATCAAATCAGCATCATCCCTCAAAGGAGGAATAGTTCATAGAGCCCCGATCTGAGAACGAATAACATGAAAAAAGGATGGCTTTTCCCTGATCCGGGATAGTAAGGTAAGACGACTGGACTCATATAACTCAACGGTCCTACTATAATCAGAAGCATAAAACAGGAAACAATCATAATTGGAAGTCGAACGACAGCACTGAAAAGCTCGGTAAGAGCGCAATTTAAGACGTGTCATAACTCTAAGATGGTGAGGGTAACGACGACTACGTCGAGTGGTCAAGGGAACAAGAGCAACACAACTATTCATTAAAGTCATGTAAGAGGCCACTAGGTCGGAATACCCAAGCGGAGAATCGAACAGATCATCAAAAAGGTGATCATTAAACGCTTCACGCAAGATATCATAATCTGCGCGCAAAAAAATCCAGCCGTCCCGAAATATCAATTGCATCAGACTCCAACGATAAATTGAAGAAGCGAAGGGCCAAAGGTGACGGATTGTCGCTACTGGAAAAAAATGCACATGACTCAATACAGTAGAGCAAAGAAATATGATTACAAAATAAAAGATTTAAAAAACTCGGGACCCCTGGTAGGGAACATAATATATTGTTGTAGCCCAAAAAACGCAAGTTGTTCCACAAACTCACATTGGGCCGGAAGGCCACATAACGGGCCGTCCTAACACAAAGAACCTAAATTAAAATCACCAACAATTATCAAAGGAGGACCGGACGAAGCAAGATCGGTGAGTACAGTCGACAAAGAATGCAAATAAGCAATGTCAATAGAATTGCAAGGAGCAATATAAACAGTCACCAGGCGGCATAAAACATGACTCGTCCCCAACAAATCAACACAAACAATTTCAAAATTATCACAGCAAGGTGTAAGCGCAACGCGTACACAAGAAATAGCACGGTGAACCATAATGCAAACACCGTCTCCACGGCCACCAATTCGATCACATCTAAAACAGACATGGGTGGCCGGATAAAAGAAAGCATAAGGCGTACCGACGCTGTCTACGTCTCAGCAATACAAAGTATCGATACTTCATAAGCATCCACAAAATGAGCCAAAACATCGACCTTGTTTACAATACTACGCGCATTAACAAAAATTAACTTAATACGGCCATATTGAGAACCGTGTCAACTAGAAATGGCATCCACCGGTTAAATCAGAGGCAGAGGAATCACATCCTCGGCCACAATGTTTTTTGGCTGACCATAAAATTCACATATATGTACACCAGCCAGCCAATGAGCCCCGTCACTAATCGTCAAAAAATCACCATCATTTACCGTAATCACAAACGAAGAATATAAGCGCGAATTACAAGTCGAGATTTTAACACACTCGAAATCAAAACCAATGCCTTCCAAGAGCGTCTAAATATCAGAAATGATATCTGGATAGAACTGGTTCGATACATGACTATCGCTGTCGAGGTATGACCATCATACGTGGGGCGGTGGGGATAATACGGGCCCACAACGTCAGTCTTGATCTACGCTGTCTATATCGAGGAAGAACAGAAGATATAGCAGGCACAGACGACATGGCATTACTGTCAAGTAAAGGCTCAGAAGGGCCCAGCGGTTACTCCAAGAATAGTCTTTCGAACCGCTTCGACATAAGAAGTCGATGCCAATCCATTGTTCACAGAAAGAACAGAATTAGCAGGAAGCGAAGGCGGTACATCTTCGACACAGAAGCATGCAACAGGCAACAATCGATCAAATTTATAAACCAACTCGAGAGTGTCTCAAGTCAAGACAGACGCCAGATGCAAAGCGCCGAACTCTGGATAAAAACAAGCTATTAATCGGTTCAAGTTTCGATCATCACACAGAGCACTGTTCATCACATCCACAGTAGGTGCACTACTTATCCAATTTATCTCATAGATTGTTTAAACAAGTTTAAACAATGGGCAACGTAAAGTTTCAAAGACAATTTTATTCTCAGCACAGACGACCTTTTGCCGACCGCTCGAAGAAATATATCATTCAATAAAGCTAAGAAAAGGCAACTCAACAACGCCCGAAGTACGACGAATCGGCTTCGCTGGACGGTCATCTGACGCGTTCCAGCGCTACATTCGGCATAACGCCGCAAAGCGGCCAGCAAAACAAAAAGACTGTATAGCCGATAATGACAGTATATACGAAAGATAGTATAGCCGATAATGCTATTATGTATCGAAATATTATTATATTGAAATAAAATAACATGAGAAATACACCAATGAACATGGTTACAATTGCTGCGAAGCAACGAAATCGCCTGGAAGAAGTTCGGCGAATAATATTAATACGGAGGTTACAAGTTGTCAGAATGTCGGCTTTTAGTTGTGAACTGGCAAATTACCCAAATACAAATATAAAGCCCATGGAACACTAATAAACTAATTGTCTTCTGGTCGCAATTTGAAAAAAATACAATCTATTTAAAGAATTTGAAACTCTGCGACAAATCAATATTTATTTAAGGCCGCACAGACCAGTAGTCGAGTGAGAGCTGAGGTTATCTTATGACTTCGGAAAATTATACTAAAAGCAGTTACGGTATTCACAGGCTTTCGGAAAAAGGATTTATTAGTAGAAGCACCGTGAGGGAAATTTAAAGCTGATTATAAAGTAAATGTTAGGGAAATGGCAAGGACAAATTACCTGCCTATTTACAATCGCAAGCAGAGCCCGCGATTAATTCCTTACACGATGCCACATGCATAAAACCCTGGGAGCCCACACACTAAAACTTTTGCTAAAAACTAGCTCTTAAAAGAGAGAAAGATAATCTGCCCCATGCCACATGTGGTGCAGATTTGAACAGACATGGGTATCGATATTTCTTTAATTTTTCATAAAACTTTTAGAAACCGAATATTTAACATTATATATCAATTGTAATTATGATTACATTACGTCCTGCAGTACTTCAACATCAAAGTTGAAACATTGCATTTCTAGAGTCCGAGTTGTTCCACTTGCAATCATGGGGCTGTGGTAATTTCAGTATTACATTGCTTTTTCTATTTCTTTTGATGTCATCTTTCTCTGGGAATACAAACTTTCACGGTCCTTCGTTTTCGCACACAATACCTTAAAGGCCATGTTGTTCTTTCTACCTGTCCAACAATAATAACTTCTGGATTTTGTCGCAAAATTGAAATAACAAAATCGCCGGTAGCACAACGTCGACAGGCCAGTGAATCCTCGAGCTTGGTCCTCGTCACCGTGGGCCGAAAACTCATTATCGCCGTCACTACCAAAAGAAACCATTACCGTCTTGTTTTGGCTGTCTTGCAACGTGTTTTGTGAATTGCCCACCAAGACTGCTATTTTTTTTATCTTCTTGCTCGAGTTTTTTCCACAATGTGTTTCCTTATAGGTGGTTCGATAAAATGCGGGATTTAACTTTCTTTCTTACTTGCTACTCTTCCACCGTTTATCTATTGCGCATCTTTTTGATAAGGTCGCGCAGCTTCTGGTGTGAGAGCGAATATTGCTAGATTCGGGAATGTTCTTCATTTTCGTTTAGCTCCCCCCATAGTTTTTGAGCTTGGAAATCAGATAATTTCTTCACTATTTGTTCGTTACAGAATAGGGCTCAAAATTTCAGCATTGAATGCCAGCTTGGAAAATGTCCACAAACCCGAGCTGGCAAATGCGGATGTCATGTTCTTCGTCGTAAATGAAGATAAATAGGCTGTTTTGTTAAAGATGCGAAATCCTACATATAGTGGTGTTTTCCGATTGGTTGTCAGCCAGTCGTTTTTATGCCACTGCAGTTTTCCTCCTTGAGAAAGTGTCCTTCCATCAGTCCTACATCTATAGTGGCCGGATTCGATGTGTGCAATGAAGGGAAATGTTATCGCAGAATATCTCTATTTTTCTTTGCAAATAATCCGCTAAGAGACTAGTATATTCCTCAGGTTTCCGCAATGAGAGGTTCGAATATCGCTTCATAAAACCGTTCATCTAGTCATATCCAGCAGTTTTGTTTACATCCCACGTTTTGGGATATTTGCAATTTAATTTCCCTGAATAATCGTATGATAATTACCGTATCTGCCTGCATGTCATTCTATAGTTCATTTTTGAGCGTTCTGTTATTATCAATATTTCTTTTATTAGCAATATCTGTTATTGGGTGCTCAAGCTGCCGCCCCTCCCTTTCCTAATAATTTTGAACATAGGTTTAAATTTTAAAACTACTAATACGTCTATGGGCCTGTTCCGCTCTTTTCCTACTTCACTTACCTTGTTTCATGTTTGCCTATTATTCATATTAGAAGTTTAACTGTACAGTATTGATTAGCTTTTACACTGTACATATTCGGCTTATTGCTATTTAAGGTGTTTCGCTTGTCTTCAATTCTTTTATTTTGGGGTTTGTTTTTCGATGTTTCCTAGTTATTTGGAAAGTACACCTATTTAAGTTTTCATATTTTGAATTGACATCTTCGTTAAATTTTGTGAAAGAATCCATAAAAGAATTAGTAAATACACTGAAAACCTTTCTTTTCACAAGCACAATGAGATTATTTTACTTTTAAGATCAGTATGGAAATTGCCGCCTCTAGGAGAACAGGTTGTATTGCTGAATCCCTCTCCCTTACAAAAAATGGAAAATACTTATGAAAAAAAAAAAAAAAATCACGCATATGGTACGCTTGATTTTTTACATGTGAAGTTGATCTTTTACGCATTAAAACGAACATTTTAACTAATGATTTCATATAATAATTAATGATTGATTTTTGGGTTCTCAGCAGCCGCCCCTAGGCATGTGCCTTCATGGGCGTAGCTAGGAAGTTTTGGGGTTGTGAGACCCCCATCACAATGAAATTCTGTATATTTAACATAGGAATGTATGAGTTGTAGCATTGCCACCCCACCTCATTGAGCCTATAACCCCCTTTATGAACTTTCTGCCTACGCCTGTGTGTGCCTTGTATACCTACTCAGAAATCCGATACTGTTCCAGGTAAAGCTTTCTTAATATCAAAAACTAATGAAAGAAGAGTTTTTAAGTACACAGATTGGGGAAGGCCTGTAGCCAAGCCGGGGACAGTAAGGGCGTGGCCCCATGCTGGTGCCCCAATTTATATATATATAACAATTCCCGGGTGTCCTGTGCCCCATATGCCCTTTGCCTTGCCCCAGTTGCCCCTTCATCCTGGCTACGGGTCTGGATTGGAGTATAATAACTTGGCAACTTATATAGCCTAATATTACTAGCTAATGGGTATTAGTTTCATTAAGTTTTTCGAATCAATAATTGTTTTTTGAAGAATTACTAGTTTGTATATAAGTATTAATCGGACAATTAAACTTCACGTTAGCAATGCTGCATTCTATTCTGCCTTCGCTTGGAAAAGAGCAAATGGTTCTCGAAACGTCGTGTTTTTAAACCTTACGCCAGTGTCGAAATAACTGTTTGTTATGGAATCTCCTAGTGAAACTCTGTATTGTTTCGTTAAAAATTGAGATACTAAGTCCTTATACTAAGATGGCTAATGAATATATTATATACTAGACGTCAATAAATTGAGCCTCTCACCGTAGTGAATAGAACCAATAGAAGGTTAAAAGGATCTGAAAAAATTACTTAATTGATGAAAACAAATTAATTAATTGTTATAAGCAAAAAATACCAAATGAAACATTACTTTTCATTTTGCATCTCCTGCATCTGCAAACCTATTTAAAATTAAGATGGATATTAAGAACTTTTTGCGGTAAACTTCCAATTTAAAAAGATCTCTTATCCTTGTTAGCTAATGCAACACAAAGGGTTATAAATAGGGCCCGGATTTCTATGCACTTGCATGTTTTTGCATATTTCGTCTTTGTTCGCATATTTTTCACATTTTGAATATTTTGGCATATTTCTGCAAATTTTTCATAAAATTCTCAAGAAGTTTTTTTTCTAATCTGCGTGTAATTCCATCGATTAGAGTTATTCGATGTTTCTTTTTTTTTAAAAAGGTCTTCCTTTTTTATTTTTTTTAAAAATAATAATGAAAAAAATGCTACAGAATATGTTTCCATTGTAAATGATATGATTAGATTATATTAAAGTTATAAACAAAATGTTTTTATGCGTCTTTACATTCCTGTGGTGATATTTCTCAATATTCGTAATTGCCCGCCCAAGCCTGGCAAGCACGGCAAATATAGGCAAGGGAAGGCCATTGCTTCCTTCCCTATGTTTCGATTTTTATAAAAAAAAGAAAGAAAGAAAATAAAAAGAAAAATTAAAAAGGTGAGGTAGGAAATTTCCATTTTTAAGGTCTTTGCCACCCCCACCCAGATTTCACCCTGTCGGCGTCCTTGGGCCTGAGCCCACGTGACGATGAGTATATCTCCATACGTATTTTATATGTTTTGGTGTGTATTCGGGGATAATAACTTAATAATTAACGCAGATAAAACAAAATATATAATCTTCCATACTAAAAATAAAAAAAAATTCAATCAACCGAATAAAATAAAATTTAATAACACTGTCATCGCAAGAGTTAACTCAATTAAATTTCTGAAAATAATAATTCAAGATAATTTGGGCTGGGATTGTCAAATAAACGAAATTGGAAAAAAAAATAAAAGATCTAAAGGAATTTTGACAAAGCTTTTTACAATCTTACCTTTAAACATAAAAATTAAGCTTTACTTTGCATTAACTTACATTTACCTAAACTACGGAAATATAGTGTGGGGGGAAATTATCTTTAACGAACTTTAAAACATTAACAGTTTACTTAATAAAACAATTTAGAAATTATGCTACAAGACAGGGAAACAAAAAGAAGACATAATATATGACAACAAAATACTTAACATAACTAATATACATAACTTAAAAGTAACATCATACATAAACGAATGATTAAACGAAAATAAGCACTTAAACTCAATCTCAATTAATGAAAATGTTCATAATTACAACACAAGAGGTAGAAAAGAACTTAACAAAATTAAAATGAGAACAAATATAGGTAAAAATAATATTAATCACAATTGAATTGAATTATGAAACAACATCTTAACAACGATAAAAGAAATGAAACCAAAAAGTAAATTTAAGACAGAATTAAAAGAATACTTTATGGAGCATCACGGAGTTTAATCGCCTCGGTTGCAAGAATTTTAAGTACGTTTATTTTTATTTTGTATCCCTTGTATGTCATAATCTGCATAAATAAAATTGATTGATTGATATTAATTTTGTGCATACTCATATTCAAGGACGTAACAAAGTGATATTTTTTATGCATTTCAGTACATATTATGTAATAATTTCAAGAACATTTGCACTGTTTCAATAAATTGTTATTTTATACATTTCGAAACATCGCTTATGAGTAGGGTCTGGATTTCTATGTTCTTGCATATTTCTGCATATTTTCGAGCATATTTTGTAATAATTTTGAGCATATTTGCGTATTCTCCGGGATGAATTTTATACATGAAAATCCGAGCCTTTGTTATAAAACTAAGGATAAATTTTCTTGTTGAGTCAATTTTTTTCACACATACATTCGTAATTAATATGAGCTTCTATTACATTGCTGTTATATTATGCCACTGTTATATTATGTTTCTGTTATATGATGATATTACTGCTGAAACACTATATTTCTATTAGTGCAGGAATTACACTGAACGATGGATCAATAGCTCACCATTCTTTTCACACTAGAAATTGATTCGTTAAAATTAAGATGGTTATTAAGAACCTACGGCAAAATTCCAATTTAAAAAGATCCCTTATCCTTGTTAGCTAACGCAACACGAAGGGTTGGAAAGCTAAGAATAAATTTTCTTGTTGAGTCAATTTATTTCACACCTACATTCGTAATTAATAAAAGCTTCTATTACATTGCTGTTATATTATGCCACTGTTATATTATGTTTCTGTTATATGATGATATTACTGCTGAAACACTATATTTCTATTAGTGCAGGAATTACACTGAACGATGGATCAATAGCTCACCATTCTTTTCACACTAGAAATTGATTCGTTAAAATTAAGATGGTTATTAAGAACCTACGGCAAAATTCCAATTTAAAAAGATCCCTTATCCTTGTTAGCTAACGCAACACGAAGGGTTGGAAAGCTAAGAATAAATTTTCTTGTTGAGTCAATTTATTTCACACCTACATTCGTAATTAATAAAAGCTTCTATTACATTGCTGTTATATTATGCCACTGTTATATTATGTTTCTGTTATATGATGATATTACTGCTGAAACACTATATTTCTATTAGTGCAGGAATTACACTGAACGATGGATCAATAGCTCACCATTCTTTTCACACTAGAAATTGATTTACAGAGGCTTCTTCCCGCGCGGGTATTTTATGCATTCAGAACCACTTGAATGGCAAAAACTACGACGTGAAATATCATGTTTACATTCGGGAAATGCAAGTCTGTACCATTGTGTGGGGATGCATAAAAAAAAAAAGAAAAAAAAAAAAGGTCGTCAAACAATAAAAAGAAAAGATGCGCCGTCGCAGAAGATGCCCATTCGCCGCGGATTTCGTATGCGTCGTTCCATCGTCGATTGTAACTGGATCTCAACTTCAGCAACAGGAATGATTAGGGATCCGGGAAACCCGATCCGGTAATGACTGGCGCAGAAACCGGAGAAGCGCAAACCGGCTCTAGGAGCGATTTAATAACATAGTCCGGAGGTCCCTTTCTCCGTCCTCTCACCCCCTCCCCCAACCTTTCATTTTTGTAATGTTGTGCAGGAAACTTTTTATACATATATAAAATCGTGCACTCTGTAGGCAGACTTCGAGCTGTCTTTTTGGCTCAAAAATACTTTGTTCATATTTGTTACATTTGGCGAGTGCTCGCTTTGTAGTCTTCTCTCACGCTTTTGTTATTTTTTTCGCATTTTCATTCTTACAAATCCATTCTTAGATTTTAGTATTTCCTTCTTACAGCGCAACTTTTTTTTTTTCATACTAACGTATGTTGAGCATGCTTGATTACTCTCTGAAGATTAGTAGCAACTCCAGTAGAAATACGATCTATATAGCTATATTTTTATATGCTTGGAAAGATATCCAAAAAGTAACTTTTTAAGCTGTGCTATTTTTATTAAAAAAGAAAACAGTTCTGCTCAATAACGTACAAGCATGGCCAGTTGCGGATATCTAAGTAGGCACACAAGTCACAGGCCTGGGGGCGGCACTTATCGGAGGAAGGGCACCAAAGATTTAAAATAAAAAATTTCAAACTCAACAACGTTGAAAATGTTTCTTTTTAATTATTGCCCTGTCTCCCCAATAGCGATGACATATAGGCGACTACTTTAACTTGCCTGCAAATATAAACTACAGAATCGAAAGACAAAGGGCTATCCCTATAATGTTTATATTACAATATTCTATCACATATTCCCCACTAGACGAACAGATGTATCTGGCATTAACACGTGGAAATTGCCATTAGGTGTCACTGTAGTCCGGGGTTTGGTTCCCTAGGCCTTAAGAGGTTTGGATTCCTCGGAAAACAGTAGGTCCCGGTGCAGCATGACCACTGTAGTCTTTGAGCCATAAAACCAGAAAAGAAAGAAAGAAATGCCATTAAGTGTTGATTTTAACTTCGTGACTTTGAGAAAAGCTAGAACGGAAATGTTTTGAAAAATCGCTTTTGCATGTAAAATGTTAAGAGTATGCTATTTTTTTTTTCTTTTCTTTCAAACATTCCTTTCTGTGCAAAGAAGGGAGGGGGCGGCAGTACAGGCTGTGCGTAAGGGCGGCAATTTTATAAATCCACCGCTGGGCATAGCCCTTTCTTAGCCTACGCGTTGTGATTATTTAAGCATTTATTGTGTCTGCAAATAAGTTTCTGTACGCCGCAAACAAAAATATTCGTCCGCCAAAGACATAACGCATGTGAACATTGATTAAATTAATTAATTCGGATCCTGACGATGAAGAATACAAAAATCGGAAAGAGAAAGACGTTTGTTGATAATGGCTGCCTCGCACGCCCGTATCCAGAGGGAGGGATCTTAGGGACCGGCCCCCGAAACTAAATTTTTAATGGGACTTGGCTACGGCCTTGCATGCTTTGATTGTATCGATACATGCTGAAAAAAATTTTAACCCCCCCCGAAATTAAATCCTGGCTGCATCGAGACCTACAATTTTTTGAGGAACCCGGATCCCTGTTTCCAGGGAACCAAACCAAGAACTACAATAGAAAGATTCGGACTAAAAGGTGGAGAGTAAGGCTTAAAATATCCAGTTTGAATGTTTCCAGCAATGCACAAGTGAGCCGGCCATGATGCTGTGACGTGGAAGTAACGCGATCGTTTATCATGCCGTTAACTACAGGTTCGATTCCAAATGGTATCGTAGAACTCGTGGCGTATTTTCTGCCCAGCGTAGTTCGGAGGTTTGTTTGTCTCGGAAACTCGTAAGTCTCGGTGTAGCATGATCTTTGTTTTTGTTACCACTCTTCAAATTATTGCACATTTTGAGAGTGAAAGTCAAAAGCGTTATAAGCTATTTATTTTTAATTTCTTTATCACAGTACTCTGCAAATGATCAATCTGGTTTGTACAAGTATTGCACGTGCATTTATACTCATGTGGTCACAAGTAATTTGTGAGGCCCTGCGGTGGCGCAGTGTGGTAACGCGTTCTCCTATTGCGCGGCTAATCCGGGTTCGACTCCCAGCAGTGCAAAAAGAACGCTTACTCAGAGATCTCATAAAGATCGCACTGCTCACTGTAGTCCGGGGTTTGGTTCCCTAGGCCTTAAGAGGTTCGGATTCCTCGGAAAACAGTAGGTCCCGGCGCAGCATGACCACTGTAGTCTTTGAGCCGTAAAACCAAAAAACAAACAAACAAACAATTTGTGAACTGACTATACTACAACTTCTCTGGCGCAGAATCACCAGTGCACAATAAAAGTACAACCAACCAACAACTTTACAGTCATTTAACCTGTAATTCCAGCGTAAAGATTAACAGGGAATAATCTCGATTAATTTTACATAACACCACCCCATCTTGGAGTGTAGCACTGGCGTACGCATGGGGGGGTTGATGGAGTCATGACCCCCATTGCAATGCAATTTTATATATACAGGGTGTCTCAGCACCAGGGTTACAAACTTCTAGGAGGGGTAGGGTACACCTAGATGACTCGGAATCACATAGCAATGCTGATCGCAAACCACTCACAGCGCTAGTTCTAAAACCGTCCAGCATGCACAAATATTTACAACCAGTGCGTGAAAAGCGCCAGATAAAACTCAGGTCAGCTGCTCAATTGCATAGATGATTAGGACATCGCATTTTGCGCTTCTCATGCACTGGTTGTCACTATTTGTGCATGCTGGACGGTTTTAGAACTAACGCTGTGAGTGATTTGCGACCAGCATTGCTATGTGATTCCGAGTGATCTAGGTGTACCCTGCCTCTCCAAGAATTTTGTAAACCTGGTGCTGAGACACCCTGTATACATACGAATACATAGAGCTATAGCTCTGTAACCCCCCTCATGAACTTTCTGCGTACGCTAGTGGAGTGTGGTACCGTTTTATTGACAATGTGCTTGCGTCCATTTAATTCAATTGCACCTTTCGACAAATTTATTTACTTGCATTTTCAAAATATGCTGCAATTCTCGCAAAGAAATTGTTTTTTCCTGGCTACATAGTCATGAGAATTTTTTCATTTCTATGTGTGGAACACACCCGCAGTTTCGAGGTTTGGTTAACTTTTTGAAAAGTATCTTAATCCTCTGTCTGCAAGGTGAATTCTTATTGCGTTGGATTAACACAAGCTTGGGATGGTTTTTCAGCTCATCTTGTGGACAGACTGTTAAAAAGTCAATCAGAAAGTTGGAACTGCGGTGGCCTAATGGTAATGCATCGCCTAGCGTGCCGTGAATCCTGGGTTCGATTCCAAACTGATAAAAAAACAAAGCGCCTACCGACTATTTTCTACTCACTGTAGTGTCCGAGGATTGATTTTCCTAGATCTTAATAGGTCCGGACTTCTGGGAAAAACGCGACTATTGCTTTCGGTGGGGAAACGCATTCGTCTGGCGCGCGATTAACCAGGGTTCGACTCCTTAGCGTCATTGTGAAACAAGTGTCGTTTTTCTGCCCGCCGTAATCCATGGATTGGTTTCACTGGCGGCAGAAGTTCAAATTTCTCGGAAAGCTCTGAATCCGGAGCAGTATGACCGTTGCTATTCTTGCGCCATAAAAAACCAAATAACTAATTAGAAAGTTACGAGTTAGTCCTTTCTATATTTGTTAATATTTTTTATCACCTAAAATATACTTAAAAATAATATTTACACATAATATATATACAGTAGAACCTGCCTAAAGTGGCCACCTTTGGGACTGGACTGCAATGGTCATCATAGACAGGTGGTTACTATACATGACAGATTTTGATATAAACATGATCAAGCCCCTATCAGTTTTCTCTTATATAAAGTGGTTACTTCATTCAAGTGGTCACTTTAACAGGTTCCCCTGTATATATAATTTATGAGACTATCCAAATGAACATGAGGCGCGAAGCGCCGAGGGGGGTGTGGGGGGTCTTCCCCACTAACCCTTCCACTAATTCAAGTATGTACTGAACATTTTTTAAATACTTTCATTGTATTATTTAATTGTAGCAAATGAATTACTCGAGGGAACAGGACGTCACTTACGATTTTTTTTCATAGTCGGTTAACGAAAAAAATCGTAAGTTTATGATCCTTGCTTACTTGCGAGAAACTTCGTAACGTGTGCCATGTCGTTTGTTGACGTTTTGTAGGACAAGTGCTGTTTTACGCCTGAACCTTCTTTTGGATATTTCCAGATGGATTATGCTATTTGGCAATTTCCAAATGATGAGCAATCTGCGATTTTGTTTTCGCAGGAAAACGGAATTCTGTCTTCCGAGAGGTTTGTTCACATAACCATCAAATGAAATTGTGCTTTCCTGCTTCCGATGCTCGGTTGTGGCGCTGCCATAACACATTTTTGAAAATATATAATAAAAAAATTCTAAAAAATGTAACAATATTTTTCTAATGGCAATCCAGAAATATTTCGCTCACTAACGTAAACTGACGACTTAATCGTCGGCAAATTTATCGTAAAAATGCGACTACGAAAAAAATACTAAGCGGCGTCGTGCTAACGGAAAAGTACCAAAATTCTTTTATGTTTTTAGACACCTGTTAACATGGCCTTGATTCCCGACGGTGGCAAAATAAAACGCTTAGCGACAAATTGCTTTCGGAGTTCGTTTTGGGGCTTGGTTCTCTAGGCCTTCAGAGGATTCGATTCTTCTGGAAACTGTAGGTCCCGGAGCTGCACGACCTTTGCTGTCCTTGCGCCCCAAGAAGAACGCACGTTTTCTACTTGGGAAAGTAAATACAAGCCTTTTTTTTTTTTTTACATCATTCTAATTAATAGGGGATTCGTGGGAACGGAAAATTAGCCGATTTTCAGGCCCATAGGCAGGCAGAAAGCTCAACTAATAACGGTTATATTAGCTGGAGCTCAGATTTGAAAATTCGTATCTAAAGTTACTTGTATCCATAATTAGCCGAGATGTCTTCCTTAACAGTTTAATTTTCGGTTAAATTTAAGTTTTACGTTACAAGTCAAAAGGGCGAAATGCTGCAGCAATCCCTTGGGGTTGATGACTGGCAACACCTTCGAGATTAGGATCCAATCGCTTTGTATTTCTGATTGCGTCGTTGTTTCAATAAATAATTATGTTGACAGTAATGGGGGGTGATGATATACGTCCATTAACTTGTTTCAATCTCATTTTCGAAGTTTCGAGTCGGATATCATCAACGTTCGGCGTGATTAAGTCATGTTACACCATGTTGACAGTAAACCATCATGCCGTGTTATAATTTGAACGTTACTTTGTATCTTACTGCCACTGAATCTTTAGAACGATCAAGAATTTCCATCTGCGAGAATATTTTCTGATTTCTTTTAACATTGCTCTTGTGATGGTTCTTGTGATGATGGCTCTTGTGATGGAGTTACTCGGTTGGCGCTATAACTGTGGTCTCAAGACGGGCCGATCGTGGTTCGGAAGTCATCTCAGAGATAAACTAAGCAGTCCTGGGATGTAAGACTTTAAATCAACCGAACTTTAAAGCTACGTTAAAAGTTACAGATTTGGCTCAATGTATGATTTTTTTTTTCAATTTCTCGTTGCTGTAAAATTGTAAATATAAAAATGGAGGTTTTGTCACAGATTCACAAAGCATTTTTAATGTTTAAAGATTTTAAGTGATCATTATAATTAATATCTCGGTTTCATTAGGTAAGAAATATTGTTTTAAATTAACAGTCGGAATAAAAAATGTTTTAATCTAAAGAAGAGTAGTACTGAAGGGGAATTGCTATCCGAATGTTTTTTAAAGTTTAATCAATCGTAAAATTCAAAAATTATACGCTGTTTTTTCATACACGTCTTCGTAAAATGTATATTACTCTATGAATGCATGAACAAGGAAAACCTAAAGTGATTTCTGTAAAGGTTGTTCAATTAATACGGTTGAATGCATTTTATACATTCAAAAGTCGTATTACAAATATTTATCCTTTTTAAACGTTTTTCATTTTGCAGTTGAGATTTTCCAACGAAGTGGGATTTGTTTTCTTACTTGTGAACTCAAAAGGTTCACATTAAGTTTAACTTGTTTTATTAATTGGAATTTAAATATTTGAACTGATTTGCTTGTGTTCAGATTGGCTTATGTAATTTGTCATTTTTTCTTTTTTTTTTAGGTGAATAAATATTTTCTAATGCTTTTGTCTGCTTACTGTTTTTCATAACTTTTTCAAACTATGCTGGTACGAAACAGCACAATGCTTTTAAATCTACAACAATAAACAATATATTTCAAATATTACATGCTTAAAGTAAATAAACCCTCTTAGCAAAATTCTTGTTTTATGTAGTCTAGCTCCAATAGGATATGGATGTTAATTAATCCCAAAAGATAATGCGCACAAAATCCTTTCCCAACAGTAAAACGTTGAGATACATTAGAACAATCTTCCGTTGCAGTGCAATAAGTTGTAAACCACAGTTTACGTCTGGCGACCAGTTTACCTGTCTGCGTAGCGCCTTTTTTTTGAATTCTAATGCTTGGCAACCATAGTCCCACGAACTGAACAACGTCTATTGAGTGGAAGTGCGAACTATTATTATGTCTATTTTCCGCACCAGCACCTCCCCCTGTTTCGATTTAGGGGAAATCTTGTCCGACATCAAAAGGACATTTCAACAAGCTCGAAGTCAAAATACCCGACAGGGTGAAAAATGCTGCTAAAAGCTTGTCTAGGACCTTATTATTGGTTTCGGGGTGCGCAGGGATCCCCACAGCTGCCGTGGGATAGGGTCTCTGGTTCCAGAAAAGCGAAACGGTTGAATATATCGTCCGATAAGAGAGTAGTTGGTTATTTTGAAACCAAGCATCACAAAGACCAGGGTCGTGTTGCGGAAACCTGGAAGTAGGTAATGTCGATTGAGAGAGGTACGTTTTAATGGGATATTGGGAACAATGACGTTATAGAAATACCTTTGTTCTCTTTTTGGAATAATACATTAACTTTTTAGAATACGGATTTTCCTAGGTGTTACGTCTAGTTGATATTGAGATTTTCAGTCTTTTTGTGTCTGTTTGATATGAAGAAAAATTTTTTTTTTAATAAACAAGGCAGACAAATTGCGTGCTAAAGGTGCATAGGCGTACGCAAAAAAGTTCATAAGGGGGTTACTGAGTTACAATTCCATGTATTCCTATGTTGAATATACAAAATTCCATTGCAATGGGGGTTATAACGCCCATCAACGCACCCCTGCGTACACCAGTATAAAGGTGATTAAAATCTTATTGATTCAATGACGAAGGAACTTTTGCGCCTAAAGGGAAATCTAAGAGATGTTTCGTTTCGGACTAATTTTTATGGACAACCACATGCATTCAAAACAAATATACAGTGAAACTACGGTAAGTAAAAACCCCGAAAGGAATAATAAAAAAAATAAAAAAAATGAGGTTTATCGCGACAAATATACGCGTGTATTCGCATTTTGTTCCTTATTTCTTGTTACTTCGACTTACAGGAAATTTCGATTCACTGGAGTTCAACTTATCGGAGCTCCACTGTATATGGATTTTTTTATTCTACTATACGTGGATGCTCTTTGAAATAGAAGTAAGCAAAATGATAAGAAGCTAAATAAATAGAGGATACAGGGGCAAGTTGAAACGAAGAACTTTTTGCGGCACTAAGCATTCGCAGCCACACACACACACAGGCTGAGAAGTAACTGTTTGCTTAAACCTTCAGTACGAGCAAGTGCAAACATGTCAACAAAATCATAACACTAAATTATTTAAATATTTATGTTTTGTATAGTCTAAAGTAAATAATTGCGAACAGTTTCGGAAGTATCTAGAAAAGGTGTATGGAACTTTGAATGTTATTTATTTGAGCATTGTATTACGTCATTTTAAGGTAAAGTAACCAATTTTTCTTGCATTATTTATGTGCTCCATTTTTTTTTCTATAATGTTGTTTTTGTAAAATGGCGTCATGTGAGACATGTTGATACAGTGTATAAACTTGCCCCGAATAATTGTAAGGAGTCCGGGGCCAAAAACGGATGCTTTTAGGCACAGGTATGGGAATCTTCCATTTTTCAGCGGACTAGATTGTTTCCTTCGCCAAATTTAATGAAATTTTCAGGAAAATTGCCCAAAAACACTCTACTGAAATTTATGACATCTCAGTAAAGCGTTTTTTTGTTTGCCATTTCAATTTTTATCTTCTCTGCTGTTGGAAAGCGCCATTTTTATCCCTAGCGGCAAAGTTTGGATTTTTTTTCCCCCCAAACAAAATCCCTTTTTCCAAGAAGTTATCCTATAAAATTTGGTGTCACTTCGATAAATAGCTCATTCTTTAACAGCCATTTCAAAATTTCATTTTAATTATAGGCACCCTGTAAATATATGATTATGACCCCCTTTATTGAAATATTTTTCAAGAAAATGGTTCGAAATTATAAGAAAAAACAAACAAACAAATGTGGTGAAATATCGCAAGATATGTTTGAAAAAGTCTATGTCGTGGAGAAAAAAGATGGATCGATGTCCATGAGGTAAATTGCGAATATGTTCGAAATTGATAAAATGACTCTGCTATCATATATATATATAAAAGTTTTAGCATCTGAAGTAAAAATATGCTACTCTAAACCTCGTCAAATCCTAAATGACAACCTGGAACTTCAATTGAAGGAGTATATCCTGCACTTTGCACAAATTCTATTATGGCTTGACACTTAAGGATGTGTGAAATCTGGCATATGAATTAGCTGCTACGAATATTATCATTACATGAAGATGATGACATTATAAACATAGTTCACATAAACGTATCAACATGCCTTAGAAGCAGTATCAACTTGCCCCGTAGTGGGGAAACTGATAATTTTTGACTTCGTCAGATTAATATTTTTTTCCTCACAGTGTATTATACTTCTTCAAAGTTTCATTTGTAATATATAAAGAGGAAGAATCAGGTGATATTTAGTATATTTGTAAATAAGTTATTCGTTCAAACAAAAAAATGAAAATAGCGAAAATGCATCAACTAGCCCCGGTCTCCCCTACATATGCCGTAAAATCTTGGAAACAAATTAAAATTTTAAAGGCGTTATTCAACGTTGTAATCGAACTTGTTTCGTCGTATGCTAAACCCACGTTTTGAATTCTGAGGAGATGCCTTTTAAAGGTGTATACATTGACGTTTTCTTTATCAATCGGTAGTCTAGGTTTTGGTTCCTTGATTAGGCGGCCGAGGTTCGGATTCCTCGGAAAATTAGGCCCTGGCGCAGCATGACCTTGGGTGTCCTTGCGCCATAAAACACAAACTAAAGGTGCATATAAACGATGGGTATTTAAACGACAATAGCCCCTCTGAAAGGAACGCATTCAAAACCTGAACAATTAAACCCTGATTTTACGCCCCCCAGCTTCACGCGTTTTCCTATTGTGCGTTCGCGCAGACCTGACGCCTGATACCGTTAGCAGACGGGTTAGTCCATTGCAGTTTAGGGAAGGGCGTCTTGCCGAAACATGTACCGGGGGAAAGTACTATGCATTCGCGCCAACTGAGCGCGAATACACAGTACTTGCCCCCGGTGCTTAGAAAAACGTAAAATCGTCATTTTACTGTATTGTGATTGGGATATTTTTTTAAAGCTTACGTGTGTATGTGTATCAGATACTGTATTATTATTATTATTCACAGGCCTGCTCACCGCAAAGGCGTCCAAAGCCCGGGCTTTGGGACTAGACTCTAGCAGGAGTGGGAACTGCACGGTGAACAATCCTTCTGCGCATGTGCGTGGACCCCGCAATTGGGAGAATATTAACACTAGGTGCAGGGGCGGACTGGGTTCTCTCAAAGGGCGCATAGCTTGGATTATAGGAGGGCGCGAGTCCTATAGCCCATGAGGACGCAAGTCCTATCGCCCATGAGGGCGCACCGGACCGTGGGCCCGTTGGCCGGCGACCCAGTCCGCCCCTGAATAGATCTACCGAAAGCTATGATATAGAGGTAAACCTTCTCATTCGAACCAACCCCTTTTAGGAATTTTCTGCGTACGTTACTGGATCAAGGGTAATTTTTCGATACTAACTTTTATTATCAAGCTATTTATTATTTACCTGCAGGACAGACTTTTGAATTCTTGGATGGTAAAACATGAACGAAAAGAAAAGAATCTTTGGAGCATAAAAGTTTATGATTGGCAGGTGGAGGGCATTGACGGATTCAGTAAGAATCCCAGAGGTGGGGAGGGTGTCGATTTGTATGAAAGTGCACAAAGTAATTTTAAACTGCCGGGTGTCGGGGGGGTCCTAATAGCACAGTTGGTAAGTCGCCCTTGTACGGATCTTGTTAACGCATGCTGGGCGGAGGGTTTATTCCTTTTAGTACCGGGCTCCCTTGGCCGCACCGGGTCCCTGTGCAATTCACCCTTCCCCCTATTGCCTGCCCTGCCCTTCGTAGCAAAAATTGAAACACTCCTTAGGTAAACTTCTTTAATCGGTGTTGCGAGTCTCGAGATATTTATTTTTCAAACTAAACTTCTTGCTTTAGAACTAAGAATGGCTCCCACGGATCTTGAGGCCTCCTATGTTCGTAGTGCACCACTGTGTGAAGTTGCCAGCCCTACATAGGAGCTCTAAAATCTTTATTTATGAAATTGCGCCAATTATAAAATCAAGTCGCCAATCTCAGCAACCACAAAAAATGCCAACACGCCTGGAATCCTGTTTGAGGAGGCAATGTAGCAACCCCGCGCTGGAGTTGAAATTTTCGGGGGAGACAACTTCATGGTTTGTAAGCGCCATTGGTCATTATAGATCCCGCCTCTGCGAAATAAAAGTATGCATAACTCCGTGGATATTCATTTCCGACCCCCCATGTAAAGGGCCGTTATGGTCCATTTTGCACAAGGATCACGACTATATACTTTTTAGATGATGTTGTCGGAACACATTGTATAACTTCGGTTCTATGGGCTTGTGTAAAAGTTATCTCCACTCGTTGGAATCGGCTTGAGATTCTTCAAGCAATTCCTCATGCTGTCACTGAGCTATATTATGAGCAATATGGCTCATTACATGTTTGCATCTGCGGGAGCAGAAAGTAGGACGTTCGCAAGACTATGATATAATGCTAACGTGCCTAATAATCACTTATATTTTCCTGGGATAACAGAGCTGCCTTTAGGCAGTGCCATATTTCCCAATAGGCTATAGACTAGCTCGAAAAAATTTTGTGTATTGAGTCTGATATAACAAAATCAATACCATACGATGATATAATCAGATGTTTTGCCGAGAAGAAAGCTAGACGTCATGCTTTCCATTTAAATACCAGTGTTCGATAGGCTTTTATTTTTTGCTAAAATTAAAATTTATTTCAATAAAATTGAATTTGATTTATTATATACCAAAAAGAAATAATACTTCAATATAAGTTAATGTTCGTTTTAATTTATTTATTTTTCAAATATATTTATTGTTAATACAAAAGTTTTTGGCGTATATTGAATGTAGCAATTTTTATGTTCCTACCACTGATTGGGGGGGTAGGAAAGGGCGGCAAAAAAGCAGCCTTGGGGCGGCAAAGTGATAAATCCGCCCATGCCTTTAGGTGATACTTTATGTGACGTGTGACAGAGGGGAGGGAGGGGGGTCAAAAACATCCAAAAAAGGTATGACATCATTTATGGACAGCCCTTTAGATATCAAAACACATTATTTTCTCTAAGGCTGCATCACATAATCTTATTCGAAGCCATTTGAGCCCCCATAAGTTTTAAATCGTTATGCTACTGTTATTCAGTATAAACAAACAGTACAAAAACGTGGATTTCAGTCGAAAACTCCAGCCGACTAATTTGTACAAAAGTACCTTAGTTTGCGTATCGGAAATCTCCCATTTCGGAAAAGCAAAAAAACGGCATTTTTTCGCCCGCCGGAACATGCAACTGATATGGCAAATTACATCGATTATCTCCGTCCGCATCGATAGCGCAGACAATGGGAGAATCGCCAGAAAGTATAAAGTGGGGTCCGGGGACGTCATATCCCCTTCCTAATTTATGTCCTCAAATCAGCTCGTTAGTTTTAAAGGGTTGGAGTCAGATAAAATCCCCCGGGAAATAATATCCATCCCACCCCCGTTTTCCACGCGTTATTAGCTCAACAGTTACAATGTTACAGGGAGGCGTGTAAAAATTAGTCTAACAAGGGAAACCTACGGTAAGTGCCTCACCGATTTTGATGCACTTTTTTTTGATGAAAGTATAGCCAAAATAAGGAAATACGTGTCTCGGCATTCGTGCCAATGCGGCTTATTTTCAGAGACATGGATTTTTAAAGATTTTGCATCCGATATATGAGCTTAAAATACGACATCCTCCGCAAGCCAATCGGTAGCACTGTGGTTAAGTTGCCGGCGTGGCGTTCCGTGTTTTTGCTTTCGATGCCCGCGGAAATTGATCACTTTTTTTAATATATCCTTTTTACTTATTTATTGGGGTATTTTTATTAGTAAAAATACTTCGCTTACAATCGGATTTTGTTCATAAACTTACTTTAATAAAATTCATATTTATGTAGTTATGTTAATTGTATGCTTATTGGCAGTGATAATTTCTACTCGAATTTTAATTGTTGATTATTAAAAAAAGTTGGAAAGGTAGAAAAAATTTTGGCGTAGCCGCCCAGCCAGCTATGTTTCTATGTGAACATAGCTTTAACAAGAAAAAGTACTCAACCTGTGAACGAGGTGAAATTATAGTGGTATTTTAATTCCCAACCTTTTTATCCTTACACCACCTAATGAGTTTAAAAAAAAAAAAAAAAAGAGAGAGAGTTAAAACTTCGCGACCCCCTCCCGTTTATTTTTAACGAAGCTGCATTATGCTTTGGACATTTTAATTTCTTAAAATATGCGTTTGTTTTTGCAGAATGTTTTCTGCTTTATCTTACGTGTATTTAACTTTTTTTAATTTCGCGGACATTGATATCTCAGCGGTAACTACCCTCCCCCTGTGGGTTACGGTTCCCAGGTTGGGAAACGTTATAAGGATTTGAAACCAAGCTCGCACAGGGTACAATGGAATGAATAGGCCTACCGTCGTAGCTGTATGAAATTATCCATTGATTTTTCGTGCATGCGTAAATTAATACTTGCGTAACATTATACTATTGAAACTCGTCGGTAACGAAGGGAGTATCCAAAATTTGGGGAATAACGCGTCAATATCCGTCCAACTTTTGAAAGAGGTAGCTGTGTTTCGATGAAAAAAAAATTAAATCTAGAAGCATTATAAGATCTTCGAGATTGTGATTATGGAAAGTGGTAGTGCTCCGATGTTATATCTTAACATAGACATTCCGAACTTCGTAGCCTCATACGAGCCGCAAGACATTGCAAATGCTCTAAAAATTTGAAATGAAATTTTAAAAGACCTGAATGTTCTGCAAAGTAACGAAACAGACCATGTGTCTGACGAAGCGGCGTTGGTGGGCAAATCTATGGCTGAAGCCATTATTGACGTGCTGAAGAACTTTGAAATGATGAGTAGGGAGGAGTTGTTTCTACATGAAGAATCATTACCAGAAACACTAGAAATATTCGGAGCGTCAACATCAAAAAAAAAATTTTCTTCCACATCTTCGAATCCAGAAAACATGGACGAATATGAACTGAAGATTAAAAGATCCGAGAAAGGGTACGTTTCTCTTGATACGAAAATCAAAATCGTACGACTTCCGAAACAGCATCCGAAGTGGAATTTAAAATCTTCACATCGACGTGGATGTACTGCTTTGCAGCGAAAGGAACATTTGAAAAAATGGAATCAAGAAATTAAAAGTGAGGGTGGAGTAAAAGAAAAATATTACATGATCAACTATTTAGAAGCTTCATGAGCATTATGGGAAATATAACGTCACACATAAAAGGTCAGTTGACCAAACACTCTGGGAAAGTATATAAGGATGGCCATCAGGGCCTTGCTTAGAGGGTGGCGAGCTCAACGATCTTCCAGGGCCATTAAAATGCAGTGCGAGCGCCGAGAAATAAGTTTTTAGCGGCCTTTATATACTTTCCCAGAGTATTTCATCAATTGACCTTTTGTGTGTGACGTTATATTCCCATAATGCTCATGAAGCTTCTAGATAGTGGTCAAAATAAATATGCACGTTATTAGCCAAATGCGTTAGCATAATGATAAAGGTTAATGAATAATTAACAATTTGTATGAAAGTTTTTATATTTTTATCATTTTTAATAATTTCTAATTTAATTCTAATTATTAAAGTCATTATCCAATCCATAATGATGTAGGATCAATGAGAAATTTAATTAGCAATGATGATAAAGATAAAATGCCAATCACAAAAGACCTTCAGTTTTCGAACAAGAAAAACAATAAAAATTGTATTATGGAGGGGACTTTTTCAAGCAAATTTGTCTCCGTGATGTTGTCTTTTTGAATTGATCTTGAAATGTTTCTTGAATTTCCCTTCTTGATGTAAATGGATTTTTGTTTATGATTCTCATAATCGTCTTGCGCTCCCTTTCTGTGAACTTTGGTTTTCGACCTGTCCTTTGGGTGCTTACAACGTGTCCATTGATTTCATATCTTTTCACTATTTTCTGAGTTCCCATTGCACATATTTCATACTTTTCTCCTAACTGTCTGTAGGATAATTTGCCATCCACTCTGTCTTTAGTTAAGGCTGTTCTTTCAATCACCGATAGTTCCCGTGTTTTCACCATTTTCACTCTACCCTTTATCAGCCCATGACTCACACATTCTCATGAATCGTTGATTATGCAAATTAGATTATATGCAAATTACATGGCCACAGAAATTTGCTTTTAATTTCGCTTTTTTTTAATGTTTTATTTATTTATAAACTTAATTTTGCTCTTCATATTCTGGAGAGGGTTCAAATGTTGTTTAAATACATAAAACCAATTTGTGTTACAAGTCCGTAAGTTTCAAGAAATAAAGGAACATGATTTGTACTTATTCCATTAAATTTGAAAAATTCTACTGTTAATATTTTTTTTGCTATACGGGTGGGAAGTGTTAACATACTTTCGCCCCCACTGTGCGTTTAAACGTCTTATGCTTTTCGAGCTGTTCATGCCACAAACATCAGGACTGCCTAACTCCAGAATCGAGGGCATAGGTGCCTTCCGTGGTACCCATAACAGCATTTACGTTCAGTATTCGGAAAATTCAACACATCAAAGTTGAGTTTTAAAAATCATTGGAGGAGGGGAGGTCAAGTACTGTATTTTATGTACATATATACAAATTGCCATAAAATGTAAAATTGCAATTTATCTTGAATTATTCGGGAGTTGGGGGAGGGGAAACTAGCGGTCACCACACGACTCTGTGCTTAGACATGACTGCTTAAAATTTATACCCCCCCTTCAGGTACATCTTCATTGATTTTGTGCATCTTATTAGTGGATGTTAACATGTACTTTAAATATCTAAATGTTACATAATACTAAAGTGATGAGTTCTATTAATTATAATAATCGAATTATATGTATTTCCACCTAACGCAGTTGAGGTTTATTTTAGTTAGGGGCCGTTCAAGTATTACGTAAGCATCTTTGGGGGAGGGGGAGAGATTTGCTTATTTTTACTGACAACAGGGGAGTGTGAACCATGTTTACGTAAGACACAATAAGTAATAAAACAAACACATAATCACAAATTGACAACTGCCCTAACAGAACTGCAATACTTGAATGCATGACACACTGCAAGTAGAAGATATCAAATATAAAATAAACGTAATCGCAGTTAAATATTAATCATTTAGATTAGTGGCTTTCGATCCTCTTTCGCTCGGGAGCCCACCTCTAGGCTCCCCGTGGCCCCTAATATTTTTAATTTATCATAAATATATTATTTTTAATAAATGTATTTTATTAAATCCATTTCTTATATATTACACACTATTTGCTTACAACGTAAGAAATATTAACAATAAAAATGTAACAAAATACTTCCTTATGCCATCAAAATAGCAATTAACAGCGTGGTAATATTTTTTAAATGCGATAATTCGTTATTATTCACTATTTATAAATAAGCGTTTAATATTATAACATACTTATAAATCAGCACTCAATATTACAATAAAACGCAAGTACAATAATTAGTAATAAGTATTAAATACTAAGTAATAATTTAAAGTAATAAGTACTATAATTTGCATCACTTAATAACATTGCATTCTTATTTCAAAAACTTGCACCAAACAATTACCTTCATGCAGTTGCTTATTTTTTCTTACAAGGGGGAGGGGAGTATAAAATGGCCAGAAATGTGCTCACGTAATACTTGAATGGCCCCTTATGGACATCAACGTACATTTTCAAAATTATTGGGGCAAGCGCATATGGTGAATGTTTACACTTGCATTCCAATATATGCAAAATTGTAATTTATTTCAAATTATTGGAGGAGGGGCCTCGGACCCCACGGGCACATATAACTCTACGCCCATGGATGTGGAGTTCGTCGAGATGTATGCCGATACACTTATCGTTTACCTTTTAACGTTAAAGTTAAAACACCAATTTTGATGGATATTTTTTCTTAATATTTCCCAATTAGTTTAACATATTTAGTATTTACGTTAATTGAAAATAAAACGCCAAATATGGGATGTTTCATATTTAAAAAAAAAATGGTAGTCCTGATCAAGTTGGATTTTATTTCCAGCAACCCCGTAAGGGCGAGTCGTTCGTAATGGCGCAGTTTACTCAGAACAGATGGGTGGGAAGGAACGATTATACGGATCAAAATGGACAAATAACGAAGTATGACATTATTTTGATCGATTGGGTTTACCGTTTTTTGATAAATTGGCTTTTTTAATATACCGAGATAAGATTTGGCGAGCAGTGTTGGCTCCCGGCATTAAAATTTCTGTGCACCTGTTCCCAAAACCGATTAGATTTCCAATTGGAAAACAGTACTTCGTTCGCAGTACGTTTCTTTTACGTGCTGAATGTTGAAAATAGCATTACATGCGTAAAACAGCTTATAAATCACGATTTCTGCATTTGTGGACGAGTAGCCCATTTTTGTTATTGCTTTGGCGGTTTCATATGACTTTGCAAGCTTCTGTTTCGTCCCTATTATCGTCTGTTGTCCCTTATTTATTAAAAGGGAAATGTGCGCCCCCACGAATACACTGTGTTATACAGTTCGCACGTGTATTTACGCTTGATTTTGTAATCGGGGATGCTACGGTGAGTTTTAATAGACGATCATGATTTCGAGCCGT
Source organism: Dysdera silvatica (assembly GCA_006491805.2). Classification (NCBI taxonomy): domain Eukaryota; kingdom Metazoa; phylum Arthropoda; class Arachnida; order Araneae; family Dysderidae; genus Dysdera; species Dysdera silvatica. The sequence goes on from QLNU02015360.1 coordinate 253,545,198, forward strand.
CCTGGGACCGTCCCGATCGCTAGACATTGAGTGGATATGCGCACTCCAAAGCACCTCAATTGAATGGGAGGGGATGCCAACCCATCTCCGCTAATTCCTAACAAAAGCTCAAACAATATAAACTTCCCCACCCATTTTGCATGTTAGAGTATGAGTATCATAATGTTAGAGGCACGCTTGTTAAGCGAGACAGATGAAAGCTGCTATTAAAAGCATCCCAGGCATGGAGAATTACATCTAAAATGTTCCAAACAAGTTCACGCGTAAAACGATAGAATTTTTTTGAACGTGCATAATTGATTTTACCCGATGTAACCGATATCGTAATTGAGCAAAACTCTCGATAGAAACATGCTAGTTGAAACAGACAGGCATGTCAAATATTATCGATTTAACTTCCAAACTCATTGAATTCATTCAGTAAACGGATTGGGTTTAACATTTTAATTGTTACGTGTTATTTAACTAATAGATGAATAATAAAATTCTATAGCTGATAGGATATCACCTCTCTTATATCCTCAACTCTCATTTAGGGGTTCTGAGTTCGGTTCCCGATAAACTTAGTTGTGTGTGTAAATATATTGTGTTTGGGAGAACATGATAACAGCCAGTCTCGTCTCAAATCAATCGCATTTTCTTGCGATTTAAAAAATGCAAGCACAATGAGACCCAAATTATAAACTATACCCATCAAGGCCGGAGCCAGCATTTAATTTCGGGGAGGGTTCGAAAACTTTTAGAGCATATATCGATACAAATACAGCATGCAAGTTCGTAGACAAGTCCCATTAAAGATTTAGTTTCGGAGGGGGGGACTGGTCCCCCCCCTCTGGATACCATGACATCCATGTTTCATATGAGTTGTGAATTTTTATTCGAGGAAGGGATGGTTAAAAATAGGAGACCACCCATTTCTGAAGTCCCGCTACGCCAGTGACCCACAAGCAATAAATATTTTTGTCTACACAATATCTGAATCGTTAGTTGAACAAAAGTAATTACTCACTTGTATTCTTTTGTCAAAGTAATTACTCTATGGAAATTTTATGAAAATCTGATTTTATATATATACTACTCTTGTATTTAAAATTCGAAGTTGACCCTTCTCCCGACCCCTGTTTATTTCTTAAAATAAATTTTATTTTCAAAGGTTTCGTTTGTGATCATTGGGGAATATTATATAAAATATTTATTAGAAAAGTATTCCAAATTTTACAAGCAGACTTTTCTTAGAAAGCTGGGAATCTTTCTTACAAATTCGCCCCCCTTAAATACAACTAAACCCATTTCTCCAGAATACTACCAGCTCACCCGAAAACACCGTGAAGTAATTTCTTCATTCGTTTTATTCTTCCCCATCCATTACTTAAACTTTTTCCCTTCCACCCACTTTTTTCATTAGCATTTTCGCAATTATTTAAAAAAATTGCACAAAATAATTACAGTAACATATTTTCACATGTTACCTGATTGCGAAGAACGTGCTAAAAACATTCTATTGTATTATATATTCGTAGTTTGTTTTCTCACCATTTTACATTTTGTCCTCTTGATAATAGTTGACTGATTTAGCAACCGAAATATTGGGAATAAAGTCTCAAATTTGACCAGTTTCACTGTTTTGTTTCTCTGTTTTTATTTGATCCCTGGTTCTTACCACCTTCTATGTACTATACATATAGTTGTCTCAGGTCTTGGTAGGAAATAGGTTGTTCAAATTTACTGTGTGTTCTAGTTATTTAAATATATTAATTTCCGAAAGCCCGCACGTGCATTTATTGAAGGAATGGGAATATATTAATCGATTTCATAAAGCACGCGCATTTTGTATAGCTGGTCACCACGTGTTTGAAGTGACCATATGTCTGCGAAGTGGACAAGAATGCATTCTGAAATAAATGACTTTTGGAACGTTATATGAATCCCGTTCAAGGTGAAACTGACCTTCATTTCGAAGAGTCACTAAACCGAACAGCAGCCATCTGGATATACGTATTTATAAGCCTAGCTATACGAAAGCAGTGTCCTACATGCCGATTTCCAAGTTTCCTGTTTAAAAATAGAGGGAGACTGTTAGAGCAGACAGCATAGCTCTCAGATATAAAAGCTGGGTTGAATTGTTTTAGGGATTTGTTTAATAAAATGAAGTCATTGAACGGCGGAGGAATACATTTCGACACTCGCAACATTTCTGAAAGTCAGACAATGGGTAAAATCATCGTACCACTACGAAAAATACATTAAATATTAGCCCTAAAGAAAAATGATTTGCAGAGTTCTGCAACAAGCCTTCAGCTGATCAAAATTGTTCTACTGGAGATGCATGTATTTATATATTTATTATATAAAATTTTAAATTCTATAAAACATAAATTCCTTTTTTTAATAGAAATGCAGAAAATATTTGCCGGACTAACTTTTTTTATTTCTTTATTTATTTTTAGACAAAAACAATTATTTATCTCGCAATTGCTCTGCAGTGAAGATACTTGTTCTGCGACGTGCGTCGCATTTTTTAGTACATTCTGCTTTGGGGAATATTAGTATAGGGAATATTTGGCCATTGTGTTATCCCTGAGAAGGGTAATAATATCTTACATCCTTATATACGGAGAAAGAGAGCGTTGTTCCTGTCCTCGTTCGTCTAGCGATCAAAGCACTCCGGGCTCAACGGAGGGACCCTGGTTCGAATCCAGGATGAGGCCGGCGTCTTTTTTTCTCCTAATCGAAAAAGTTCTAGATTGAGCTAATTATACGTGGGTGTCAAAAGTTATTGTATAATGTAGAGTAATATAATATTAGTATAGAGCGCGCGCTTAGTTTTTAATGTTAAATAGAACATATAGACGCCTTTCAGATAGATGCCACTGTCCATCAGTAATTGACTCGAGCGATGTCCACGTGAACACTTCTTGGAGTTCATTCAAAAATGGATTCTTTATAAAGGACAGAGCAGTCTATCTGCAACGCGTCAATGCGTTCTACTCCCAACGTCAAAAGCTACGCTCTATGATGATCTTGATATTAATATTTAAAGTAAAATAGAATCGATAATTTGTGTTTAATGTTTACAATATAACACTAGTAAAATGCAACTATCTTTCTTTTCAAGGGGTATGGGAGGGGTAGTAGAATAGCGATGCCAATGCAGTTGCATTGGGGTTCTTGCCCTTGTCCCTTCCATTGGGGGCCTTTGGAAGTCGAGGCTCCTTAGATAGCATAATTGTGGGATCCTTGTGGGGCCCTTTACCAGCATTAGGGCCCAAATTACATAGCTACGCCACTGGGGGGGGGGGCATATTTTTTACATTCTTCTACCTCTCGGCACCCATAATACATCGTTATTCTCACTTTTTAGTGACACTCGATGGTTTAAAACACAATTTGCTGTAAATTCTTAATTCAGAAATTTGGCCCACGACAACTGAAAAATTGACAATTATTCCATATGAGTTTGAAGCTAAATATCTAATCAAATCACGCATGTTAAATTACTGATGTGGTATTTACTATTTTTGAAAGATAATGTTCAAAAATAAATTTTATATTTTTTACACATTGCACAGATCCTAATATCATTAAACGAATTAGTATTTTATTACTGCCATTTCTGTACTTTTGATTGTAAAATAAATGTATATCTGATTTTTCAATAGACCTGTAATTTGTCCACCCCCCCCACATATAGCTATTTCGACATCAACATTTACCAACTTCTATTGTGTGTTTGCAAATCCTGAATGATAAATTCGCTAAATTAAGCGTTTACTACAAATACTACATTAGTTGCTTTGTATATTTAACCCTTCAATATGTATAAAACTGTCTTAGACGTGGAAAAAATTCGTCACAAGTTTAAAAAGCTTCGCTGAATATTTTAATTAGCTAACGTCCGGGTTCTTCTGGTCGCATGAAATATGCAAAATAATAAATGAATTGAACTAGTTCTGAAATCAAACTCTTGTATTAATTCTCATAGTTTTAATAATCTATACATTCAGATCCATACCAGCACTTTGGAAAAAGATACACGCACGCTTTTGTGATAAAGAACATAGAAGACATTTGAAGAGAATAACAAAAGCCCTTCGTTGTGATTTCTTAATTGGTTATAATCTTATAACGATGGCTTTGCCGATAGAGCACCTTATGAGGTCCATCCTCATCTCCAGAAGAAGTGTTGACAAGTCTTCATAGAAGTCATTGGAATCACTTCAGTAATATTATGCGTGACTTACTGTGGCTACTGCAGCTGCTGCATGTAAGTGAGAAATAGTCAGGGGAGCGTCGAAGTTGGAGGAGCACGGGGGGTACACGAGCCCACTTGGATAAATGCCAGGCTCTGTTTTCACCATGGACATTACGGATAGTTCGTCCAAGGACTTTTGAACGCTGTGATGGTGATGGTGGTTTTGGTTGTGCGAATGTTGGGAAGTCAATGCTAAATTTTCTCCTCGACCGGTCAAATCTTCTGTAGGATAAAGCGTACACAATTGCGGTGGTGTCTCTGTGACGGCCCGAGAAACAGCATGAGGAGGCGGAACATTGCACATGTGAGGCGTGTTGACAACGCGCAACAGGGAACTGTCACTGGAACGATAAAAAACAACACAATAAAATATTAGAGAGAAAGACGGTAGTACACAATCCACATACAAATATTTTTGCAATGATATCAAGATCGATATGGCGTCGAGATTTCATTTTAGCTTCCTCCCCATCTTTTAAAGCGGCTGGGTTTTATATCTAAATCATGAATTATATTACGGGTTTTTCGCTGTTGTAAACAGACAGAGACATCTCCTGAGCTGGCACAGTGTTAACGCGTTCATTTAGAGTGATATTACACACCCAGGGTTCGATTCCCAATGAGAAATGCCAAAGAAAAGAGACTATTCATTGTAGTACGAGGGTTTGTTTCTTAGGTCTTCGGATTTCTCCCAAAAATGTAGGTCTACTGCATGGCTCCCACAAAGGGGATAGGGGGAGCTGATGAGGCTCTAGCCTAAGGGTCCGAGATTAAGCAGGTGGGACGGCATGGTGGTCAGCCAGATAAGTAAGATGAATAGAAGACAAAAAGCGACTTCGTAAAATATGTTCTATCCATCCAATTAAAATTATCTTATTAGGCGCGTTCTATTATTCTTTTATAATACTAATTTTTAGTTTTGTCTTTATGATGGCTACAGGCAAGGGCGTCGTTAAGGCAAATTATAGATGGGGGGCGCATTTTTTCTTACCACTGCCAACCTGAAGCAAATAATTACTTTAACCTTTTAATGTATTAAAAATATTGCATATATTTCAATTCTAGGGGGACAATTTCCCACCTGCCCCACCCAAGGCTACAGGATTAACCCCTTTAACACCGAACGCAACTAAAAGCCTGAGAAAATATTTCAGGTCTTACAAAGGTCTTGTAATGACTGTATTTTAACAAACAATATTAGTAAATGTTGACAAGAACGTTGTCGTAGAAAGTAATGGAATATCAAGTCATAACGAGACCGCATCTATAAGTTATTTGAATTAGTTTATGTACTGCCGAAGCGAGCCTAAGATATTTAATGCAGGAGATGTATAGTCCGTTCTCGGAAAGTTGTCCACCAGCCCCGTTAGAATTCAAGGGAGCTGAAGTAACGGGTGGCTTGTTTCATATCAGTAGAGGGAAGGGTATCTTTCACAACTGGTTTTTCGAACGCGAAAAACCAGTTGCGACAACAACCAAGAACGCAAAAAAGACGCCAAAGTCCAAGAACTGTCTTTTAAATTGGATCGCGAAAACTATGGCATTTTGCATTCTGACAGCTATTCAGTTTTAAAATGTACGCATTTTCATAACTTTTTGCATTTTTTCCATTTTTATATACAGTTTCACTACCATTAAAAGATTATACGATTATTATATTTAACAAAATTCAGATTAAAATTTCTCGCCAAAAGGTCGCCAACTCGTCATTTTTAAGTGGACATACTTGTTCGAAAATTGAGTTTTGCAAAAAACTAAAGACATATTCTGAATCAGTGTTAAACACTATACAAAATAATCCTAGTGTTGACTCCATTTGCGACGAACATGATAAAAGTTGGCGCAGTATAGCCCAGATACTCTTGCGCCATAAAAAAAAAAAATTCAAAGAAACATGATAAAAGGTTCCCTTGTTAGTGTCCATAAATTTTGGAAAGGTCTGAATTCTCCCAAATACTTTTGAAGAGCTGAAGGAGCTTGCTGGTTACTGTTTCCTCAACTGAAAAATCGTTCAGAAGACTGGCAAATTTATTGAAAACACAGAAAAGAAAAACCACTAGTCAAGAATGACTTGCTCAATTGGCAATTTTGTGTGTCGGAAATGGTTTAGCTAAGCAAGTTGATTTTACTAAAGTTACTGAAAAATTTGCTTCTCCGAAAGCTAGAAAATATACTTCGAGATAATATTTGATGTAATTGAAAGTTTCATATGTAAATCTATATAGTTTAATTTAATAAATATAACTATTACTTTCGCGTGTTGGCAGATACTGTGGAGTGATGAGGCCCATTTCCACTTGAATGGCGCTGTAGACACACGTAACTGCCGTATTTGGTCTGACACAAATCCCCACGTTCATCAACAAATTCCGTTGCATGCTCCAAAAGTGACAGTGTGGTGTGGCTTCACCTCATCTTTCGTCATTGGTCCTTACTTCTTTGAAGAAAATACGGCCTCGGGGCCAATGACATGTTCTGTTACTGGCTCTAGGTATGCATTTATGCTCCGGAACTTTGTCATTCCTTCGCTTCAACAGAGAAATTGGCTTGACGCTACAATTTTCATGCAAGATGGTGAACCCTCCACACATCGCGTTGCCTGTTCAAACATTATTACGGCAAAACTTTTCGGATGACAGAGTGATTAGCAGGTCATTTTCAACATCTTGGCCGGCTCGGTCACCCGATCTTAACCCTTGTGACTTTTGGCTGTGGGGATATTTAAAGAGCTGCGTTTATAAAGGCAATGTTCCGAACTTAGCAGTCTTAAAAGACAGAATTTCGCAACATGTATCCCACCTCCAAGCGAATGAGTTACGTTCTGCCGTGGAATGTATTGTGCATCGAATGCAATTTCTAGAGCAAAGAGACGGAGGACATACCGAGCCGTATCTGTGATGATAGTGTGGTTCCACATGTGATAGCAATAAAGTTATTGCACAAATCTTTTTTTAGTCATACCTACTGTCCTACGGTATACTGTAATTTGTAGTTAATTTCATGTGATTGCAATAAAGGTTATTGCATGTTAAAACACTTTTTCGTTGTTAATATTAATAAATTGCCTGCTCCGCAGCGCCATTTCCTTCCCTAGCAACCGAAATATGAACTCAATGTTTTCTTTCAGAAATCGAAACCGCATACTCAGGGGAGCATGTGTACGAAATTTGGGTGAAATTGATCAAATAGTTTTCTCTACAGAGAGGTCTAAACACCTCCTGTTTAATTTGGATCACCCTGTACATACACCCAAAGACTGGTGAAATTACTTGCAAATTAGAATAACATATATAATCCTTTATCTTAATAATTATAACTTATAATTATATCTTAATATTTATGTCCTGATAATTATATTTCAATATTTATATACTGATAATTATATCTGTACATTTTAATATTTATATACTGATAATTATATCTGTACATTTTAATATTTATATACTGATAATTATATCTGAACTTTTATATTATTTAATCAATTAACAGACAGACATTCTTTGGAATTAGTAACTTTAGATGTCATAAAACGAAACATCTGTGTGAAAAAAAGAAATACAGACTTAAGAAACTGACCATTACTTTAAGGTTTGTCAATTTTATTCACAAAGACAGTTTTCTGAAAACCATGCACCTGGCCTAAGTTTTTCATTTTTATGTACAGTCGGCCCCACTTAATCGGGTGACGGATAATCGAACATTTCGGTCATCAGAATAAAATCTGTTAGAACCAAACCTTTCAACAAAGGATCACTGTTAATTTTCCACACTTTAACTAATAATTCTTACGAATTATCCTCGGATAAATGAATAAAGCACTTTAGCATCGAAATCAGTGCTTAAACGAGGAAAGAAAAGTGTGTAATGGAAAATTTGTCTTTGCAAACATCCCCCCACCCCCCCTTCCTCCTGACGTAAGAAAAATTTGCACGGTCTCTCTGTCATGACGTAAAACGTATACTAAATTGCAAGCATATTGTTCCTTAGTCCCCTCACCTCTTTTTTTCCTCAAATGGGCCTTTTTCCTTTCACCAATGTTAGTCTGACCAAGGCTGTAGCTGATTTAATTTTGGGGATTGGTCCCTAAATTTCCAGATACGGGCATGAGTCTGACCCCAATTATTAGTCATGAATCATCGCACTGTGAAAGGCTTTCTTTTCAGACGGACATTGAGCATAGGTGTAACTTGGGGGTTAAATATAGCGGAAACTGGGGGCGGCAGAAAACAAAAAACCTAAAATTGTATGGAAAAAAGTACGATTTTGCCTCTTGTCTAAAAAAAAAAATGGGGCGCATGCCCCCGCCATATTGCGCCTATGACATTGAGTGTATACGATAAACTAAAATGTTTAGAGACAATGAAAAATAAAGTGTGCGCGCAAATCAAAATTGCAAAAGAGTTTTGAACTTCCACACAAGTAAAACCGCA
>QLNU02015360.1:253559046-253585892 GCA_006491805.2 Dysdera silvatica
GTTTGAGAGTCGGTGCAAATACCGTTTCTTAAACGCGTTACAGAATGCGCCCTTCTCAAGCATGGCGGACAGATCCCATAAGAGCCTAGTGGTGTTAAAATTTTAATATTTTGTAAGTCTCTCCGAACGGCTTACGTATGCTGACTTTCGCAGCCCTCGCACTATATATATATATTAGATAATATATAGAGTAAACAATATTTACTGTATGTATTATATAGTGAATTCGCGAGAAGTCGGATATTCGTGTATGTCGAAGTTTTTACTAAGTCCCGGTCCCGTCTATTAAACCTTTGCACTCCACTGGCTCCGCTGGAGCGACATTCAGTATATGGCTTTGAATTCCTTTGGCTAAATAGCCTGGAGTGCAAAGGGTTAAAATTCAATGCAAATTTTTCTGTAAGTCGAAGTTCTCTTCAGCCGCGTCGTCACCCGCCGTAAGAATTTTAACCAATCAGAATCTTTCCAGCTCCCTGCTTGCATTTCCAAACGTGACTTTGCAAATAATAAAGTGTTTGTGGTCGTTTGTTAGAGAGGTTAATGAATACTGAGAGGTGTTTTGTAGTTTAAGCATAGGGTTTTAAGATATGTAAACGAAAATATCCTTAATTTGAAACAAAAAGTGGATTTAACAAGAGATTTTGAGAAGAATTCAAACTTCAGGAAAAAGTATCTAGCGGAGAAATTACGGCATTCCACAAAACATGCTACCAACCATTTTGATGAGTGAAGAGGAAATAATGAAAAGACGCTAGTGCAATGTTGATCCGAAATATAAGAGACTAAACGCCCATGCTTTTCCTGATGTTGAATCCACTTTTTGAAGTGTTTTGAATCGTACAGGAGCCAGAACAGTAAAATTCCTCTTAGTGGTACGATGCTACATGTAAGAGTTATGGACTTTGAAAGTCTGTTGAAAGTGGAGGGCTTCAACGCAAGTGCAGGATGGCTTGAGAAATTTAAAACAAGGCACAACATTGTGTTCGGGACTTTACACGATGAAGGAAAACATGTGTCTAATGAAGACTGTGAAGAGCGAAGAGGTAAAATTTCGCGACGATGTATCGATCGCGCTACGTCATCTTGAAAGTAGAGATAACGTATACGAAATTTCGTTCGTGTTTTTATAAAAGGTAAATAATTTCATAAAAGTAGAATTTCTTCAAAAACAATCCGATTTTTTGAGAAAACATAATTAATGTAAGTACCGTTTCCTGCGTTTAAAATATGGCTAGGTAATGCAAAAGTTGCATTTAGCAATAAATAATACAGTACATAAAATTAATAACTTCTAATTCTTAATGTAATATTCTGCTTTTTGGAAACGAAGTTACTGTATAAAACGATAAGTCTAACTTACGATAAGTAATTTACGTTTTATACAAGTCCAATCAACGACAAATGTTAAGTTGAACTTCCGATAACTCAAGGTGTTTAGTCGGTCCCCAGGAATTCGACTTATGGCGAATTCACTGTATATAGTAAATAATAAGTTTACTAAATAATCGAAAAATATATGTTAAACATTAACATGGTAGGGAGAGAAGCCTAGCCTATTAACTTTTACGCCCAAAAATGAGACTTCACAAGTCGAATACGGCCCGTAGACTGCCCTTTCTCACTTTCACTTTGTAATGAATAATAAAGTTATAAATAAATGTACCTTGGGATTTATACACTCGCAAGATGCACTTTTTAATTATTAGTAAACATTTTTATTTAAAATGCGACTGTTGGTTTTTAAATAATACTACTAATTTTGCAAGACTAGTGGCAGACAAGAAAACAACCCGAAATAATTTTCATTTTAATCAAGGCCGTAGCTAGGATTTAATTTCGGGGGAAGGTTCAAAATTTTTTACAGCATGTATCGATGCAATCCCAGCATGCAAAGCTGTAGCTAAGTCAAATTAAAAATTTAGTTTCGGGGGGAGGGGGAGGACCGATCCCTAAGATCCCCTCCCCCTCTGGATACGGGCATGATTTTAACGTTACATGTTTGAACATAACCATTTTCGGCAACGAAATTGCGTTTGAACATAACCATTTTCGGCAACGAAATTGCGTTTGAACATTCGCGTACGCAGAAAGTTCATAAGGAGCTTATAATGGTGATGGGTTACAGAGCTACAACTCCATGTATTCATATGTATATATATAAAATTTCATCTTAACGGGGGGTTATAACTCCCATCAACACCCCCCTGCGTACGCCATGTAAAAACACTTCTTTGTTAACGTTTTTTAATATATTCACGAGTATTTTAACCTAGTATCAGAACCGCAAACATGTAGTGGTACAAGATAACTAAACCTCTTAAAGAACTAGAAAGAAAAAAAAAAAGGAAGAAGGGAAGCAGGAAGAGAATGAAAGCGCAGTGGACATCCACTTTTAAAAAGTACTTGATTTTTTTTTATATGAAAAGAACGGATAAATTTATGTGGTTTTTTCCAGTATGTCCCAGGTTTATCTGAAGCCCGTTTTAAAATGCTTTACGATACTTTCTCTCTTTACATTTAGTGCTCGATGAAAAAATTGCCAGACGTAAGATCTTTTCAGGGCGTGTAGTTAGGGTTTTTTAAATTAGTTATGGATGTAAGGTCAATATATGTAAGGTCAATATATCCAGAGCCGACGGGAGGGAGACAGCAGGGGTTGCAGCCCGGCGGGGGCCGGATGGCGGGGGGCCCTTGTGCCCTATGCTGTGGAGGGCCCGGCCCAGGGAAGGGGACATGGGGATGTTTGAAGTGAGCCTGGGGGGCCCGCGTTGGCTTTCGGCGCCCCTGAATATATCCACGACAGTTTAAAAAGTAGCGATCGAACTTGTAAACAGAAGATAGGAAGGGATTACAGGCTAAGAAAAACGTTATTGTTCGAAAATCACTGAATAGAACTTCTAGAATCTTGGAGAAATGATCCGATTTCGTATTTAAACTATGAGCTATAATTATAAGTAAAGCTGAACGTTGTAGAAAACTAACAGTTGAATTCGTTGCATTTGTATTTTAATCGAACAAGGAGGCATCCAGGATATTGTGAAGGGATAGGATAAGTTAAACATAAATTTGAAATAATATATTTTTCTTTCTTTCTTGTTAGTGTAGTGAAAGTATATCTCCAAATAAAGAGTTAACACTGAGCACATAACGCACGTTAAATGTGAAATAATCGTTCTGTTTTAATGCGAGCAAAGAACTGTGAAGAAAAGATTATCAAAATACTGACATACGAGTTTCAGCCAGCCTAGCTAAGAATTTGTTGTAGCTATCAACCCTTTCGAAAGAAAAAAGCAACGTGGACGAAAAATTTCAACATTTAGTGACCTTTTGGTGATTTTTTATCCCGCCTTTTCGTGGGTTTTTAGCTTTAAGCATAAAGTGGTTTATTTTACTTCCACGGAGGCCCATTTCATATGAGATATGAGCTCATGAATCGTCGCGGCGTGAAGACACAAAAAGGGAGGCTTTTAAACTTCTTTTTAAACAAAGCGTGGAGAACTTCCACGAGAATTAGTTCAGAAAAAGTGCGCCATCCATTAATTCAGCCAATTTTTGGCAAGAGGCCATCAAATACCCGATTTTTAAAATAAGAAAAGCTTTAAAAGTGTGCACGGAGCGTTTATCCAACAGCATTTCTTCTGTGTGTGAACTCCTAAATTATCATAATTGCCAATTTATTAATAATTAACGTCAGGGCAGGTTTTACGGACATAGTCACGGCCCAAAGTTCTTACGCCCCCTTAAAAGACTTGGGAGGCCGGGCCCTCCCAAAATTGACGGATAAAAAATAAAGAGGTCCAAGACATAGGTGTAAAATACAAGGGCGGATCTAGAAAATATTTTCGAGAGGGGCGGAGGATGTAAAACTTGAAAAGCAATGTAGAGACTTATTATTAGTCTAAATGTGTTATTCTCGGAGGCGCAGGTGCCCCCTTCTCCCCATGTATCCGCCCATAACATATAAATACCTTAATTACTATTGTTTATTTTTTTTCCTGTCCCTGGTTGACTAACTTGACTACATATGAAGGTTTTTTTCATTCAGAGCCCTCCAATATTTTCTTCAAATTGGGCTCATGTATGCAGTTTATAAATTATGGTGATTATGGTGAAATTCCGTAACGCCGAATGTGTATATATACAGGGTGAGTTCAATCCACCGCACCCACGAAACATTTTTGAAATAGCCATATGTTCACTGATTGGACTAGTTTCACCAATAGGCGCTAACGAGTAACAACTGGGTTGTTTATTTTTCCGAGATAACCTTTTCATTGGTTCTATACTATCAGAAAAAGGGTGAGCCCAAATTTGGCGACTTTGCATGCTGTCTTCACCGTGTTACGAACAACGAAAATAAAATTTACAATATTCTTACGCGCGAGAATGATCAGTTTATTAGAATTAGTGGTTTATAGCTATTTCTTAAATCTCTTCCTAATTAATAAATATAAAAAACCTCAGTTTTTAAATATTATGCAATAGAGAACATTTAGACATCGTCCCATTTGCCTAACCTAACGGTGGAAGGGGCCTCAGCTAATGCGGGGCCTGGGGCAAAACATATTTCGGAGGCCCATGCCAGTAAGAAAATAAAACAAAGAAAATAGAATAATATATGAGCACTATGGCAAGAAATGCGAGAGGCAAAGCAAAAATATTTTTGGGGAAATTTTCAATATTACAAAAAATTCAAATTTGAAAATTACGCTTCGCAGGGCCCCAAGAAGCATGGGGCCCGGGGTATGGCCCCGTTCGCTCTGGCTGGACCGCGAGAGGTTCTCCTGGGATTTGTCATTTTAGTGTTCTAAGCACTTTTCATCAATAAATATGTTATATTCGAAATATTCCGGAGATTAATATCCGTGAGCGTGTAGAAAAACTCAGAACGCCTAAATAACGTTTGTGGAGTAAATGAAAACTGACAAAAATTAAACTAATAATGTTAGTCTAAAACAAGGGAGGATACGGGGTGGGGGAGCGAGAGAGAGAAAGAAATAATTTTACACTTATTACAGGCCTTTAGAAATAGGTCTGCATTGGATTTCAAGTCTTACGTCTCCCCCACCCCTGTCTCCTCGTTTGGCTGCCAAATGGAACCATTTGCCACAAAAAGGAAGACCAAAATAAAGGAACTTGGTAGTCGTTAACGATAGAAGTAGATATTTCTCGCGATCTAGGGCCTTGAGTTCGAACGTCGTCTTGTATTCTTCTTTGCTAGTTTGCCTCTGCCAATTAAAATATTTGCTAAGAAGAGAAAGCGGAATGTTCATTAACTAAGAAAATTAAAATAAGGGAACACAAAACGTTTAATATCTGGAAGTTTGATGGTCATCAACAATAGAAGTGGCTATTTATTACTATATAAGATTCCGAGTTCGAACCCGAAATTGCGACTGTCATCTTTATGTTAAAACTATGTAAGCCAAGTTTTCCTGGCAACGCCTCTGCTATAAAAAGAGTACAAAGTATGCATTAACAGAGAAACCTAGAGTCCTTGAGTTCGATAGTAGACTTCCAAGTGTCGTCCTTTTCAGTGCAGTTTGGTCTCTTCCAATTGGAAACGAACACTGAAAGAGGGACAAATTATTTAATTGTTGGCTGTTTGATACTCATTAACGACAGAAATGGCTATTTAACGTAACGTAAGATCCTCAGTTTGCCTTTGGGTATACGTACGTCTCCTTTTTTTTTAAATTAATTTTTATATAACTAGTTTGACCCTACCAAAGTAAATTATTTGCCATAAAAATAAAGCAGAATATGTACTAATAAAAATTGGAATAAGGAAAAAAGATGATTAATAGCAGGTAATTTTACAACCATCCATTATGAAAATGGGCTTTTATTTTTTTATTTATTATTTTTTTTGTAAGATATTACCCTTCACAGGGATAACACAATTGCCAAATAATGGTCAACACAGAAAAGCCTCCGGGGCGAGATTTTTGTGAGTTTTTTCGTGGGAACATTTATTATACATTTTTTTTTCCCCCACTCACGTATATTTTAGCTCAAACTAGAGCTTTTTGTTTTTGGAGAAAAAGAGACGCCGTCCTCATCCCGGATTCGAACCAGGGTCCTCGCGTTGAGTCCGAGATGAACGAAGACAAAAATAAACTCTTTTTTTCTCCGTATATAAGTTTGTAAGATATTATTACCCTTCACAGGGATAACACAATTGCCAAATATGGTCAACACAGAAAAGCCTCCGGGGCGAGATTTTTGTGAGTTTTCGTGGGGGAATTTATTATACAATAATTTTTGCCACCCACGTATTAATTACAGCTCAAACTAGAGCTTATTGATTTTGGAGAAAAAACCGTTTTGGCCGTCGTCATCCCGGATACTTGAACAAACAAGGCCTGCCGTTTTTGAGCTGTAATTTGAATTCAAATATCTTGAGTTTTCTTTTTAATTATAGTAAATACCCTTTCAGCTTTTACAATGGAAACAAAAACGAAAAAACTCTCTGGTTCTCAAAAGATAAAAAAAAAACGGCAGCAAAAACGAAGCCCTTAAAAAGCAAGCTGGAGCACTTTATAATTATGTTAAAAAATGAAAGTCTACAAATCAAGTCTCTTGTGAAGAATTTGCGACTCCTGAGACAGAAAAAAATCAACCTAGTTCTTCTGCATGTCCCTCTTACAATGAAGAAAACCATTCCGGTAAGTTTGCATGCATTTCTTATGATGAGGAGAATCAACCAAAAACTTTAGAATGCCTGGCTTTTAATACGGGAATCGCTCAAAAAAGTCAGTCAAATACTTGTGAATATATTGCTTTTGATGAATCGCCGCCTAATTTAGGTGCCTCTGAAACACTACCAATATCCGTTTTAGACGCAAGAACACCTGATCTTGACGATCCTTCAAAATGGCCCAAACTGACGGATAAATTACGAATTATACTTACAGAATCAGGACCTTTTTCAGAAGAAAGATATTTTGTATCCTAGAGATGATAGTGGACGCAAGTTTAGTGACACGTATTATAACAGAAAAATGGACAATGGCGAACTTGTGCTAAGACCATGGCTAGTATACTCGGTGTCGACAGACTGCGTGTTTTATTTCTGCTGGAAATTGTTCTTAGCAACAGTCCCGAAAGAATTGCTCAGCAGTTTTGTATCAACCGGCTATAAGCAGTGGAGGAGTTTACCGAAAGCACTTCATACACATAAAATGAGTCTTACCCATATGAAACGCATGAAGATGTGGTACGACTTTAAAAATAGTCTAGTAAATAAGACGCCGCTTGATTCACAGAATCAAAAATTATATGAACTTGAAAAGAAACATTGGTCAGATGTTATCGAAAGGCTTATAGAAATAATAAAATTTCTTGGATCTCAATGTCTTGCCTTTCGAGGTTCATCTGAAAAGATTTTTGAAAGAAATAACGGGATTTTTTGAAATTGATAGAATTATTTAGGAAATTTGATTCCGTTATGGCGACTCACGTTGAAAGAACTGTAAGGTCAGGTTCACATATTCACTATTTCAGCAAAGACATTCAAAACGAAATAATCGAAATTTTAGGTACATCCATTAGGAAAAAGGTTTTGTCTGACATCAGGGAAGCGAAATACGATTCTGTGATACTTGATTGTACTCCAGATGTCAGTCATACTGAGCAAATGAGCGTCTTTGTTCGTTTTGTGTCATGTCAAGAAAATTTGGTGCTTGTTGAGGAGCATTTTCTTGGTTTCTTACCAATACATAATTCAACTGGTGAAGGTTTGTGTGACACTGTTATCAAGGAATTGGAATCGTGGAATCTTAATATTGACGACATAAGGGGTAAAAGGCTATGACAACGGTGCGAACATGAAAGGCAAGAACAATGGGCTGCAGAAGTATATTTTAAATAAAAATCCTCGCGCTTTCTATATACCATGCACAGCTCACAGCCTAAATTTAGTAGTTAATGACGCTGTAAGAGTAAATTCCGAAACGATAAGTTTTCTCAGAACGATACAGGAAATATATAAGTTTTTCTCGGCATCAGTAAAGCGTTGGGCAGTTCTCAAGAAGCACATTTCTTCTTTAACATTAAAGCCTGTCGCAGAAACTGGATAGGAAAGTCGCATTGATGCTTTGCAACCGCTTAGGCATCAAACTTGGGGAAATATACGGCTCTTCATACGAAATATATAGTGACGAAAATTACGACAAAGAAACATGATATGACGCACAATTTTTACGCACCAAACTGACGGATTTTCAATTTCTATGCTCTCTTATCCAGTGGCATGATTTATTGAATCATATTAATCCCGTCAGTAAAATTCTACAAAATGCCGGTAAGAATATTGCTGTTGCTTTAACAGCCATCAAATACTCGGAATCATTTATTTTGCAATACCGCACCACCTCTAGCTTTGAGTTACTGCTTCAACGTGCTGGACATTTTTATTAAGATTTGGAAGGAGAACCTGATTTCAAAACAAAGGCTCAATTGCGTCAAAGAAAGAAGAGTATGCAATTCCAATATGAATATAAAGATGAATCGCTACAATCACCAGAAGATAAATTTAGAGTGAATTTTTTCTACACAGTTTTGGATATTGTAATGGCTTCACTTGACGAACGATTTGAGAAACCGGAACAGTATATCACCAGGTTTGAATTTTTGTATGATATAAATAGACTTACGGATATAAATAAAGAAGAACTTCGAAAGAATTGTAATAATCTGCAAATCTACCTGTCAGACGGCGACAAGAGATGTAAGTGGTATTGAATTGCTCGATGAACTTTTCGCTTTTAAAGATTTATTTGCATCTGATCTTTGTCAATTTCGCAATCCTCACGAAACCTTGAACTTCATTCACATAAATAACCTATCATTCCCAAACCTTAGTATTGCATTCAGAATTCTATTGACCCTTCCAGTGAGCATTGCAAGTAGAGAAAGATCTTTTTCAAGGTTCAATATAATTAAAAATTATTTACGGTAAACTACTTCGCAAGATAGCCTTATAAGCTAATTAGCAATAATTGCAATCGAAAATGATGTAGGTTTCCAATTAAATATCAGTGAGCTAATCCATAGATTCGCAAATGTGAAAGCGCACAAGAGAAAGTTTGTGTAATCAATTATGTATTATTATAATTTTTAATTCATTTTTTATTCACTTTTGGCTAAATAAAGGCAATATAAAAAAGTAGTTTTTTATTTTATTATTTGCACTAAAGGTCTAACTTCATTATATACTTTTCACTTACCTTTATATTTTTAATAATAGTTGAATTGAAAGATGAATAAAACTTAAATGGCAGGGGTAAGAAGTGGAAATTTTAGGCCGGGTTCAGGGAGGCTCTCTTCCCCCACCTCCCCCCAATATAACATTTTTTTTTTTAAATTACAATGGATGTATTATTATTGAAGAGCAAACGTATATGCGTATTTTTGCCTTTTGTTTTTTGTTTTTTGTTTAGAACCGCCATTGGGATGGGGGCACCAAACATACCAGCGCCGGCCCTGGTAGTCACAAAGTGATAATCATCTTGACAGATCTGCAATATATGGATGTACGACATACCGCGAGTAGCAGATACAGAATATAAACCAGTATCTTAACCTTTTTTTTCTTAGCCAACCGGGGGGCCCCTTCTAGGCTCCCCCGTGACCCCTCTTGACAGTTTTAAATTATAATGAACGAATTATTTTTAATAAATGCATTTTATCAAATCCACTTCTTATTTATGACACACTATTCGCTTACGACATAAGAAATATTAATAATAAAACTGTAACAAAATATTTTATGCCAACAAAATAGCTATTAACAATGCATTATATAACTTTTTTAAATGCTATAATTTGTTGTGATTACTTATTTATAAATAAGTTTAATATTTAAATAAACATAAATAAGTGCTCAATATTACGCTAAAACGTAAATAAGTTAAAATTCTATCACACGCATTAATTACATTCTTATTTCCAAAACTTATACCAAATTGGAGAACCTAAAGCTCACGTGCGAAGTTGGGGAGCAGGCATTTGCTTATTTCTCCTTATAAGGGGGTAATATAAAATGGCTAGAAATGTGCTTACGTAATATTTTAACGGCCCCTAAATATAAATGGATAAATTAAAAGGATTTACAATTTACGTCACACATATGCATCTACTTTTTTTCTCGAAGACATACACCCGCAAAGAAACCGAACAAAATTTGTAGACAAGCCTTGAACAGGAACCCCGCGGAAAGAGAAATAGAGAGGTAATCCAAAAAACACAGGGAGGAGAACTGTTGGAGACGAATTTAAAGAAAAGGGAAAAAACCACGAGGTGAGAGTGTGAGACTTGTAGAAAACCGGGGTAAATGTAGACCTTAGTAGAGGTCCTACGTCTTCCACTGTGGTTTGAACGAGGAAGACTTTATTTTAAATAATAATGTAGAGTTAACGTTTTCTTCACTTATATACTTCGTGAAAAAACTATTGCACAACTAAACATTTATTATGTGTGAGTAATTTTTTTTATTTTTTTTACACAGAGAGAATGTTTTAAGTGTCTTATAATTCACCGCTGTTTTAATTCTTGGGAGCAGTTATTTATTTTAATATTTTAAAATTTCTCGATTAATTGAAAAGGCTAAAACTAAAACAAATCGATACACAAATTGACTATTTTCCTTTAGTTGAAATAACATTTAACTTATATAAATTGTACATTGGCTCAGTTAGAAAACAAAAAATGGTAAGGTTTTATAGGAAGGGAGGCGGGCGATTTTCTTGTGCTTTTAATCGAGTAAATTTTCAGTTGCCAGATTCAAAATGCAAAACTCTTGAAACAGTTATGAACAACACAGACTATTCTCTGAATTCAAAATCGTTTCTAAACTTAAAGAGGCTTTTAATAACTAATTTTCTGAATATTTCGAATGTTTTGGTAACGATGGTAAAATTATTTGTCAACTCAATGGGTATATAGATGTGTTGGGTACACTCCTCCTTGAATTATTCTCCATATATATATCGACACACGTGACCTGGTTTTTGTTTAAAAATCTCCTTGTATAAGAAATTTCACGGTTTTGTCTTGTTGTTTTTTCCCAAAGGTAATAATCTATTCTTTGTCGAGAAAGACGCTTTCAAATTAACGTTCACAAGGTAAAAGCCATTCTTTTTATAATCTGTAATCACGAAATTTGAAATGAAAGTGGGGAGGGTTGGTATCGGAGAATGAAGAATGCTCCTGTAAAGAAAGCGCGCACTCTCTATATTTGGCAGCCATTTGAGAAACATCTTTTGTTTTTTGGGGGCGCAGTTTTGCCGCTGAAATAGGAAACCCACTTCTGCAACTCCATAGCGGAGAAGGTTACTACAATTGGCGACTTACAGCCTTTTTTCCAACGTGAATTCTACTTTCAAAGTTACATGGTGCACGTGACTGGATTTCGTGAGCATCCACCTATCAACGTAAAGTTTTCAAAATTATTTGGGGCGGGGGAGCATATATATATATATATATTGCAGTACATGGTAAAATAGTTACCTTAAATTATTGGGGAGTAGACTCGCACCCAAAAGGGTCCATACAGCTCCACGCCTATAAATAAAGCTGTGTAAGGGAAGGTTGGGAGTAAATCCCTCCATTTTGAACAATATTATTACAATTTTTTCATTACAGAAAAATTATATCAAAATCCCCTCACGTTTTGAAATCCTGTTCACAGGCCTGGCATTCATAATACGATATTCTATGTCAGATAAAGAGAGATCATTCCTTAGCCATCTAGATATTTATAACATATTATAATAGCGCGTATAATAAAAAAAATGTATTTAAAATTATTTGCAAACTAGCAGCTTGTTTTGAGGGTAATTTTTATAACAAGTTCTCTTCATACCATATCGGAAATCAAAATCTAACTTCAAATAATCATTCGTTAAAAGGCAATAATAAAAACGAGCCGAGTCATAGTTTTTAATTATTATTATTAAAATAGCAGCAGTGAACACAAAGCGCGTTGGGCACATTTTTGGGCAAAATGCCTTAAAAAAGTCATTGATAAATAACAATGCTCTTGTTTGCCTGTGCAGATAAAAGATAATTTTAAGATTGTTCGACAGAGATTATTTTATACATAATAATGAATGGCTGAAGATTACGTGTAGGGAAAACTTAAATAATTTAAGAACAATACGAAAGTGCTCCCGTTCACGTTTCAGCGTAGAACGTTGTAACTGAAGTTAAGGTACTTTGTTGGCGTGATGCTATTCGGGGTGGCAACCCTAAAAGCAGGATCATTATGAAGCTGAGATTTGAAAGAGGAAACCCGGGCCGGACATTTGAGACTGGAGCTTCTTCAGCAGTAAAACGGGGAATGTTCCTAAACTAACACCGAGACTTCACAGGTTAAAATCCTCGGCCGAAATTCCCACTGTGAAACTGCTCAAATTTCGGGGACCGATCATCAAAAAGGTTGTTTGCAAAATTCGGCGAACATAATGGAGAGATTGATTTCACTTGTTCCTTAAAAGCTTTTGTGTCCTGCTATACACGTGCATCCTCGCTAATATAGAGGAGGTATCACATGTTGTTTACGTAAAAGCAAGGAAAATTAAGGGCAAAAATTTTAAAAGCAGGTACACTTAGTCCAAGTTCTCTTTTCAGCATATATTTTAAAAAAAAGGAAAAAAATAACGCCCACTTTTTATATATAAAAATAGCTCAACAACTGATTACGTCAACAGAATTAGTTTTAAATTTTTATATTCATTACTCTAAGAGACGAGGTGTAATGGAAGTGTGTGAGAAGGAAAGAACAAAAAAACGAGTGTAGTGGTAATCAAACGAAACGCTTTTCTTTGTCTGATGGTAGAGAATAGCTTGAGAAGAGAAAACCATCTCCAGCAAAAAGTGGGAAGGATGAAACTTACCAGTAAGAAAAGAAAACGTCCAAGGTTATCAATGAAAATGAGAACTCGCCAAAGATATGGAGGGCCTGTATTTGATATTTGATGCCAAACAAGATAGAAACTAGTGGAAACATTGACGTCAAATCGCTAACCTCAAGCCAGGAAAATGTAATGTACAATAGCAAAGGGATCACCCAAATTTGATCTTTGGGAAATGTTTACTAACATTACAGTACAGTAGTAATTTGATCTTTGTGAAATGCTTACTAACATTACAATAAAGTAGTAATTTGATCTTTGGGAAATGTTTAATAATATTACAGTAAAGTAGTAATTTGATCTTTGGGAAATGTTTACTAATATTACAGTAAAGTAGTAATTTGATCTTTGGGAAATGTTTACTAATATTACAGTAAAGTAGTAATTTGATCTTTGGGAAATGTTTACTAATATTACAGTAGAGCAGTGGCGGATTAAGCAGCTGGTGGCTGCCGGGGGCCCCGAGCTCAAGGGATTCCTAGTTAAAAACTGCCACAACATAAAAAACGAAAGATTCAATATTTAATATTATTCATGCATTCTACGTATATAAGTATAGAATGTTCTTTTATTAAATTAAGGCTAATTAAAAATCATGGTAATTCAACAATGAGTTCCATAACGATTAAATGTTACTGTCAAAAATGTATTTTCACCATGTGTAATTAAATAATTGAAATGACAATTAAATTATAATGGCGGAAACCCTGTTCTCAATAATGAAATTTTTCTTATAAATAGCTGAGATGAAGAAAGACTTTGATTTGATCTCTAGGCGCGCGCCTTAATACTTATTCCGTATATGTATATATACACACTTGAGCGAGAGAATACTAAAAGGTAATTGGACGAGAAGAGACAATCGCTGTTGTTTAAATAATATTTTCGCGCCAAATTCAGAGCTTCTTGTAAACATTCGAAGCCAAGAGAACCGCTCCGATTATAATAAATTTTCTAAAATTCCCTTTGAGCTATTATTTTAAAGAAATAATTCTTGTTATAGAATAAATAAAACCTAAAAAGGAAAGAAACTATTTGATTATTATTGGGCGCATATAATCAACAGGATTATTGCTGCATCATTATTATTGAAGTATTTATTAGTGAGTATATATCACTTGGATATACATACCAGGACGTAAAGAGTCCAATCGAATTGTAAGTATTGTTTACTCTATTTTTGTAAAAGTTATGAATAATAATAATTATGTAGATTAAAGTAGAAAAAAAAAATGACGTTTGGAGGCGTGATATTAAAATGTTATAAAGGATAAAGGAAGTTTTCAAGAATATTTACATAAGTTTTTATGAAAGGAGAAATAATAAGAACGTAAGAAACTTATAAATAAATAATCAGAAGTGTTGATAAATAAATAGCCAGAAGTGCTATTGAATAATAGTTCTAAGTGTATAAAGAGAGAGTGGAACTTTTCCTAATGTAGAGATTATTTCGAAAATATTTTTAACAATACCGAGATCAAAAGGTATCAGGTGAAAGATTTTGTCAGTTTTAAAATGCGTTAAATGCTATTTAAGGAGTACGATAGGAGAAGACAGATTGAACAACATGGCCATATTATACCTAGAACAAAAAATTTTGGATGAAATAGGTACTACAAAAACAATTGATGAATCTGCTAAAGAGAAACCAAGACACAAATTTATATACAAAACATTTTTTAAGCACTGAGGTAATTTATTACTATTAAATTTTTTGAATAAATGTATGGTTTTTCTTGAAACGTTGAGTTTATTATTAGCTACATATTGCCGGTTTAAGGAACTCACTAAAAATTTACTACTGAAATCCTTCCGAAAAAATCATCAGTTCCTTACACAATTTTTTTTGTTTTGTTTTGGGGCTTGGGTCTCAGGGCCTCGAAATTTTTACCGCCAGGGGCCTCCAATAGGCTTAATCCGCCTCTGCAATAGAGTAGTAATTTGATCTTTGGGAAATATTTACTAACATTACAGTAAAGAAGTATTTATTTCCTCGTTTTCGATTTTTAAATACTTCCAAGAGATTGGTTTATATACAAAAACTTATATATTTACAGTATATATTTTATGTATTACCGTTAAATATTAAAAATTCCACTTTTACGAAGAAAACGTAACCATAAACAAGGATTTATGATTTACCTGCAGTACAAAATATTTCAAATAGCGTTACATTTTTCTACTGAAATATTTAATTTTTGTTGCGCGCAAAAAAACCCAACCGATTTTATACGTAATTATATATCAGGTCGTGGCCTCAAGGGCATAAAAGAATGTTCGAATAAAAAGACTGAGCTGTTTTTAATAATTTTATTTACTTCTACAACCCCGATTGAAAATATCAAAATAATGCAGAAAGTCGGTGCATTCAATATCCTTCGACAGATGATTTATTGAATATTTTTAAAAGAGATAAATAACATTTTTTTAATATTTTCTGAATGCTTAAAAAATCTAATATAATTGTTCATTTTTATTTTCTAGATCAACACCTTATATTTTAAAAAATATTTGAAATATTCACAAAATTAGAATAGTCAAAATAGATGGTTAAGAATATTAGAATATTTCAAAAATTTCCAATTGGTTTAGAGGAGAATATAAAATTAGCGCACATTTCGGTAGCTATTGGATTAATTCGTGTGTGAGGAATTGTTTGCACATAAATTTTAGTTAATTATTGACGAACATGGGTTAAACGAATGATATCTCTGAGAATCTGTCTCCTCAGGCCTATAGCCAGGATGAAGGGGCAAGGCAAAGGGCATATCGGGCACAGGCACTGGCGTACGCAGGTGGTGTTGATGGGGGTTGTAACCCCCCCTTTTTGCAATGAAATTTTGTATATTTAACATAGGAATATGTGAGTTGTAGCTCTGTAACCCCACCTCATTGGGCCTATAACCTCCCCCCTTATGAACTTTCTGTGTACGCCTATGGCGCCCGGGGATCGTTCTATATATATATAAAATTGTTCGATGGGGCAACTGGTTACGCCCCTGCTGGTCCTGGCTTGGCTACAGGCCTGCATCTCCTATAGTGTATTTACACAAAGAAGGCCAAACTCAACAATTTACAAAGAATTGAAATGTTCTGAAGTAAATAGGAGTAGAGTATTAAGACAGTATTCGAATACCTGGAGTTTCCAAAATAATCGCTTCCATAGCAGTCGAAAGCTAATAACTATATCAAGAAATGAGAGGAGGTTGAAGAATATTGTGAAGAAAACCGCTGCTGAATTGCAAGACATTTTCGCAGATAAAAAAGAACTATAAGTATGAATGTGTTTAAATCTGCAACCATGATACTTCTTCACACACTGAGTTTTAAATCTCCTGTACCTAAGCCTCTTGAGTTCCAAGTAAAACGGTGCTAGAGTGCAACGGTGTAAGTTAAACCTTTTGAGAGGTGAAGAAGACTGAAAAAGACGTATATTTACCAGTCATGAAAGTATGATTTGCTTGTCATCAGGGAATACTGTATACAGGGTTCCCAGGAAAGACCGAATGTGGCCAATAACTTTGAACCAAGACAGGTCTTGCAATGGAAATTCGGTATTGACACAATAAAACGAATATGCACTATCAGGTGAGATGAACAGCAGCTCCCCTGGTGGCGAATTGAGGAAGTTAAAAATTTTATTTCTAAAAACAATGAAGCTAGGTAAATATTTTCTATTAGGAAATTGTAGGGCATTCTTCAGTTAGTAGGAAAAGATATACAGCTCACATTCAATATGTACACGTACTACCACAAACTGGGGTTTTCCGGAAGGTT
This sequence comes from Dysdera silvatica, assembly GCA_006491805.2. Lineage (NCBI taxonomy): Eukaryota > Metazoa > Arthropoda > Arachnida > Araneae > Dysderidae > Dysdera > Dysdera silvatica. Next base: position 253,575,741 of record QLNU02015360.1, read on the forward strand.
CAATACATCGCTTTCAGCTAATGCTTTCTAGGGCTTTAGAGTTTGAGTTGAAGTTCTTATTGGAAAGAAACCATGGTCTCTCTCCTATAAGAAATTCAGCTCGACTTTTAAAACACCAGAAAGCAGTGATGCATTGAAACTTCCGGAACACCTCACTTTGTAGCAGTACGTGTACATAGTGCATGTAAGCCGTATGTTTTGCTTACTAACTGTAGGATGCTCTACAACTTTCTAATTGAAAATATTTCTCTATCTTTATTATTTTTCGAAATAAAATTTTTAACTTCCTCAATTCGCCACCAGGGGCGCTGCTGTTCATCTCATCTGATAGTGCATAGTCATTTTACTATACCAATACCTAACTTTGGTTGCAATATCTGTCTTGGTTCAAAAGTTATTGGCCGCATTCTTACTTTCCTAGGAACCATGTATACACTCTATAACAAAAAAATCGACGCACCAAGAAGGAGTTGTCCGATTGTAATGAAATTTCGTATGCAAAGACATTTTGACCGAACATGCAAATGATTAAAATTTGGTGTCCAATGAATGAATAGCGGGAACTCCAGCGCATCGGAACTGCGCATTCAGCAGGTGTATATAAGGAGCGATTCTCAATATGTGGTCAAAATTTCTGTTGCATTTTGACTGCGGATATCTTACGTCGACTGTAACAATGCCTCGCCGAAAGATTCGTGCTCATTACGAGCATATGTCAGAGTTTGAAAGAGGTCGTGCTATCGGATTGAAAGAGGCTGGTTGGACGAATCGAAGAATCGCTGGACATGTGGGTCGAAGCGATGCGGCGATTGGACGGTGCTGGCAAGAGTGGGTCAACAACGGCAGATGTCAGCGTCGGGACGGCAGCGGTCGACCTAGGGCCACAACAGAACGGGAAGACAGAGCGATTGTCAGAGCAGATGTCACAGCACCGGATTCGTCGTTATCAACTATCCAACGTGTGGCCCGCACACATGTGTCCAACATGACCCTCTGCAGACGACTGAGAGAGCGGAATTTACGCTCGCGCCGACCGTTACGCCGCTTACCTCTCACGCCTTTACACCGTCAAGTCCGATTACAGTGGTGCCGGGCTCGATCAACTTGGAACTGCGCTGACTGGGGACGTATAGTCTTTAGTGACGAGTCCCGTTTCCAACTGTGTCCTGACGACAACCGCAGACGTGTCTGGAGACGTCCAGGGCAGCGTGGGGATCCTGCCCTTACTATCGCACGCCACACATGCCCACAACAGGGCGTTATGGTCTGGGGTGCCATCTCCTTTGATAGCCGGACCCCTTTGGTGGTCATTTCTGGCACACTTACAGCACAGCGGTACGTAGACGACATTCTACGACCGGTTGTGTTACCGTTCCTTTTGCGACACCCTGGACTTACGTTTCAACAAGACAATGCCCGGCCGCACACGGCACGTGTTGCTATGAATTGTCTTCAAGCTTGCCCAACACTTCCTTGGCAAGCTAGGTCTCCTGATCTCTCTCCCATAGAGCACATTTGGGACGCTATGGGAAGGCGATTGCAACCATCCCGGAATGTTGACGATTTAGCCCGACAGTTGGAGACAATTTGGCAAGAAATTCCGCAGGACACCATCCGGGATCTTTATCAGTCTATGCCACGCCGGGTGACAGCTTGCATCCAGGCCAGAGGTGGACCAACGCCTTATTGACTTCCTCCCTTTGTAACGGTCAAACTCTGCAATAAATCATTCAATTGTTCTGAAATTTTAATCGTTTCTTTTTCTATGTATGTTCTTCACATCCACCAATTTTTATCGCAATCGGAAAACTTCTCGGTGCGTCGATTTTTTTTTGTTATAGGGTGTATTTAGTGTTTTAAGCAAGAAGAATTTGACAAAAAATGCATGAAAAGTTCCGTGAAATCTGAAAGTTCTGTCGTGGTACGGGCTTGTATGACCGCAGGGAGTTCAGGTAGGTATAGGATATGAAAAGGTATTGGCGGGTATAATGGGTATGACAGAATCAATTCCGAAATATACAAAGGAATTTGTGCTCATTTTATATTATTGACATCGAAAGAGTGGTGTGATAGTGATTCCCTTTTTTAGCAAAACGCAGCTTTTTGTCACACTTCAAAAATCAATACTGGATACCTCAAAGGAAGATTGACCAAAGTCCTTGGTGAGAAAATTCACCAGATTTAAAAAAAAATGTTATGAAAAAACGTCTTAAAATCTTGCCCAAGAAATAAAAATGAATTCTTTCTAATCTGAAAACCTTTGGGGCAGGTTTTAGTAAGGAGGACTGAAACGCTAACAAATAACAGGCCAAACCGTTTAGGAGCTGTTATAAAAGCTGCGATGGATCCAACGAAGAGTTAATTATTTTGTTGTTCCCTTTAATTTCACTTCTGCGCATTTAATTTATCATTATTCTAATAGTTTGAACCACGTTAAAAGTAATTTTTTTTTCAAATAACAGTTTTCTCTTATAATTTATAGTATATATTTATGTGTTTATATGGCTTTATAATCAGAAAAGATCGTATATGTAGATGATGCTGATTCGTGTTTGATATTTCGTATTTTCTAGGCAAAAAAAAAAAAAAAAAAAAAGAAATTATAAACCATTTGGCGCATTTTCTTTGGTTCTTCCAATTTTTTAAATCGGAGTTGTAATGTGAGAAAAGATCTTCGGTAATAAAAAAATTAGCAAATTAACAGACAGGCATGTAAAATCAATACAGAGAGTTTGAAAGGTGAAAATTCCCATTAACATATGGAAAGCAGCCTATAATAATGATATGTAACTGAAGGAAGAAATTTTTGTCAATCTATAAACGGTTGGCGAAAAACACCGTGCCAAGTATATTAATAAGTAAAACACGATGTGTGATACAACTGTGATTGATTGTGTTTTACTTACTAATATAACATCTATAACGTCCTATCGTAAAACAATAGATGAATACTAAAAGAATAAATAAATGCTTGATCATAAAACAAACAATAGTCTATTATTCTACAATAATACTAAATAATTTTTAAACTTTCCTATTATTGTTATTGTTTTACTGGCCGAAGGAGGAAAAAGATCCGGTTCTAGCCATTTCAAGCCTCCCCCTAAAAGCTCGCTATTTAATTTCCCCCTTCTTTTTTTATTGCATAATATTAACTATATTGAATATGCTTGTTAGTTTAACTTTCATCCAAGAAAGCGAATATTGTCTTCAGATCTTTGGCAATGGGCTTGATAGGAAAGGAAAACACGCTGATAAATTATTGGGAGAATTTGATAGCCGTTATTCAATTACAGGCTGCTTTGCAACAATGTAATAAGGGGATATATAGGATAGTAGACAAGTTCCCCAGCAAAGAACACGTGGAGAGAATCGAAGGCCAGAGAATCCCTATAAATATGGGTAATATAAAAGTAGAAGGGGACACTACTTGTTATCGAGTCGTAGGGAAGGCCCCGGCTAATGATCCAAGCTACTATAGACGTATAGTGCAAAAGTGAAGTTTTCCACTTGGTAATAATGTAAGTACACTGATAACTATCATTAAGGTTATTAGTAAGGGGGACGGGGTAAAATTATCTCCCCCCCCCCGTATTTACTAAGTTTTCATTCGTCATAAACCATAAAATAATGATTATTTTATTTAGAGCCGTTAAAGTAAGCATCTTGGTGGGGAGGGAGGTTTGAGATTTGATATTATTTTTTGACAACAGGAAGGGGGTGGGGATATGAACCACGCTTACGTTTTAAGATACAGAAAATAATGAAATTAACATGTAGTCACACAGTGATAACCGCCCTGACAGAACTGCAATACTTCCATGTATGAGACACCGCGAGTAGAAGATATAAAATATACGTAATCGCAATTAAATGTTTAATTATTTAAACCAATGGCTCTTGAGATTTTTTCGCTCAGGGGCCACCTTCTAGGCTCCCCGTGGCCTCCCTCAAATTTTTTAATTATGATGCATCTATTATTAACAAATTTATTTTATCAAATCCACTTCTTATTCATTACACACTATTTGCTTACAACAGAAGAAATATTAATAATAAAAATGTAACAAAGTACTCTATAATGCCACCAAAATAGCTATTAACTGGGTATTAAAACTTTTTAAATGCGATAATTTGTTGTGATTACTCTCTATTTATAAATAAGCATTTAATATTATAACAAACTTATAAATAAGTGCTCAATATTACAATAAAAATGTAAATAAGTATTATAATTTGCATCCAGGAACATAGCTAGATAATCCTGCACCTCTGACAGAACCGTCCAGATTGCGCCCCTAATGACGGACATATTTTCCCATATGAATTATCTCAGCTGATTTTACGCCCTTCTGGGCTTGCGCCCCTAGCTACGGCCCTGTCTGCATCACACACATTGCATTTTTATTTCGAAAATTTATGCCAAATTAGAGACCCGAAATCTTGCGTAAACATGAAGGGAGTAGGCATTTGCTTAATTTTTCTTGTAAGGGGCAGGGGGAGTATAAAATGGCCAGAAATGTGTTTACATAATATTTGAACGGCCCCCTTTTGTCTATCTTGATAAGAATATTTGGTAATAGAGTGTTATATAAATTAGCGTTATATCGAGTGGGAAGGAGGAACGAGGTTATATATATATATATATCATCATCATCATCATATTCAACCATTATCTATCCACTGCTGGATGAAGGTCTCTCCAAATGCTTTCCACACAAGTCTATCCTGGGCCATTCGTTTCCACGTCACCCCAACCTCTTTTCTTATTTCATCCACCCATCTAGTTTGAGGACGTTTTCTAGGTCTTCGGTGGTCTCTTGGAATCCAGTTCAGAATTTCTGTTGTCCATCGTTGATCAGTTCTTCTTGCAATATGCCCAGCCCATCGCCATTTCAGCCCTTTTACTTTAACAATGATGTCCTCTACTCTAGTTTGCTCTCTCACCCAAGTGTTTCTTTTTCGATCTCTCCTAGTTATTCCAAGCATGCACCTCTCCATGCTCCTTTGCGTTGTCTGTAACTTTCGTATTGCTCCAACTGTTAGACTCCATGTCTCTGATCCATAAGAGAGGACTGGCAATACACACTGGTTGAAGACTTTTCTTTTTAGACATAAAGGCAATTTCCCCTTCAGGATAAAACTGTTTCTTCCAAATGCACTCCAGCCAAGTTTAATACGTCTGTTGAGTTCTTTCATAATGTTGCCATCCATTGAAATCAGCTGGCCAAGGTAAATATATGAATCAGCAATTTCTAGCTCAATGTTGTCAACTTGTATTTTTGTTTCCTCTACAAAATTATTGAACATGATCTTAGTTTTTTGTAGGTTCATCTTCAGTCCAACTTCTTTACTTCTAGTTGAGAGCTCCTGTACCATGTCTTGGAGTTCTGATGGGTTCGTTGAAAAAATAACAATGTCATCAGCAAACCGCAAATGATTTAAATATTCACCATTTATTTTTATTCCCTTGTTATTCCAATTTATCTGCTGAAAAATCATCTGTAAAGCTGAAGTAAAAAGTTTTGGAGAAATGGTATCTCCCTGCCTCACACCTTTACCAATTTTGATAGTTTTGGTATCTTTATGTAACCGAAATTTTGCACTTGCATTTTTATACACACGTTTCACCATGTCAATGTACACATCCTCAATGTCTGTTGATCTTAAAGAGTTGATGACTGCTGATGTTTTAATAGAGTCAAAGGCCTTCTCATAGTCAATAAATGCCACACACAATGGAAGTTCATATTCATGTGTTCTTTCAATTAATTCTCTTAATACTTGAATATGGTCCACTGTACTGAATCCACTTCGAAATCCAGCTTGTTCTCTTGGTTGAGCTGCATCTAATTTTTTCTGCAGGCGATGTGTTAGCACTTTTGTGAAGATTTTATAAATAGCAGGTAACAAGCTAATTGGTCGGTAATTTTTCAAATCCTCTTTATCACCTTTTTTATGCAAAAGAATTACTGTTGCAGAATCCCATTGGTTTGGTATGTTACCGCTGTTAAGACATTTGGTAAAGAATTTTGCAAGTATGTCTTCTACATATTCTCCAGCTTCTTTTAGGATATCTAATGTAATACCATCATCACCAGGGGCTCTTCCTTTCTTCATGCTTTTTATTGCAAATGAAACTTCTTCTTTTAAGATTTTAGGAGCTGTTCCTTCGACTATTTCAATGTCTTCGTTTAATTCACTGTTACTTTCGTATAGATTTTTGTAGAATTCTTCAACTCTTCTAAGTATTTCTTCCCTATTTCTTGTTACGGTGCCATCCTCTCCTTTTAATGCAATGATGTGTTTCTTCCCAACAGATAAACTTCCTTTAACAACCCTAAGGCTCTTGTTATTTTCAATGGCTTTCCTTACTAGCTCACAGTTGAATTTTCTTATGTCTTCTTTCATGCTTTTGCGCAGAGTTTTACAAAGTTCTATGTACTCAATCCTGAACTCATATCATATATATATATATATATATATATATCATCATCATCATCATCATATTCAACCATTATCTATCCACTGCTGGATGAAGGTCTCTCCAAATGCTTTCCACACAAGTCTATCCTGAGCAATTCGCTTCCACGTCACCCCAACCTGTTTTCTTATTTCATCCACCCATCTAGTTTGAGGACGTTTTCTAGGTCTTCGGTGGTCTCTTGGAATCCAGTTCAGAATTTCTGTTGTCCATCGTTGATCAGTTCTTCTTGCAATATGCCCAGCCCATCGCCATTTCAGCCCTTTTACTTTAACAATGATGTCCTCTACTCTAGTTTGCTCTCTCACCCAAGTGTTCCTTTTTCGATCTCTCCTAGTTATTCCAAGCATGCACCTCTCCATGCTCCTTTGCGTTGTCTGTAACTTTCGTATTGCTCCAACTGTTAGACTCCATGTCTCTGATCCATAAGAGAGGACTGGCAATACACACTGGTTGAAGACCTTTCTTTTTAGACACAAAGGCAATTTCCCCTTCAGGATAAAACTGTTTCTTCCAAATGCACTCCAGCCAAGTTTAATACGTCTGTTGAGTTCTTTCATAATGTTGCCATCCATTGAAATCAGCTGGCCAAGGTAAATATATGAATCAGCAATTTCTAGCTCAATGTTGTCAACTTGTATTTTTGTTTCCTCTACGAAATTATTGAACATGATTTTAGTTTTTTGTAGGTTCATCTTGAGTCCAACTTCTTTACTTCTAGTTGAGAGCTCCTGTACCATGTCTTGGAGTTCTGATGGGTTCGTTGAAAAAATAACAATGTCATATATATATATACACACACTTAGCGGGAATAAAGCTTAAATATTATTGGATGGTTAAACGAAACAGAAAAAATTCTTCTATGTACGAAAATGAAGATGCGGACTTTGTTTCCTGGGTCTTGATAGCCCAGTTCGTATAACTTTGAGATTCATAAGGAGTTGAATTCTCGCTGGCTCGATTTTAAAATGGGACAATACCCTTTTTTTATCTTTATAACTCACCAGATATTGCGATCGTTAATCATATATAGCTTTAATTTGTAATTACTAACATGAATCACTGCGCAAAAATGAAGGTAGACAAAAAACACGACTAACACAATTAAATTTTAATTAATAAATGATTGACAATTGTGTCGATGATGAAATGGCCGCCATTATCTAAACCCAATATCGTTTGGATAATAGCGGTCATTTCATCGTCGAAAATACAATAATTATGGTGTTGACGCCATTTACAACGACGTCGGGTTTGGATAATGGCGATCATTTCGCCGTCGAAACAATTGTCAATCACTTATTAATTATAAATTTAACTGTATTAGTTGTGTGTGTGTGTTTTTTTACTTTATAACTTAGCTATAGTTTGAGTTAAAGAACTTGCGTTATCCAAACACCCCCCAAGCATCTACGAACCACCCCCTCACGAAATTGAAACATTATCTCTGTGGCATTCTATGTTAACCATTTGATTATTGCGCTATTTCTGCAGAGAGTAATAATGTGAAAAAAATGGCCTTCTCTCCAGCTTAAATATGAAATAGTGGAGTATTAGAGACCATAATTTCCTAAAATAATTCGCTTTCCTCTCCACCCATAACTTCCCTCCTTTAATGAGAGAGTTCCCTCTTTATTTACTTAATTGTTATTGAAAATTAGCATCGTTTATATTAATTATTATTTAAAATTAGCCTAGTTCTAAGAGATAAGGTCAATATTTTTCTACTGGGTGTTTTTATCAAATACCGCACTGGCTTAAATTTCTAACATATTATGGAAGAGAAAAATTCTAGTTTCAAATCGCAAGCCGCGCTAATTCTAACCCACCCCAATCGAAATCACCTTAACCAGGATATTTCTATATTAAAAGTAGAAAATTGGAAATTCTTGATATCTGAGTCCGGAATTGTACATTAAGTGATGAGAAATGTCACGTATTTCTGAATATACTTGAAAATCGCCGCTGAAATCCCAAAATCAGGCATTAATCACTATAATCAAATAACATGGAACATTAAGAGCATTACTACTTTCGCAATAAGATAAAAGTAATAAATTATCACGAATGCTTACACATAAAAGGCATCTTAATTTGTCACCAAATCACGTTATCAAACGAAACAGTAAAGTAAAGAAATAGCTATTTGGCTACTCCCTAATGTTTACTCGCCCCCCTCAATAAATTCGATTTATTTATTGGCAAGTATGGAGGGATACAGACAAATTAATGCGGATATAAAATCGCGAGAGACAGTACACCATATCGGCTGGGAACCGCCGCGCGACCACAATTACTTTAAATACTTTTTTAGACTGAGCTATTAGCGCCCAGTAATGAAGATAAATGGCATTCCCAATTATCGATCTTTTAAGTGCTTAATACAACATGGAGGACGTGATTAATGTCCAGAACGTTTGTACTTTTTCATCACTGTTTATGACAGTTGTTGCTCATTTCTGAGCACCAGTTTTGATAAATAATGCCAGCAATTTGTCAGTTCTGTTATTATTTAATGTGCTGAAGGGAGCCGGCGTTTTAAGAGACCTGGTGGTTGATGAATGCCCGGAAAGGCCCAGACTTCGGAAACTTGCTGCAGTGGCTAAGAATGTCAATCGATAAAATAGGACCTTGCTGTTCGTTCCTAATTTACATAAAAATAATCAAATTTTTTCAAACTACTCGTGAAGTCCATCGATTTATTTTCAGCATGCCTGCAAACAAACCTTATAGAAAACACTATTCCAAAACAAAATTTGACCATTTTCTACAAGATGTATATACTTAAATAACATGAAAGGCATGAAACTGTGACACGTTTCTTGAAATTGCATCGTTCTAATATTTCAACTGCACGAAAACCGTAAGCGAAGTTGTGGCTTTCTTGTTCATTCTAGTAGTACTCCAAAACACGTCACCAAACTAAATAGGACACTAGAGACATCGAGCGAAACTTTAACAAACTCAACTTGGACCATTTGCTCAAGAAAGTATCAATCTTTTGAAGTCCTTCTACATGAAAAACTTAATAATTAAATTTTTATCTTAGGACAGCTTTCTTCAACGCCAACCTTGCTACTGAAGATCTCACGCTGCTCAACAAAATCCGCGAAAACCAAATAAATGGTAATAACTATATTCCGAGCGTCAAACTTAATTCCATTCTAAGACCCTCATTCGGATTGGATTCTGTATTTAAAGTTGACTTCATTTAAACTTAATGTTATGCAGTTTCATTGCGCCCGAACAGTTTTATCTTTCGTCATTTAACACCACTACGGCTTAGCAAGATTAATATCGGTTTCAACAACGCAGTCCATCTAAAAGAATGGCGCAAACCCTCACAAAAGGATGATGATAACTTGGAGGCTTACAATGTTAGTTATGATTAAATTAGCATGATTATAATGCGATTATATTAGCATACAACTGCAGGCTAATGAAGTCGTAAACATAGTAATATTTCTGCCACACACAACGCGCATTTTTGAAGCTCGAATTCCTAATAATGTAAATAATTAATTACGTTATTATGAACATACGCAGACGCGTTATTCGTAGAATGTTCATTTTATTTTTGTTCCTCTTATGACGCAAGGACAGCAAAGGTCATGCTTCGGAACCTACAATTCTCTGAAGGATCCGAACCTTTGCAACATAGAAAACTA
>QLNU02015360.1:253585992-253598969 GCA_006491805.2 Dysdera silvatica
TTGACAAAAAATGCATGAAAAGTTCCGTGAAATCTGAAAGTTCTGTCGTGGTACGGGCTTGTATGACCGCAGGGAGTTCAGGTAGGTATAGGATATGAAAAGGTATTGGCGGGTATAATGGGTATGACAGAATCAATTCCGAAATATACAAAGGAATTTGTGCTCATTTTATATTATTGACATCGAAAGAGTGGTGTGATAGTGATTCCCTTTTTTAGCAAAACGCAGCTTTTTGTCACACTTCAAAAATCAATACTGGATACCTCAAAGGAAGATTGACCAAAGTCCTTGGTGAGAAAATTCACCAGATTTAAAAAAAAATGTTATGAAAAAACGTCTTAAAATCTTGCCCAAGAAATAAAAATGAATTCTTTCTAATCTGAAAACCTTTGGGGCAGGTTTTAGTAAGGAGGACTGAAACGCTAACAAATAACAGGCCAAACCGTTTAGGAGCTGTTATAAAAGCTGCGATGGATCCAACGAAGAGTTAATTATTTTGTTGTTCCCTTTAATTTCACTTCTGCGCATTTAATTTATCATTATTCTAATAGTTTGAACCACGTTAAAAGTAATTTTTTTTTCAAATAACAGTTTTCTCTTATAATTTATAGTATATATTTATGTGTTTATATGGCTTTATAATCAGAAAAGATCGTATATGTAGATGATGCTGATTCGTGTTTGATATTTCGTATTTTCTAGGCAAAAAAAAAAAAAAAAAAAAAAAAAAAGAAATTATAAACCATTTGGCGCATTTTCTTTGGTTCTTCCAATTTTTTAAATCGGAGTTGTAATGTGAGAAAAGATCTTCGGTAATAAAAAAATTAGCAAATTAACAGACAGGCATGTAAAATCAATACAGAGAGTTTGAAAGGTGAAAATTCCCATTAACATATGGAAAGCAGCCTATAATAATGATATGTAACTGAAGGAAGAAATTTTTGTCAATCTATAATGTCTATCTATAAAATCTATTATGAAAACACTGTGCCAAGTATATTAATAAGTAAAACACGATGTGTGATACAACTGTGATTGATTGTGTTTTACTTACTAATATAACATCTATAACGTCCTATCGTAAAACAATAGATGAATACTAAAAGAATAAATAAATGCTTGATCATAAAACAAACAATAGTCTATTATTCTACAATAATACTAAATAATTTTTTTAAACTTTCTATTATTGTTATTGTTTTACATTGGCCGAAGGAGGAAAAAGATCCGGGCTTTTACAGCCATTTCAAGCCCCCAAAAGCTCGCTATTTAATTTCCCCCTTCTTTTTTTATTGCATAATATTAACTATATTGAATATGCTTGTTAGTTTAACTTTCATCCAAGAAAGCGAATATTGTCTTCAGATCTTTGGCAATGGGCTTGATAGGAAAGGAAAACACGCTGATAAATTATTGGGAGAATTTGATAGCCGTTATTCAATTACAGGCTGCTTTGCAACAATGTAATAAGGGGATATATAGGATAGTAGACAAGTTCCCCCTCAAAGAACACGTGGGGAGAATCGAAGGCCAGAGAATCCCTATAAATATGCGTAATATAAAAATAGAAGGGGACACTACTTGTTATCGAGTCGTAGGGAAGGCCCCGGCTAATTATCCAAGCTACTATAGACGTATAGTGCAAAAACGAAGTTTTCCACTTGGTAATGTACGTACACTGATAACTATCATTAAGGTTATTAGTAAGGGGGACGGGGTAAAATTATCCCCCCCCCCGTATTTACTAAGTTTTCATTCGTCATAAACCATAAAATAATGATTATTTTATTTAGAGCCGTTAAAGTAAGCATCTTGGTGGGGAGGGAGGTTTGAGATTTGATATTATTTTTTGACAACAGGAAGGGGGTGGGGATATGAACCATGCTTACGTAAGACACAGAAAATAATGAAATTAACATGTAGTCACACAGTGATAACCGCCCTGACAGAACTGCAATACTTCCATGTATGAGACACCGCGAGTAGAAGATATAAAATACACGTAATCACATATAAATATTTAATTATTTAAACCAATGGCTCTTGAGATTTTTTCGCTCAGGGGCCACCTTCTAGGCTCCCCGTGGCCTCCCTCAAATTTTTTAATTATGATGCATCTATTATTAACAAATTTATTTTATCAAATCCACTTCTTATTCATTACACACTATTTGCTTACAACAGAAGAAATATTAGTAATAAAAATATAACAAAATACTTTATAATACCACCAAAATATCTATTAACAGCTTATTAAAACTTTTTTAAATGCGATATTGTTTGCTGTGATTACTCTGTATTTATAAATGTTGCTTAATTTTATAACAAACTTACACATAAGTACTTAATATTACAATAAAAACGTAAATAAGTATTATAATTTGCATCCAGGAACATAGCTAGATAATCCTGCACCTCTGACAGAACCGTCCAGATTGCGCCCCTAATGACGGACATATTTTCCCATATGAATTATCTCAGCTGATTTTACGCCCTTCTGGGCTTGCGCCCCTAGCTACGGCCCTGTCTGCATCACACACATTGCATTTTTATTTCGAAAATTTATGCCAAATTAGAGACCCGAAATCTTGCGTAAACATGAAGGGAGTAGGCATTTGCTTAATTTTTCTTGTAAGGGGCAGGGGGAGTATAAAATGGCCAGAAATGTGTTTACATAATATTTGAACGGCCCCCTTTTGTCTATCTTGATAAGAATATTTGGTAATAGAGTGTTATATAAATTAGCGTTATATCGAGTGGGAAGGAGGAACGAGGTTATATATATATATATCATCATCATCATCATATTCAACCATTATCTATCCACTGCTGGATGAAGGTCTCTCCAAATGCTTTCCACACAAGTCTATCCTGAGCAATTCGCTTCCACGTCACCCCAACCTGTTTTCTTATTTCATCCACCCATCTAGTTTGAGGACGTTTTCTAGGTCTTCGGTGGTCTCTTGGAATCCAGTTCAGAATTTCTGTTGTCCAACGTTGATCAGTTCTTCTTGCAATATGCCCAGCCCATCGCCATTTCAGCCCTTTTACTTTAACAATGATGTCCTCTACTCTAGTTTGCTCTCTCACCCAAGTGTTCCTTTTTCGATCTCTCCTAGTTATTCCAAGCATGCACCTCTCCATGCTCCTTTGCGTTGTCTGTAACTTTCGTATTGCTCCAACTGTTAGACTCCATGTCTCTGATCCATAAGAGAGGACTGGCAATACACACTGGTTGAAGACTTTTCTTTTTAGACATAAAGGCAATTTCCCCTTCAGGATAAAACTGTTTCTTCCAAATGCACTCCAGCCAAGTTTAATACGTCTGTTGAGTTCTTTCATAATGTTGCCATCCATTGAAATCAGCTGGCCAAGGTAAATATATGAATCAGCAATTTCTAGCTCAGTGTTGTCAACTTGTATTTTTGTTTCCTCTACAAAATTATTGAACATGATCTTAGTTTTTTGTAGGTTCATCTTGAGTCCAACTTCTTCACTTCTAGTTGAGAGCTCTTGTACCATGTCTTGGAGTTCTAATGGGTCCGTTGAAAAAATAACAATGTCATCAGCAAACCGCAGATGATTTAAATATTCACCATTTATTTTTATTCCCTTGTTATTCCAATTTATCAGCTGAAAAATCATCTGTAAAGCAGAAGTAAAAAGTTTTGGAGAAATGGTATCTCCCTGCCTCACCCCTTTGCCAAGTTTGATAGTTTTGGTATCTTTATGTAACCGAAATTTTGCACTTGCATTTTTATACACACGTTTCAATATGTCAATGTACACATCCTCAATGTCTGTTGATCTTAAAGAGTTGATGACTGCTGATGTTTTTATAGAGTCAAAGGCCTTCTCATAGTCAATAAATGCAACACACAATGGAAGTTCATATTCATGTGTTCTTTCAATTAATTCTCTTAATACTTGAATATGGTCCACTGTACTGAATCCACTTCGAAATCCAGCTTGTTCTCTTGGTTGAGCTGCATCTAATTTTTTCTGCAGGCGATGTGTTAGAACTTTTGTGAAGATTTTATAAATAGCAGGTAACAAGCTAATTGGTCGGTAATTTTTCAAATCCTCTTTATCACCTTTTTTATGCAAAAGAATTACTGTTGCAGAATCCCATTGGTTTGGTATGTTACCGCTGTTAAGACATTTGGTAAAGAATTTTGCAAGTATGTCTTCTACATATTCTCCAGCTTCTTTTAGGATATCTAATGTAATACCATCATCACCAGGGGCTCTTCCTTTCTTCATATTTTTTATTGCAAATGAAACTTCTTCTTTTAAGATTTTAGGAGCTGTTCCTTCGACTATTTCGGCGTCTTCGTTTAATCCACTGTTACTTTCATATAGTTTTTTGTAGAATTCTTCAACTCTTCTAAGTATTTCTTCCCTATTTCTTGTTACGGTGCCATCCTCTCCTTTTAATGCAATGATGTGTTTCTTCCCAACAGATAAACTTCCTTTAACAACCCTAAGGCTCTTGTTATTTTCAATGGCTTTCCTTACTAGCTCACAGTTGAATTTTCTTATGTCTTCTTTCATGCTTTTGCGCAGAGTTTTACAAAGTTCTATGTACTCAATCCTGGAACTGGTATTTCGATTGTCCACCTTCATATCTCTTCGCCTTTTCATGAGCTGTTTCGTCTTCTCAGATAATTTGCTATTGTGCTTTTTACAGGTTACACCACCAATTTCCCCAGCAGTTTCAACTATTGTCTTAACAATGTTTTCATTTGCTTCTGAGATATCACTTTCATCAATAAGTCCTTCCAGTGCAGAAAAGCGATTTTTTAATTCCAACTTGAATGCCTCGGTATTTTCTTTTAATTTCTTTAAATCCACCCTCTTACTTACTTGTTTCCTAATGAGCTTCTGTCGTTCTAATTTAGTATTTAAGTGCACTTTACATCTCACCATTCGATGATCACTTCCAGTATTAAATCTGTTCAGTACACTGCAATCTTCAATAATTGATTTCTTGTTTGCCAGGATATAGTCAATTTCACTAGTTCCCCCATTTGGGTGTTTCCATGTCCATTTTCTTTGCGGTTTCTTCTTAAAAAATGAATTCATGATGCTAAGGTTTTCAGCTTCTGCAAATTCGATGAGTTGATCGCCACGTTCATTCCTTTCCCCATATCCGTATTTACCAACCGATGTCTCTCCTTGTTCCTGTTGTCCAATTCTTGCATTGAAATCCCCCATGATGAGCTTGATATGTTGTTTCCCTTTGGTGTGTAACTCTTTGATTTCTTCATAAAATTCTTCAACCTCTTCGTCGGTATGGCTTGATGTTGGTGCATATACCTGTACTATTTGAAGTTGGTATCGCTGGGTTAGTTGAACAACGAGCCTCGCTGCTCGATCTGATGTACTTTCAACTTCCAGAAGACAGTCTTTAATTCTTTTGTTGATTAAGAAGCCAACACCACTTGTTCTTCCAGTTTCCGTTCCTCTATAATAAAACAAATGTCCACTTTTAAGTTCCACCAACTCTTCACCTTTTCTTCTAACTTCACTGAGTCCTACAATGTCCCATTTGATCTTGTCAAGTTCTTCTTCCAATTCCTGAAGTTTTGCTTCAGAAGCAAGGGATCGTCCATTAAACGTAGCCAAGGTCAATAACAAACGGCAGCCTGGGCCATTCCAGTGATTCTTAGCACCCCCTGCTTTCATGCCACACTGACCGCTGCCTTGATCAGGAGCACTCCAGCACCTGGAGACTAGGGGCCATGGTTTCTGGTGTGTCAACATAATGGAGGAATTAGCCATAATTTCACCACGCTGGCTAGACGGGTTGGTGAATTAGCCCTCCCCTTCCGCCTTTCTATCCGTGCAGCAAATATTAATTTGCCACATAAATAGAAAGCTCAGCCTGCACCACTTGAAGGCGGGGTAGGACACTAGGTTACTGGCCTGGCCGGTTCCACACATCGTCACATACGTTCAGCGTGTGGGTCTCCTTCCAGTTAGATACCAGCAACCCTTTTGCAGGCCATATATATATATATATATATATATATGGCCTGCAAATTCGGTCGTTATAACTTACAGTGACTATAAGAGAGATTTTTTTTAAATCATAGTATATTAATACATGTTTTGCACCAATTTATTCTACACGTAGTTCTAAACACATTTATGCTTTTTGTAACAGATGTACAAAGGAAAATTTTTTAAACCGGAGCGATGTGATTCAAGTTTTTTCGGAAGTCAGAGACTCACTTGTTCTGATGATTTGTCAAGTCAAGATTGCATAAAGGTAAATTAAAATGGGATGGGAGGCTCAACAAGATCATCAAACCACAACATATTTATAACTAATTAGTCAAATTTATACTACGATTTTGAACGCAAATCGGTGAATTCGGTACATCAACGCTTTGTTTTCCTAACTTAATATCAGTTTAATTCCTGTTCATTCCACGTAAAAAATTTCGCCATGATCTTTTGTAAACCCATAAGGTAATTCCCGAGATCTACGAGCAGCACGTCGTAATTCGAGCCATGGCACTTCTCTCATTGGTTGTTACGCAACTGACGTCATTGATCGAATGAAAAAGGGTCCCTCCTTAAAAGAGACAGAGAAAGATCCTGAGAAAATTTTCGTTGCTGGAATTTATACATTTTTCTCACATGCAGGTAAAAATGGAATATTGAATTCTTCTCACCGTATTTGTCAAATGTGTGGCGATTCTCTGATAAGAGTGCACTCGCTCTTAATTAAATCCAGAGTGGGGGGGCAACTTTATGTGGCCCAGGACGCTCCAACCCCCCCAAAAAAAATTACGATTAAAATAAATGTAAAACATATTTGAAAGTGAAAAAAAAAAAACTGTATAAAGTATGTTAATTGTTATTGCTAATATTTTTCTTGTTGCTGGGAATTTGATTTAGAAGGAGAAACAGGCTTATACTTTATTGCACCAACATAGGCATGAAGTGTTCTTATAATTATCGAACAACTGAATTTAATGAATTTTTTCTGTTTTCTGTTCAAGTTTTTTTTCATAAATCTTTTAGGGTGAGAGCACCCCCCCCAGATTTCCAAAATGAAAGCAAAGCTCAGAAAGAAGATAAGAGAATGGGGCTTACATCCGCGTCCCTTTTTTCACCAGTCCTGGCGATTAAATGTTATAACTGCTCAAAGAACTTCTAATAGAAAATTTAAGGAAGAAATTTTATTACATAATTAGGGTTTCATTGAAGGTTTTTATGAAATAGCATTTTTACAGACTGTTAAATAAAAAATTTCGATACTAACGAAACAGTATCTGATTTAGAAACGTGACGAAATAGTCTTAAACAATTTTTTAAAAATTTCCCTTTGGGATGAATATATTTTTATGTAAAGTGTTGCTAATATTTCTCATGGATAGAATTCTAGGCAGAAATAGGGAGATTCACAGATAAAAAATGGCAGAATATAGAAAGATTCATTAATAAAAAATAGAACTTTCGCAAACTGAAAAATAAAACCCAAAAAAAGGGTAATTATTTTCAAATAGACTAGTTTGTTCTATCTCATCATTATCTTATCATTGTCATTATCGGATAGACAATTTCTAATTACACCCTGATCCTCGATTTCTTTGAATTTGTTTGTTTGCTCTAGAAAATTACTTACAGTTAAACAGATAAGTCTGATGACAAAACCAAATAAAAGGTAAATAAAAATACTTCTTAAATTTTTTAATTACCTTTAACTGACGTAAAGCCAATTTTAATTAAAAATCTTAATTATACATAACAAAAGTTATTAATTAGTAAATTTAATGGCATTCAACTTACTGTTTAATAAAACATTTCATATCTAAATAAAATTGAATATTGTTGATTTGAGGAAGAAGACCTCATTCCAAAAAAAAAAAAAATTTTTTTCAACTACGTTTAAGGAAAGATCAGGAAATAAAATTTTGGAGTGGTATGTTTATATGTTTTTCATTTCTTTACCCCTTTGCCTTTTTTCTTTGTCTGTTTATGGTGTAGGCGTATTTTTCATGACTACGACCTATTCCGGGTAATTACAATACGAATCTGCTATCTGAGCTCTGGTCAATGAACAAAAAATAAAGCCGTTTTCGAAGTTAATAGAAATCTAATTAAATAATAATAAATAAAAAAACTAATTTGCTGTTTTCATTGTCAACTATAGGAGAGTTCGGTAGGCGTTAAGCACTTTCGGTAACAAAATTGGTTCGGCTGTATAGAAAAATATCCAACGGAACCCACAATACATCAAAGGTTGTACTTGTAATTCTTGAAATCACTTCCAAATGGAAAAAAGAGAATGCGGGGTTGTGGGCGCAGAAACTCCGGTGAGGCGAAAATTTCGACCGATTACGTTGGTTACAAAAATAATTCAGAGTTAAAAGAGTCACGAGTTTATTCTTAATCGATTAATGGAGGTCACGGACCTAATTAAATTTATACGCATGTATGTACACATTTAAATTGTACCAAAAACTGTACAGAAAACACAATTAAATTGTAAAAACAACCCTTGGTATAATTTTTATTGAGAAAGGCAGTTCCTTATGATAAATAACACAAAATTATTTAAATCCAAACTAAATAAATGTTTATTAATAAGAGGAGGGGGAGAATGATGAATTAAATTGGAGAATGAATGAGTTAAACCTGGAATTAATTATATTAGGCCTGGATCAGGATATATACTCATGTTTGTAAAAATTGCAACACCATGAAGGACTCTCCCGAATTGAATGAAATTTAATGTACAAACGACCTGTATCGATACAAATAAACGATTAAAATTACAAAGCAAAAAAACACAATATTACATGTCGGAAAGCAGTATTTGGTGAAGCCACCACTCTCTGCAGTAAGTGATGCTATATAATGTTTATATGATCTTTAGTATTTAAAAACTACTCTATGGGCATTACGGATCCAAGAACGTTCACAGGAAACAGGCCCGGATCATTATACCACCTCCACCATCATGAACGATTCACATCAGGCTGCTAATTAATATCTATGGCTCCATTCGATTGGCGCTATATTCTGAACAACCCATTGTCATGCAACAACTTAAACAGGGATTCGTCGGACAAGGCTACTTTATTCCAGTGGACTTGAGCCCGGTGATTTCGTGCCCATTGTAGACGAATTTTGGGGGTTAGCAGAAATGATTCTTGTGACTCGAATGTGTCGTCTGCTGTAACGATCCCACCCGTGATCATGTGCAGGAAGTCCTATCGTTATAAATTTGTTTTTGATTACCACTCTTTTGCTGCGTGATTATTTGACGAATTTGTACACTTCTGTTTCCCTTTATAATTCTCTGTAATCCATGTTGGGCGTGATCATCGACTAGTCATTTTCGTATGCAGGAAGATCTTTCGCTATCGCTGTTTGGATTTTTTTCCCCACAGTACTGCTCATTTCACACCCTCAATGCAATTGATCTAGAAAAGCTGGTCAGATTTGCCGTTTATAAAATATAATTACACCAGCTATCCGAACACCTATTATGGTCTCCCTTTATTTGTTGTAAGTCGTTAAAACACACGTCTTTTACATGTTACAGCTATTCGATGTTCTGACACGTATGACTCCTTCCCAGCAAGCTTTTTACGAACCCTGCTTTATGCCAGTTTACATTTGTGAGATCAGGGTGTGCATTAGATAACAATAATAAGCATAAGCTAGATAACAACAACACTCCTAATAATTTGTATTTGCAGTGTATTAAATAATGAGGTCGTAATATCATATTTCAGAATAATTCGATTGTATTTTTTAATAGTCAGATTGTATTTCAAATCTGTTTAACTGTATTTCAAATTCGTTTACTTGTGTTTTAAATTTGTTTAATTGTGTTTCAAATACGTTTGATTGTGTTTCAAATTTGTTTAATTGTACTTCAAAGTAATTTTATTTATATTTCAAAATAATATATCTGATAATTCTTTCTTTGAGAAATCATATGAATTTCTAATCTTTCAAGAAATTAGTTTTAATGGCTCAGCCGAATATCTTTCGAATCCAAAAAGGACAAAGGAGTAGTCTCTTCTTTCAAAGAAAAATATGTTTTCAATATACCTACTGTTAATTTTAGCTTGTGAAGAGGGGGATGGCATAACTAGTATGTTGTACTCTCCTTTTGTATAATGATGCCAATATTTGGATCTGAGAGAGCAAAACCATTATATCTCTTGCTCCCAAGATAATCCTTGCTATATGTAATGCTGAAATGAAAAGTGAAGACTCGCTACTTTTAATAAGTACTCCCTTTTTAAATCCTTTTACAATAAGAAGATAGTTTTACTCCCGTGAAAACAGAGGTGTAGAAAATCAAAAATTAAGGGGGCCTCAATTAGCTTTAAAAAACATATGGTTTGGCGTACAATTGATCAATCAAATTGTGCGGGGAGATTGGGAAAGAGTGGAAAAAGAGGCGCATGATTTGGCGTTAAAGAAATAAATGTGCCTAAATAAATAGGAGGGGCCTGAGCCCTCCCCCCCCTATTTCCTACGCTATTTGGCGAAAATTTTAATAAGTAGAGTACATATTAAAATAAGTTGATAGTGCAGTTAAACCCTTCTTAACGGACACCCCTCATAAACGGTCACCCCGTTTTTACGGGTCAGATAAAAATTTCTTGTCAGAAACTGATTTACAATAATGTATTTCAAACCCTTGCTTAGCGGTCACCCTCAGATATGGACGCGGACACTATTTTCATGATTCCATTCTATTAGATTAGAAACCCTGTACGGACAAAACAAAGTACGTTTGAACTTCGGCCTTCACTAGAGGCGTTTCTCACAACAAGAAACTAAGGATAAGAGCTAAGGAGAATTTTCGCTCCCGCTCCCGTTAACAAAGAGCGGGAATTAACTCGCATTCGCTGATTCAAATGATTAATGCTTAATACTGTCTCTGATAATAAATAAATCATATAGTGATACACTGGGCGAAACTAATAAACAATTATCAACACAAAACTATCGCAGTTCAAATTTATTATCGTTTACTCGATTATTGCACAGGCCGTGTAAGCTGGTGTAAAACTAACGGCATTTTTTTTGTAAACGTAACTATGTAAAAGCAGTGGATTTAATCTTACAATTAAAAATGGACTTCGAAGGAGAAGGACGACGGGTGAGTAAAACCTACCAAACAGCTATTGATCAATTTTTTCCAATGTAAATAAATTTTAATATTTAACGTTTTGTTGTAAATTTACTTGTTATATTCAACAAATGTCAAATTCGTGATCTTAAACTGGTTTTATGTGCAAAGAAATACACAAGTTTCGAAAGGAAGTATTTAAATGATTGAAATGTAATATCAATCAATTTCATTTATGTATATCATACAGATTATGACATACAAGGGATACAAGACAAAATAAACGTACTTAAAATTCTTGCAACCGAGGCGATTAAACTCCGTGATGCTCCATAAAGTATTCTTTTAATTCGGTCTTAAATTTACTTTTTGGTTTCATTTCTTTTATCGTTGTTAAGATGTTGTTTCATAATTCAATTCAATTGTGATTAATATTATTTTTACCTATATTCGTTCTGATTTTAATTTTGTTAAGTTCTTTTCTATCCCTTGTTTTGTAATTATGAACATTTTCATTAACTAAGATTGTGTTTAAGTGCTTATTTTCGTTTAATCGTTCGTACATGTATGCTGCTACTTTTAAGTTATGTATGTCAGTTATGTTTATTAATCCATTTAATTGAAATTTAGTTGTTAGACCAGTACAGTTCACATTTAATGTGAGTAAACATATTAAATGAGAGCTGTCACCTAATAACAGTAGTGGACAAAACACTTATGTGACGCTTCGACGGGCGTTTTGGACCACAGAAATGCATTATTAAAGGATGTAGAACTAATCGAGACCAAATTGTTCACTAAATTGTTTAAACATTCTCAAATAACCGATTCATTTGAATGTCAGATAGAATTGCACTAGTGATTGATGTAAAAGTCAGAGAGGTCAGCAATTATGATTACACGGCCATATGCCAACTATAAATGTATTCATGCGCGTGGCCCATCAATTATCAAACTATAATCTACGGAGTGATTTAAGTAAATCTTGTAATTTGAAATAAATATCTCATGTTAGAGATATTTTCCAAAACTCTAAAAAACTAACAGCGGATAGAATCATGAATGAGTTATGTCTGACTTTAAAATTAAAGGACGATTTAGTGACGGTTCTGGTATTCAGAACACACACATTCAATATTAACTTCGTATATATAATAGATATACATTAAAATCTCTAAATAGCGGACGCCCGGGGACGTGAAACTCTGTTTGCTATTTGGGAGCATTAGGACATAATGAGAACGGGAAATTGAAATAATGTCCCCTAAACAGAGATGCGTTTAACTGTACATATTTTTATTTTAGACAGGTTATTAAAATGTAATAGTTTATGTCTATTTTATTTTTCCTGTCTCTAAATGTACCCATGGTTCCCACTCATATTGAACAAAAAAATTCCCTGACTTGCCTTGTAAAATTCCCTAACCAATAACAAGCAACTTTCAACTAAACTTAGGTTGCAGGGAAATGGCTTCATATTCGTTGGAGATTTAGCTGTTCAAAACAGAAGTTAAGAAGGTCTTCCCTGACCAATCACAAGCAACTTTCAACTAAACTTACGTTGCGGGGGAAAATGGCTTCACGTTCGTGGGAAATGTAGCTGTTCAAAACAGAAGTTAAAAAGGTTTTCCCTGACTTTTCTGGTAAAATTCCCTGCCCAATCACAAGCAGCTTTCAACTGAACGTAGGTTGCAGGGAAAATGGCGCCACGTTCATGGAAGATTTAGCTATTCAAAATAGAAGTTAAGAAAGTTTTCCCAGACTTTTCTGGTAAAATTCCCTAACCAGTCACAAGCGACTTTCAACTGAACTTACGTTGCGAAGAAAATGGCTTCACTTTCGTGGGAGATTTAGCTATTCAAAA
>QLNU02015360.1:253599069-253634372 GCA_006491805.2 Dysdera silvatica
GAAAATTTCGGATTTTTTTTTAAAAAGATAGAGGGTTTTTTCTTTTTTCCAGAAAATTAAATCCACTTTCCTTTACTGTTCGTCGAAAAAACGAAATCGGTCCCTTTTTAGGACTTCAAAAACATGATGTAATTTTAGTAATGGAATTTAATTATGGTAAATTTCGATAGTTTAATACATTCGTATGTTCTTCCAAAACGTCGTCCCTTATCATGGAAAATGCTCTTTACGACAAAATTTTCATCCAATTTTTATAAAAATTGTATACTTTGTTAACAAAACTTGAGTAAATAAATGAGTGTTAGGATTTTGATGCCATCACGTGTTTTAATCAATTTTTATCATTTTTGACTTTCGAAAATGAAAACAGAATTTTTTCTATATATACTGATATAATATATTTATATAATGCATAATAAAGATGCGTTACTAATCCTCAGAAGGTCTTATTGGTACTATCAAAATCCCACTGCTAATTTTTTTTAAGTTTTTAATAAAAAATGCAGTGCGCAAAACAATTTTAGTGAATGATTATATCGGTACTTAAAAAATAACAAAAAAGTAGATATTGAACAAAAAAAAATTATGCTATCGATTTCAAATTTGGTGTGATATTTTGTTATATAGAAATACGTTTTACGCAATAATTTCAACAAGTTCTATAAAAAACTAAAGAACTTAAAATTTTCACTCGTAAGCCGCCTTAAGGATTTTATCCATCTAAGAATAAGTAGCCCGAACGCTTACGTAACGTAGCTTTACGTAGCAAGTTTACGCTACGTAGTTAGTTTTAATGAAATATCTGCCGTGCTATTAATTCTGAAAGCATGAAAATCTACTACGTATATTGTCAATGGGCATTTATATCAGTAGAATGTCGATTGCCTCTGAGCTCTAATTTGCAAAAAATGCTCGTCAGCTCAGTAAATTTTACCATAAATATATAATTAACAAAGTAAGCAATTATTTGCGGTTTTCATAGTCAAATACAAATGGAATATATGCTATGGTCAAATGCAAATGGAAGGTACTATATGCTCACACATAAGTTTCCACTTTTTTACTCTCCAGAGCATAGGCAGAAACAGGGGTGGCTTAAGGGCCGCCCGGGGCCCCACTTGGATGAGGGCGCCAAACTGAAGTCAAATTTTTTTTTTTAATTGACCCAACAGTAGAAAATCTTATGCAAGATAATTTGACGTAGCATTACGCAGATTAGATTTATAAGTAAAGACAACGTTATACAACACCTTACTCACGCTTATTACGTTGGCTTTATTCATAAATCCAAAGTAGAAAATCTCTCTAAAAAGAGACAAATTTAGAGAAATTCTTTCAGAGACTTTTGGCCACTTTTATAGGGTATATGGCTCACTGTGATTCTGTGAAAATCTTCTGATTTCTCTGGAGGGGGCGCCAAAAAGCAATCTGTGCCAGGCCGCCCGGGTTCAAAATCAACCTCGAGCCACCCCTGAACAGAAAGTTCAAAATTCAAAAAGAGGAGTTATAGACTCAAGAGGGATTACGGAGCTACAACTCATGTATTCCTATGTTAAATATACAAAATTTCATTGCAATGGGGTTACAACCCCAAAACCACCATGGCTACGCCTAATATCCCAGAGACAGAACTCTGAATGTTCGTATGTGTATCTCTGTACAAATATTTAGTAGATTAAGGTATTTAAGATTAGAAGTCGTTATTTTAAATGTGTGTATTAATACTTATTATAAAATATATGAAGGACCCATATATAACGAGGAGCTTGGGACAAAAGAAAATGCTCGCAATATCCGACCCTCAAATCTTGTTCACCAAAACAATTGAATTGTACTTAATCATCATACCAAACAAAATTCATATTTTCTCTCAATATCCGGAAACCCGCTAAATGTGTGCTTGTTGTAAGTGGGATCCACTGTATTTGAAAGCTTTTCCAAATGCTTTTGATTGAGAGAGGAGGACGAGAAGCAAATTAATAAAAGAAAATTAAATATACATTTAAGTACTGATCATATTCAATCAATGACTCAATTGTTTCTGTAACTAATATTTAATTTAAATACCGTGATTTATTTTTGTAGACTTACTTGGGCTATAAATAACTTCACAAATAACTAAATTATTGTTCAAATCGCAATATTCTCGTTCGGCAAAAACTTATTCATACCTAAAATTGTCCTAAAATATTTCATAATCTTTATTTACTTTTTACGTCTGTAGCGATATAGGTAACTTGGAATGGGATCTATGGCTTAACCAGACCTCCAAATAAATTACGCTTACACGTAGGTTTTAATAATTGGATCAGTAATATTTATTAAAACTCTTCTTTTTTTCATCCGCTGAAGTTATTTTGAAATTCAAAAATAACTAAATTAATCCAAACGTGTTATAACTGCTAAGACTCACTTTAGTGACAGTACTGAAATTATTTCCTAAAAATTTGTATCCTTCTCAAATATATGCCCACCCTATTATAATTTTTTCTCCCTTTTCATGTCAACTGTCAGGTTTGTTTGTTTGTTTTTTGGTTTTACGGCTCAAAGACTACAGTGGTCATGCTGCGCCGGGACCTACAGTTTTCCGAGGAATCCGAACCTCTTAAGGCCTGGGGAACCAAACCCCGGACTACAGTGAGCAGTGCGATCTTTTATGAGATCTCTGAGTAAGCGTTCTTTTTGCACTGCTGGGAGTCGAACCCGGATTAGCCGCGCAATAGGAGAACGCGTTACCACACTGCGCCACCGCAGGGCCTCAACTGTCAGGACTCTTTCTCGTCATTCGCAGGCCATAAATTAAACTTCGGTTTTGTTTTTTTGTTGTTGCAAAGATAAAATATTTTGTAGCAATTCCCTGTTTTCTTTTAAACAAAGAAATTTTACACTATTTGAAATTGTTACTGGCAAACATATTTATTTTTATTTTTTACCGTGAAAAATATTCCATTTTTCATATAGTTTTTCGAAATTCAGAAAAATTAATGTAACTAATGAAGTATTGCGCTAGGCCCTAGACGGTCGCCTGACTAGCCTTATTTTAAGGCCGCCCCTAATCCAGGCATTTCTATTAATGCCACCACTACGAGATACATTTCACCTGTTGCAATTAAACTATTTCCTAAAGAATCAACGTCAAACGAAAAGAAGAGAGGATCTTTAAAATCTCAGATTTTGACTTCATCTTCATTAAAAAAAAAAACCGAAGATGAACAACAAGAGAAGGGCGACAAGAAGCTAAAAAACACAAATTTTTTCGCGTTCTTACGGTCGTTTAAATAAAGAGTGCTCTTGCCCCAAGGTCTGGGTAAAGAGTGCTCTTGCCCCAAGGTCTGGGTAAAGAGTACGTCTTTCTCATTTCTTCTTATATTATTTACGCAAAAAAAAAATATTTTCTCATAATTGTATATTTTTAAGAAATCAAAGAAGAAAATCTTTTAAACACACATGAAACAAATTGTTTTATTAATTGTTATAACATTGAATTTAAAAAAAACAAAAACTTTGCGTATTCTTGTCATAGGGGAACTAATCCCTATGACTAAATGCTAATTTTTAAAAGATCAGTTATGGTATGATAAAATGGAAATATCATAATTGAGTCTTGATTATTTTTATTTGCTTATTTATTTATTTATTTATTTTATTTTATTTTTATTTTTTTGTCAGGAAAACTCTAGGGTTCCAGGTCTCTCCGCCCTTAAAGAAAAAATATGAGCCGGGTAGATCTAAAATTGATAGTAATGAATAAATCAAGAAATACAGAACGTAAATTGAGGGGGGGGGGAATGAAAGACATAATGTATAAAATGCATGAATTATCATTGCTTATGTTCATATTGTTCATTCATTATGTTATCATTGCTATGTATAGCGGATACAGGAGGACGCAGTGCCCCCCCCCCTCCACCACCACCCTGTGAATAACAAATTTATGCTTACTATTACTTACCCAAATTTGGCAACAAATTTCACGAAATACGTCTACATTGGTTTGCAAGCTTTGCGTCACAACACCCGAAAATATTTTCTGAATTCACCTTTGTATGCAAATTCTTCCATTCAGGGCCCAAAATGTTTTCTTCAAATTGGCGCCCCTGATTGTAGTGTTCGTGAATTTAATTTTTTTTTTTTAGAGGGGGAATGCAGTTCATTTCCAATTAGTTTTATCCTTGACGCTCTACGGTGGAAGATATTTTCGTTACTTCGCGTTATTTTACCGTCAATTTAAGTATAATAGTCTGTGAGGTACCCGCCAAAATTAAAACGCTGCTGAAACACTGGCTTGTTTTTTATATGATTAAATACGCTTTCATTCACTGAAGTACACAGGGGGTTGATAGGGTCATTACCCCCTTTATGAATTTTTTACATATTTAATACTTCCATCTTTTTCATTTTAACGATGTAAACTTTTCCCTTACGTTGGATGTTCTTCACGAAAGGCAATTTTTGATTGAAGAAACTTGACGCTGGCACTTTTTATAACACTAACCTGTGATGACGAGACTGATAAAAGCTTCCAAGGACACGATTTTACAAATACAGTAAAACCCCGTTTAACCGGCTCTCCGCTGAAACCGGCTTCAATTTGATCTGTAAAAATTATTCCCCTTTTATAAATCGCTCCTTCCAATAATGGGAGATGTTTTATCACGTAATCTACAGATGTTCGTTGTTTCTCGTAAATCTATCTTTATAAAGTTTTCTGGGGTAAGAAACTTCACCTTTTTTGGGGGGTGGGGGGGGGCGTACGGTTCTTCGTTTGTGATTGGATATTTTAAAATGGGAACACATGTTCCATAGTGTAGGTTGCGGGATTCCAGCGGCCACCCTTCCCAATTCCCTCCTAGCCACGGTGTAGGTGGTTTAAGAGCGATATTTTTTGTTTAGTTTTTATTTCATCGCGTCATTTAAGGCACGGGAAAATATTCATGTGTTGTTTTAGCTATACTAATTGTAGAGGTAATATTGTTGAAGAGGGAAAATGTCTGGTGTAGCAGGTAAGAGAAAGCGCGTTGTGATATCGATGGAAAAAAGACTCAATGCTATAAAAAGAATGGACAGAGATAAAAATTCAAAGATAATTACTTTAGATTTTGATGTCGGAGAGAGTGCTGCCAGCAAGTGGAAGAGGAAATGGAATGAGACAGAGGCATTTTGTAGCCGATTAACGTCAAAGAATGGACTGGAGTCATATGTAATATTGAGGAAGTCTAATTTAGAAAGTTTGGACGTGGCATTACTGCTTTGATTTAATCAAGAGCGAGAATTAAAAAACGTCCATCAATGGTCATATTTTGAAAGAAAAGGTATTGATTCTACATAAAAAAAAAAAAATTAAAGGATAACAAGAATTTCCAGTGGAAGTTGGCTAAACAACCGATTTCTTTAAAGAATAGTAACGTAATTATATGTACACTAGCATGGCACGTATTTTTAATTTTTTTGATGTAGTCTATTAAATATAGGCAATTTTTAATGATAGTATAGCACGTACAGTAATTATTTTTGCTTTAACTTGTTTAAATACGTTTATATTGCACAGTTTTCCTTATAACATAGAATATATAACGAAGTTACAAGAAATTCCATGGAATTAACAATTTTTAAATCACCCCCGTTTAACCGAATTTTCTCTTAACCGGCTTACTCTAGGTCCCAATTAAGCTGGTTAAGCGGAATTCTACTGTACATCGTACACCCGATACTTCGGTTGAAGTACTGCAGGCATTCGAGTGAGCTCAATATCAATCATTAGCAGGACATGAATAAGAATACTACTCATTCAAACATTTAGAGAGATAAGATATTGTAAGTGATTTTTTATACGATACTTTTCATTTTTTAATAACAATTCTAAATATAGATTTCCTCGCTATCTGATCGTTAAGTTCAAACTTGTTAGTGTGATACAAAACATTGTTATTTTTAATGACATCAGAAAAATATGAAATGGGAAAATTTTGAAATACGAATCAGAGTTATTTTCCCAGTTCAATGAAAGTCAAAAATAGCCGTATTAATTTAGCTATTTTTTCCGAAATGTTTGGCCATACAAGTATAAAATTTATTGTGTAATTTAAAAATATTTGTTGCAATTATTACTAAAAAGTGATAAATTTTTTTTTTCAATTTTACGAAAAAATCAACGAAGTTTTCAACTAATGTATTAATTTTTGGACAGTAGTTATTAAGCTCGTATTTCTTTGTAAAAAAGCAAAATGCTTAACAATTAGGAAAGTGTTTTCCAAGCTGTGCTCGGAAGATCATCAAGAATCCGTGAATTTATTTATTTCTGTATAATAGTGACTTTGAATATTAATTATTTCTACCGGAGTTTTTTCCGATTATTTATTTTTGCTTTCATCTCTGCCCGTTTTGACGGAGCAAATGTTGTAGAAGGTGTAAAAGCTCACAGCATAGGCGTACGCAGAAAGTTCGCAAGGGGGTTATAGAGCTACAACTCCACTATTCTATGTTAAATATGCAAAATTTCATTTGCCATGGGGGGTTACCCCCCATCAACACCCTCCTGCCTACGCCAGTGGCTCACAGTGAAATCGTTTCCACAGCGTAAAATTAACGACATACAAAGCCGATAAAATAGGCATAGAATTTAATGATGATAGTAAGAGGTAAACTCAGCGGAAAATCGCATGAAGAGTATAAAATTATATTAAATCGCAAAACAGCGGTAAATCGCATGAAGCGTATAAAATTACATGAAATCGCAAAACAGCGAAAAAATACGCATAGAAACAACATGATAGTTCCACACTAGTTCATATAGAGGAAGTGATTCGTGAAAATTTTACGAAGTTAAAAAATTTTAGGAAATATTAAACCAGGATTCTTG
The DNA here is from genome assembly GCA_006491805.2 of Dysdera silvatica. Taxonomy (NCBI): domain Eukaryota; kingdom Metazoa; phylum Arthropoda; class Arachnida; order Araneae; family Dysderidae; genus Dysdera; species Dysdera silvatica. Next base: position 253,605,929 of record QLNU02015360.1, read on the forward strand.
TAGACATGGGCGCACATATCAGTGGGCAGGGGGAGGCTCGAGCCCCCCCCTAGTTGTTCAAAAATTTGATTTGCCCGATTCTGCTATGCATTTACTTTAAAAATCTGTACAGTCACATTTTAAAATAATCCTGGATTCGAACCAGGGTCCCTCCGTTTAGCCCGGAGTGTCTTGGACCGCTAGACGAATGAGGACAGGTAATAACGCTCTTTTTCTCCGTATGTAAAGGTGTTAAGGTATTATTACCCTCCGCAGGGATAACACAATTGCCAAATAATGGTCAACACACAAAGCCACCGAGGCGAGTTTTTGTGAGTTTTCGTGGGGGGGATTTATTATACAATAATTTTCGGCACTCACGTATTATTATTAGCTTAAATTAGAGCAGTTTTTTTTATTATTATTATTTTTATTTTAAGGGAAAAAATTTGTTCGAATCCAGGATGGGGAAAGCGTCTCTTTTTCTCCAAAATTACATAAGCTCTAGTTTGAGTTACATATACGTGGGTGGCAAAAATTATTGTATAATAAATTCCCCCACGAAAACTCACAAAAACCTTGCCCCGGAGGTTTTACTGTGTTGACCATTATTTGGCAATTGTGTTATCCCTGCGAAGCATGGGCGCGCCCCGAATTATATGCAGGGGTGCATCCAGGAAAAATTCCAATTGAATAATGTTGTTGGACTATAGTTTCTTGTGGATTCAGTCTTTTTTCCCCCTTTTTTCATAAGCCAAGGGGGTGCAAGTGCACCCCCATTTGGAGCGCCCATGCTGCGAAGGGTAACAATATCTTACATGGTGTATTTAAAATATCTGCTTTAAATTTGTTCCCAAAAGTTTTGCCTTACTTTATGTTTTTTGTTACTGCTTTTCGTTTATGTATTTAAGTAAGTTCTCCATTTCTCTGAAATTCGTGAGAAATATAGCATTTCGAATAAAATAAAACTTGACGTTTTACATGCCCAAATGCTTCAAAAATACCTTCCATCGTTAATACTGCTGTCATTGGGTTTAGGACCTATGTTGGTGAAAATATTTTCGCCTTCATGAGAAAAGTATAAAAAAAAACCACAAGAAAGTATGTGCATAATTGATGTTTTCAAAAAATATTTTAAGTTCCTTTTAATTTAAATTTGTAATGACTTTAATTGGGAAAATTAAGTATAGATTAAAATTAAAGCAATTTAAAATTCGAAAACAAAATCATGCTTTTCAAAATATCGCCTAACAACTTGAAAAATATAATTAGGTACAAACAGCGAAAAATTCAAATATGTCTTTGGCATAAGGGAGACGACAGTGCTCCACGAATAATTTTTCTCTTGAAAAGTGCTCCGCGGCGCAAAAACAATTGAGAACCGCTGCTCTAAATGCATGTGATATAACTATGTTTCCTAACACATATGTACGTCTTGATTAAGATGTTAGCTGTACTTCCTGTCTCCACAGCCAGCGTTAAGCGATGTTTCTCATCCTTACTAAGACTTAAAACATATTTGCGGAATTCTATATCCGAAACGTGTCCCATGGGACTGGCCCATACATTACCCCAGCATAAGTGACGAAGAAATTATTGAAAAAAAATGCCAAAGGTTGAAAGAATAGGCGAATTAAGCTAATTTTTTTGGCGTATTATTTCAGGTGCTAAAGTTTAGTTCTATTTTCAATTATTGTCATTTTATGATATTTGATGGCAATACGTTTTGCTTGAAATAAAAAATATCTGACTTTTATGGAAATCATTATTTTCCCTCCTCAAATTCATTGTGTTTATCCCAAATTTTAGAATTTCAAAAACAAGTTTTCTTTTTGATTAGCGGTAACTCTGAAGATGACAAAAGCTCAAAGGTAATTTTAAACATATAGAAAATAATAACGGACCCTCGCCCTCCATCCCAATATAATATTACCGAAATTAGCTACACATAATACGAAATACTAGTAGCTCCACCTAGTGGAAATCGTAGATATACTTTTGTTATTTAGGAGCACCCCCTTCGCAAAATCCTGGATACGCCGCTGCCTGTCTCTGCCAAAAGAATTGTGAATAATCTGCCAAATTACGTTTGTTTTAGCTTCGATTTAAACGTGCTTGAATCATACTTTTAAAAAATAGTGTTTAACCAAACAAGTTTGATATTAGGTTATACAGGAAGTCCCCGTTTTACGTCATTTCGCTTTACGTTAATCCTCCTTTACCTCTTTAGAGAAGTGTCACCTTAAACAGTTCCCTGGCAGGTCGATTCACATACACGTTACTTGCGGTCTGTGTCTTCAGGCAGTAGCGTAACAATTCAAATCTTATGTGGGCCTCAAGTATCTTTAAAGAAGGCTATGTGACGCGGCCTTAAAGAAAATTATGAGTTTAGATATGTAATGGGGGCCCCAGAGCGCCATCGCCTTCCTACTCCACTGTCAATAGGCGTCCCTTCACATGGGCGTAACAATTCAAAAATTGTGAGGGATCAAGCAGATTTTAAAAAAACAAAAGATGGACTGATTCGGCTTTCAGAAAAACATTGTATTTTGTTATACAATGGGGGGGGTCTTCAGCCCCTCCCTTGCTAACGTCACTGTTCTTTTATTAGCTTTGGCGCTTTTGAATTAATTAAATCTTTGTTTCTTCATTTTTAATACGTGATCATATATGTTCATAACTCCGTTTTGAGAAAAGTGCTCATACGTACTTATTTGCATAATTTACATTTAGTAAACGCAACCTTTTCATAGGATCATTAAAAAGTTATGAGGGATTCATTTTAGGTAGTATGTTCTGAAAAAGTAACTCGACTTAAGGCAGAAATTGCTTATGTATATGGCCATCACACACACGCACACATAATGTTAGCGAAAATATTAGATTTTCTTGGAGTGGCGTTAGCTCGAAAGTAAAAAAATGAGAGCAATTGATGCAGAAGCAAAAACAAGTCACCAAATTGCTTAATTATAGCTTATAAAAACCGAAAAGTCATACGTAAATAGCAAAACTTTTATCTAATAAATAATAAAAATATTTCGAGAATTATTATACTTTTAAAAATCGAGTATTTAAATGGTATTAAAAAGAGTCATAAAATGAACTAAAACTGAAACTTCAGAGCACATAAATTGTAAAATTCACTTTAGAGTTGATAAAGGATTCTTAAAGCCTATGATTAGTCCTTCATTTATCATTTTCCCACAGATATATTATTATTATTTGTAAAACACATGTAAGTAAATTATTATTTCGTAGGCGCAAATCGGCAGCTTTCAGATTTGAAACCATTTCCAATGCACTCTTTCTTTATGACGATCGCTAGCCAGTGGCGTAGCAGAAAGTTCATAAGGGGATTATAGGCTTAATGGGAGGGGTTACAGAGCTACAACTCATATATTCCTATGTTAAATTATACAAAATTTCATTGCGATGGGGGTTACAACCCCCAAAACCGCCCCCTGGCTACGCCTCTGTCGCTAACATTGCAATTTTTTTAATACTCCTTTCGTATACCTTAGCGTTAAAACAAATTTAGTAATTTTTTTAGAAAATTTGTAAAATTAATTCGAGGAATTACAAACTAAAGGATCTTTCTTTCGCAGCGTGTGGCTATATCATTATTCTAATGCATTTTTCTTTATTATATATAAATAGCGTGAAAATGGTTTTTAAAAAAAGTAGACTCACCTTCGGTAATGGTGTGGTGTGCGGTCTCTCTGTCGACGGTTTTTGAACCAATTGCTGACTTGTGTTAGCGTCAAGCCCGTTTTCTTCGCCAATCCTTTTTTCTCATCAGGTGTTGGATATCGATTTTGTTTATAGCAGTCTTTGAGAGCGATTCTAGACTTCTCTTTGAAACAATATACAGTTTCTTCTCCATCCCAAATCGTCTTCGGGAGCGGGAATTTTCGTCTCAAGCGGTATTTATCAACAGCACCTAGAGGTCGACCACGAATCTTCTCAGCTTCTTTATAATGGGCTTTGTACCACATCTGCTGGAGTTCAACATGATATTGCGTATCGAAGATGTGGCCTTCTAAAATTGCGTACAGATCCTTGTAATTTCCTCTGTGGAATGCTACGAGAGCTTGAGCCCTCAAAACGGATTCGTTTCCTTTTAGAATTTCACTCGGCGGCAAGGACCACAAAAATCTGGCCAGTCGGTCTATGTTTCCTTCTTGTTGAAGAGCTACACATATACAAGCTACCTGATCCGGCGAGAACGTCAAATTTTGCGGCGGTAGCAAGTCGGGATGTTTTCCCCGGCTACCGGAATTGGAATGCGTTTTGGTCGTCGGCACAGAGTGTCCCGTTACCGGAGCGTATACAGGTGGAGGGGTAACTGTAAGTCTATGAGATCCACAGCGCTCAGCTGGTACAGTATAGTCGAGGCCATTAATGTTTGTACTGGAATTGGACGATGATGAAGAGGAAGAGGGTTTGCTCGGAGCCGAAAGGTGCGAGAGGTTCACGGGGTCAGATCGCCGGCTGTTGACGTGAGGGGTGCGGGATCCGACGGAGAGAGTTTCGCGGGAAGGGCTTACCGTCGTCTCATCGCGCGAATCAGATGTGGTGTATCGGATGTCGTTACTACTTATATTGCTACCGCTGGTCGTTGCATGCAGGTTTCTAACATTAGAACACGATGCTTCCGTAACAAAACCGGGAACACACAAAGCCGTCGACACAATCACACTTTTAAAATTTACAATGCTTTCATCCATGTTTCACTGAATTTGTGCATTAGTATCAAAACTTTGATTTGAAATTATCTTCGTTCCGTTAAGTAACATAAGTTGGACCCGATACTTCTTTCAGCGAGGTATTTATACAGTTTCTATAAGCACTAGCTATTATACATTTTATGCAACCTTTGGAGCAAAACGAGATTGGGACGTTGATTATTAAAATTCTTAAAAAATTAACTCGTTCATCCGATGCGCATTACGCGTCTCGAAGAGGTGTAATCGAAATTCTTAATTTTCTTTTTAAGAAGACAGACGATTTTGGAATTTGCCTAAAATTACAAAACAAAAAAATCCCGCGCAACCAAAAACCTTAGTTGCATATATTTTTCATTAATCAATTAGCTATTATATGTGCGTCTGTTCACTGATGTTATCTTTGCAAGCACACTAAGAGAGAAAAGTGAAACGCCGAGGTGATGTGTACTGGATCCAGTTTCGAAACACGAGGATCGGAGCTGATCTCTGAAACCCGACTCGGACAAAGCTGGCGTTGCAATCGGTTGCGCTCTCGAGTTTTCCAGTTTTCTGGCGCCAATTTTCGCCAAACTCTGCCCGCTAACTCGATTGTTATCAAAGGGTTCAAACGATGGTAAATTGCGGGGGAGAGGAGGGGATGCGTCATTAAAACCATCTTTTTATTATTTCTAAACGTCTCCAAGCTAGACGTGTGATAGGGGGAAGGGAAAAAAGGGGGGCGCGGTTTCCTCTATTATTATTTTAACATCAAACGTATACTAAACAGTCAAAGCAAGGCCGTGCACACGGGGAGGCAACATTTTACCAATATTGTTATAATTTTCTGACGAAAGGAAAATTCTATCACAACCCCCCATTTTCATCAAAAATCCCTCTCATTCTAAAATCCTATGCACGGGCCTGAAACAAAATACAGCGTTATACGATTTTTTTTTTCTGTTATGGAATTTGGTATACAAAAAAAAATGATAGTATGACCGGTCCAATTTTTATTTATATCTAAACTTTAAAATTGTTCTAAATATATTATTTTAATATCTCGCCTGTTGTTACTACAAAAATATTTGGTGAAGTAAATAAAAAAAAAAAAAATTTCCGAGTTTCTCAAAAAAAATTTTTTTAGCATAACTGATACATATGAAGAATTTTTGCAATATATAAAGAAAATTCAAATAAAATTCTTAAATAAGATACTTGACTATGAAAGGGGTATTCATATATTAAAGAAAAGGGAAGAAAAGGAAAAAAAACGGAGAAGAAAGATGACTAGAATACACATAAACAAGAAGAGAATGGGACGCGCAATTGTTTTTTTTTTTTGAACGTTTGTCCAGAGGTTTCTTATAAATATAATTATTATCCGAAATTCTACGTTTGATCCTGGGAGGAAAGTATAGTTGAAAGCAGCTCCACAGAGAGAGAGCAATAAAGATAGATTTGGCTCATAACTAACTTAGTTAGTACGATCGTGTATTTAGCAATGATTTTTCCAAAGAAACGCGGTTTGGTTTGGTCATACCTTAAAAGATCGGGAATATTACTAATGGGAAATGAAAGTCCCTTATAATGACATACATACATTAACCTAAAATTCATTTCTGCAGAATTAAAAAATATAACAAATAGGTTTACATCCATTTTCCTTGTTAAAAAATTGAACTTATTTCTCTATCCTCGCCTATCGCAATTATTAAGCTACGAAAAAATAAATATGCGTATTTAAATCATGAAATATACAATTTCAAGAGATTAGTCCAGGATAAAAGACGTGTTTAAAGATAAACAAAAACTTTTACACTTTAAAAATCAATAATTGATATTCGGAGAACCCTAAAAACAAAAGATTTCTTTTTCGAACATATCAGTATACTTCATAAGTACAAATTTCAAGTACATGTCATACAAAACAGTATCATTATTGTATACGTGTGGTTTATTTTTTAGGATTAAACACTATTTTCGAGCTTTTAAGTGGTAATAAAATGTAAAATAAACAGAGAGAAAACCACTCTAGTTGGAATTATAAGACGCTGAATGGATAAGATCCACATTTCTTGTTGCAAAGCCATTTAAACTGCCCCTTTCAAGGCATTTCAAATGGAAGTACAGCGTAGAGTTGGGGACAGGATTTATGGATCCCTAGGCGGTTTAGCAAATCGCCCCTTCCCCAATCAATTACATTTAATGGCAAATTATGTTTGTTATATTATTAAATTTTCGCCTGGTCCCTGGGCATTTTCCCCCTTATCTCTGGTTCAGTCTATAATATATTTTACAATAGAAAAAATAAACAACATTTATTGTGTTATTATATATTTTGGTACAAAAGTAGAACCACTTTGTGCTAATATATACAGTGGCGTAGGCAGAAAGTTCATAAGGGGAGGGTTATAGGCTTAATGGGAGGGGTTACAGAGCTACAACTCATATATTCCTATGTTAAATATAAATTTTTTTATTGCGATGGGGGTTACAACCCCCAAAACTTCCCCCAGGCTACGCCTCTGAATATATATATATATAACGTATTTTTAAAGATTATTTTCTTTTCATGTGGCTGGTAAGATTAGTACATTGATCTTCTGAAAAGCTATTGCTTCCACCTAATTGCAAACGTAAAAGTTGATATTTTATTGTCTTTAAATCTTCTTAGGCCTGGCCCTGCGGTGGCGCAGTGTGGTAACGCGTTCTCCTAGTGCGCCGCTAATCCGGGTTCGACTCCCAGCAGTGCAAAGAACGCTTACTCAGAGATCTCATAAAGATCGCACTGCTCACTGTAGTCCGGGGTTTGGTTCCCTAGGCCTTAAGAGGTTCGGATTCCTCGGAAAACAGTAGGTCCCGGCGCAGCATGACCACTGTAGTCTTTGAGCCGTAAAACCAAAAACAAACGAAACTTCTTAGGCCTTTTCATAGAAAGTTAATTTGTTTTTTTATATTCAAAAGAGAAAGAAAGTATTTTTTCCACTGCTTACTGTTTTTATTGAGACATTTATTTCATTTTTTCCTTTACTTGCAAATTTTTAACTTTTCCTTAATATTATTTTTAATTGATTAAATATTAAGGTTTCCTGATTTCTATAAAATTCCGTCCATTGAAAATGGCAGTTATTTAAGATACTAGTATCGCCAATTTTTTTAATACATTTATAGAATACCAACGCACGTGCATTCAAATTACAATTGCGATCTGACTTTAATAGTAAAATTCAATTTTTATTTTGTCTTTAATAAACAGATATGGCAATTAATCAAAACGTCATGAAATTTCCCTTGCTCTCCAAATCCAAATAACTAATTTTGGTGCTAGCATATTTTATACCTTCGTCGAAGGTTGTCAGAATTTGGATAATTTTTTTCTTATTTTTTCATATCCTAGTCTATCGCCAAGCTCGCTCAAACTATGTTTAATATTTATTTATTTTTAATAATCGCATTGCGCTATAAAAACAAACGTGTGTGCATTTCTTTGCCGTCCTATATTTTCATACTTACTAATTCAGTGTTGCTTTTTCCATGTCGTTAAAGAAAATAATCGACATACACGTGTTGATTTTTGACCCTTTATATCGAAGATGGCCAACTTTTGTATACACGTGTTGATTTTTGACCCTTTATATCGAAGATGGCCAACTTTTGTATACACGAGGCTCCAGGACCGTAGCCAAGATTTAATTTCGGGGGTTCATAAATTTTTACAGCATGTATCGATACAATTACAGCATGCAAGTCCGTAGCCAAGTCCCATTAAAAATTTAGTTTCGGGGGGAACCGGTCCCTAAGATCCCCCATCTCCGGATACGCGCATGCGATAACCAATATTTAAAATGTATTGACGTCACGGGTTTAACAATATGTTTTCTTTAGTCACTATTCAAAAATATTCCCTTAAATACTAAACACGGGTTATTTCAAAAGTATATCCGTATTTATTTCGCCATCTTTGTAAACGTTTTCGAACAACGTAAGAAATTCAAAATGTTAATTTGCTGAAACTAATAATCATAAATATTTCAATTTCGTTGATCGCCTTGGCTTTGTATCATAAATATTTTCCATAATGATACTTTAACTTCCAAAGCCATAATAAAAATAACACAGAGTAGGTTGATTTCAAATGCATTTTCACGTTTTCTTGTAGCTCCTCATAATTTGAAGTTTGAAAATAAGATTTTTGTTCTTAATTTATAGGGGTTTTTCCCCTTGAATTGCTACCTCCCATTTGATTACGTGATTTCTTTCTTTTTTTTCTTTTTTTAATATTTTGTATAATTCATATAGTAAAACTCTCGATGGAATGTAAAATTGTAGTTTCTGCCACTTTTTTATTTATTTCATTTTTTTTTAACAAAAATTTTTAAGCAGAGAAAAAAAAAATGATATTGAAGCTCGATGCTCTGCGAAACAAAGCCTCGGCAAAATAATTTAATTTTGCCAAATATTTTTTCACGTAGAGTGAATGAAAAAGAAAAAAGTTAAACTTTACTTGGACTCAAACGCAGATTCCATATTTGTCAATCTTTCATAATTTTTGCTATTATCAGTGGCAGATCTAGATTTGTGTGTGGGGGGGGGGTTGAATTTTACTACTACTAATAATAATAATGTTTGTTTATTAAACCCAATTTGTATACATTTTTCGCGCGGTAGATACCATAAGAGATTAGAGAAACATATAAGAAGTGTTAGTTAAGTTGTTATAAGGAGTTGTTAGTTTAAAGAAGTGTTAACGCTTTTTCAAAATATTATTTTATCCAATGTGAATAATAGTGGTTTGGATGGAGGAAGGGGGCGAGGGGATTAATCTCCATAAGTTTCTTTGGATGTGCCACTGGCTGTTGCGAAACAAGAAGAATTTTTTATTGAATTTTGTTATGAAAATAAAGATCGAAGTACTTTTTTTATGTTGACCATTCCGTGTGTATAAGGCATTTAAAAGTATTTTTTTTGCAAAAATACGTTTGAAGAAACATGATTTTAAAGTTACAATGTTATTTATTTTTATTCATTTGTTTTCTGGGATGAATGTTATTTTCTATTATTTATAAGATTTTGCCGAGTGACAGATTGAACGTGGAAAATTTTATATGTATGTATATTTAAAATGGAATCCTCTGATGTCATTTTTGATAGCATGTGTGTATAAATTACATAGCTTTTCCCTTCCTCTGTCTACCAAAAAAATGTTTTTATTAAAATGTTCTAGATAATTTTAAATACAATATATTCATTTAAATGTATTCATTTTCTATCAACATCCCTTTTTTGAAACCTTGTACACGGGCCTGAATACGTGTCATGTAATTTGGGAGCATTTATTAAATAAATAACTCCACCGGGGCAAAAAGTTGCTACCAAAGGGTCACGATATTATCCGAAAATTTGAAAACCTGCTTTCATGCTTCTAAATTTTCATAAATCTCCAAATCTGGCGACGCATTCTTGTGAGACACAGGGAGCATGGAGCTTTTCATTGGTGGTCGAGGTTTCCGCTAAACCAATCTCATCATGTCGAATGGGATCACGTGACATTGCGGGACCCGCCCCCCCTACCGATCCTGCGCGCGACTTGAGGTGAAAGGAGCTAGCTAGCAACACAAGACTAAATCCTTGTTGTGTGCTGTTGTGTTAATGTCTGTGAATCAAGGTCTTTTCTGCTCTTTAACGCATCGTGTAAACAAAAATGCAAGTAAAATACAACTCATCTCCTTCGAAGCCCGAATATTCGAATTCTATCAAAATAATCCATTAAAAGAATTTTCCCTCGGACGATTTTCAGCCTACAAGACCGACTCGTTCTAAATAATAATTTTAATCCCGAATGTAATCCTCCTAATGAAGTTTATTTGTTGGAAATTTGTTTTTCTTCCTTCGAGTATCTTCACAACGAATCGAAATTTCATGAAAAGTTTTAAAACACAGCTGTATCTTGGAGAATTCCTTAATTTAACCTGGAGAAAAAACTTTTTCAAACATTGATTTGAGATTTATATATTTTTTCCAGATGTGAGGACATCTCTCTCTCCCTGAGATTTTATGACACATCCGTTGCTCCTGTCTTCGTAAAATTCCTAACTCAGCAGACGAAAAGACATGTTTGAAACGACGAAGAGTTTTCAAAATTATTGGGGAAGGGAGGCAAATACATATTATAGACATTTCTACATTATAATATATGTAAAATTTCAAATTATTTCGAAATATTAGGGGACTCGGGGCCCCACGGGCACATATAACTCTACGCCTATGGACATAACGTTAATTCTAGGAAGCGATGCTGTTGGAAAATTACGTACGCTATGTAGCATACACATAAAGGCGGCCTAAGAGTTTGCGAAGCCCAAGGTATGGTGTGTTGCGCGAGGCCCTATACAAGAGGACCCGCATATAACGAGGAGCTTAGGGACAAAAAGAAAATGTTCGCAACCGACCAGCAAAAATCTTGTTCATTAGAAACGATTAAACTGTTCTTAATCATTGTACCAAATAAAATTCATATTTTACTTGCTATTTCCCGAAACTCGCTAAATATGTGCTCGTTATAAATGGGTCCTATTGTATTTGAAATCTTTCCAAATGCTTTTGCCAGAGAGGGGAGGACGGAGAGAAGCAAATTAATAAGAGAAAATGAAATATATATTTAAACACTGATCATATTCCATCAATGGCATCAGATGTTTCTAATAGAATATACTAATATTTAATTTAAATAATCAGACTTATTTTTGCAGACTTACTTGGACTTCATTAATCTAATAACTTCATACCTAAATTATTGCTTAAATCACAATATTCTTACACTTACTCATACTTAAAATTATTCGCAGATACTTCATACGATTTGCTTACTTTTTACGTCCATAACGTGATAGGGGAAAGTTCAAGTATTACGTAAGCAATATTTTGGCCATTTTATACCTCCCCCTGGTGAGCAAAAATTAACATTGGTAAACACATAAAAATAAGCACATAAGCGTCCCCCAAAGGTGCTTACGTAATACTTGAATTTTCCCTAGGTTATTTAAGGTGGAATTAATGTCTTAATAAGACTTCCAAATAAATTACGTTTGCACGTACAGTGAAAATCGTTTATAACGACCAACCGCATATAACGATGGAATTTTTACAAGAAGTTTGGTTTGCTATTCTACTCCATACTAAATATATCGGTTATAACGACATCGTATATAACGACGAAACCTGCTATAACGACGGCGATTTTGTAGTCTACGTAGATTCTAAGTAGGGAAATTCGTATCGGATATAACGACGCGACTTGACAGTCATAAAGCAGAACCACGTGGGTTAGTTATTAAAATTTAAAGTTAGTTATCAAAATTTAAGTGTTATTCTAATCTTGTGTATTTACAAATGTAAGAGTAATTTTTATTAATGCTAAACCTGAATATTAAAGATAACGAACCGTTAAAAAAAGCCACGTGATTTATTAATTGAATATCAGGGTTATTCTCAAGAAGGCCCATTCCCATTTTTCAGCATGGGCCCATAAAACTACCCTCAACCCGCACTGTTCTGAAGTCATTAGTATAATATAATAAATATTATTCATTACATTTGTTTTCTACATTATATACTTTAGTGGTATTTTCTACAATTTCTTCAATTTAAAAAACTAAGAAAGTACTACGTATTTAGTGTAGCTAGCTATGACATAATATAAACGGAAATTAAATTCATTATAATTAAGTATATTTTTATTTAATTTTGAAACCAAAAAGTTTAATAAATTTTACTATCAAAATAATTTATAAAACTCTAGAGTGTATTATACTATAGGCTACTATGATTTTAAAAAGATATCGTTTATAACGACTATCGGTTATAACGACCGAATTTGCACAGTCCCTTGAAGGTCGTTATAACCGATTTTCACTGTATATCTTAATAACGAAATCAGTAATAGTTATTATAACTAATTTTTTTATTCGCTGCAGTTATTTCGAAATTCAAAAATAATTAACTTAATCTAAACATATTACTACTCCGATGTAGAGGCATAGCCAGGGGGCGGTTTTGGGAGTCGTAAGCCCCATTGCAATGAAATTTTGTATATTTAACATAGGAATATATGAGTTGTAGCTCTGTAATCCCCCCCTTATTAACTTTCTGCCTCCGCCACTGATCCGAAGACTCGTTATATTGACAATATCGAAACTGTTCTCTAAAAAATTGTCTCCTTTTCAACCACATGCCCGCACTATTTACAATTTCTTCTCACTTTGCATGTTAGCTGTCAGAGCAGGCCACAAATTAAACTTAGTTTTTTTTTTTTGCAGAGACACAATATTTCGTAGCAATTCTCCCTGCTTTCTCTTAAACAGAGAAATTTTACATTATTTGAAATTGTCACTGGTAATGTTTCTTTTTTTTATTTATTTTTTAATATGCAAAATATTCGCATTTTCATCTAGTTTTTCGAAGTTTAGAAAAAGTCACACAACTAATGAAGCATTGCGCGATCGAGCCTCGATGATGCGAGGCCCTAGGCCGTCACCTGACCCGCCTTAGGCCGTCACCTGACCCACCTGACCCTATAAGGCCGCCTCTGCATGTACACTCTTATATCACACGGTAGAAATGTCTACCCAACAAAAAACAATTCACTATTTTAGCATATTTATGTGAAAATTAAGTAGAACGTATCGAATGAACTTATAATTAAAGTGGTTAAAATAGATGATCACAAATTACTTCATTAAACGTCACCTTGTCTTTTCCACTCATAAGTTTCCTTTTAGAAAGAGCAGTAAAAATGCGAGGCAACTGATGAGGAATTTAGAAATTGATTGGTTTTATTAACAACGAATGACGTGCACACTATGAAAGGATTTCCAGATGCTGTGAATAAATATATAGTTTGTTCGCCAAAAGTTGACCGATGGTACCTTTAGAAATAACGAGAGCTGACGTCACAAACGATCTTGCACATTACAGCAGAGGGAAGAACGTTACTTCAGAACTGGTTTTTGACGCAGACAAAAGTTCGCTAAAAACCAGTTCTGAAATGACGTCCTCCCCTCTGCTGTAATCGGCTAGGCCGTTTGTGACGTCAGCTCCCGTGAATTCTAACGGTACCATCGGTCAACTTTTGGTGAACAAATTATACCTACTAATTATTATTATTATTTTTATCGTTGGCTCACTTGCGTCAACTTGCACGAATTTCGACATGTTTACATAATAATACTCTAATTACTTGTAAAGAGAATTTTGCGTTAGAGAAATATTAGAATCACGTACCTTGATTTTCGCCAGAAAAGCAATATAAAATACCCCGGAATATGTTTAAATAAGATCAGAGTGACAAAGTTTACTGTAACGCATAGCTGCTGTTGCATATAGATAGATAAACGAATAGGTTAATTAAAAAGAAAGAGAGAGAGAGAGAGAGAGATTGAGATTTATTGCCTTATATACTCATATATAGGTATCGTAAATCATTGGGCTAAATTATTCACTCAATAGTAAAAAGTATACAATTCTTAAAAGTTGGCTTTGTAATTCTATTTCTCGTAATACCAGTTGCTAAAAGTAGGCTAAACGCAAAATGTTTGTATTCAATATACTTATCCACCAGATTTTAAAACTATCCTCCGAAATCTAATGAGTTTGATCAGAAATTTAATGGCTTTGTGATTTAGAATATAAATTTTTGATTCGGAATACAGTCGAACCTCGTTAAGACGAACACCAAAGGGAACAAAAAATCTGTTCGTATTAACAGTAATTCGTCTTATCCGGGAAGAATAGTATGCTATACAATCTGACGGAACTTCAGAAAACGGTTCGTATTAAAAGTAATTCGTCTTAACGAGGTTTGACCATATAAGTTTTTGATTTACAATATAATTTTTTGATATACAATATAAATTTTTGATTTACAAAATAAATTCTTTTAATTTATATTATAAATTTTTAATTTACATTATAAATCTTTAATTTTACAATAGCCTTAATTTACATTATAAAATTCTTAATTTACATTATAAATTTTTGAATTTGGAATATAAAGTTTAAAATATTTTAATTATCCAAATAAGTAGCGATTTGTTTTCAACCCGTAAGCCTCATCAGAAATTACAATACATTTAACTGAAAAAATGAAATATAATGGACTCAGATTATCATCAAACGATATTTTGAGCTGCCTTATTAATATGTTAAATGTTTTTACCTTATATTGTTTGACACGAACTCTTGTTCGATAACATTCCATTTTTCAACTAAATGTAAAAAGCATCATCGTATTACCTGCTGGAGCGGTATTTTCCATATATTATGTACAGTGTACTGCTTACATACGAAAATTGGTATAGAACGGTTAAAGCGCCACAAATTATATTGTGGCATTTAGTAAAATAATGGACAGTTCTGCTGTACAAAAGTGGAAACGGTGCCGTTCTAACAGGTTGGCCAATGAGCCTCGACCTAAACAGGAAATGTTTGCTTATTATATATTGCATTTTTCTTAATACACAAATTTCGAAATTTAAAAGTTCATATAAAAAGGACTTCAAAAAAATGACTAGGCCTAAGATACCCCCCACGAAATGCGTTAAGACGTCCACGAATGAAAAGTAAGCATAGCTAGGACAAGAATCTCCTTCGAGTAGAGTTGTCTCACTTCTAAAACGAGGGGTGCGATATATTAATCTCTAAAAAATAATAGATGTTGATTGAGTATATTGATTTATAAATTATGCATATTAACGGTTATATAAAAGTGTAACCACTTATTAATATAATTTAAGTAGCTCTTTTGATATGTTGCTAATTGATTAAAAGAATTGCTTTTCTTGAAAATGATTGGCTGGCTAGATTTTCATGGCACAAGGGTCATGCTGTGTCAAACATGCTTTTTCTTGAAAATGTCCTCGAACATTTGATCTAGAATTTGCAATAGTTTAAGAATAGAATGCACAAACAGTGCGATAATTTCTCTGTATGGAAACGTACTTTCTAGTTCAATGTGTTTAAGAACAGCACATATAGATTTTTTGATGAATGGTTATGTTGAATAATTAAGAAAATATTGAAATCTCGCTTGATGTTCATTGTAGCCACATTCGATTGTATATTATACAAAATGAACATTTATTTTCATTTCAATGCAAATAGAGAGTACGGTTTTAACATTTTTTTTAAACTAATTCCATTACAAGTGTTATTTTAAAACGTCCGTGGGAACCCATTTGATCATTTCCACCGACTGCTCAAAAGCGGGCGTGTACAGCAATTTCCTGCAATTCTTCAAAGTTTGATGACTACTTGCGTACGGTGACAAGAGTAGCCAAAGAGATGTGGGTGATAGACTGGGTTCCGACATTCCCCCTCGTGTTCAAATAGCCGGAAAGGTTGAACCATGGCGGTCAGCATAAGGTCCACTCCTGTTTATGGCTTGAGTTGGCCCCTATTTTCCTGCGGTGACAACCCCTTTCCTTAATGGTGGGAAAGAGTGGAAAAAAAGAAGAAAAAAGAGCTAGATGGGATAATGAGTTCTCTATGATTTCCGGGGTAAAATAGCTAACCCGTAAAATAGGCTTCAGAAAGCTTTTTCACGCTTATCTTAATCCTTGTTAGAGGCGTTGAGCATTTTCTGGTTGGTTAGTGTTTAAACTGATATAATTCGTCCCCATTCTTTTTACAGCAGAACCGATTGCGCCACTTCTCCACCGAATTTTCATTGAGGGGTGATTGTATTATCAATGCAATCGTTTATCTTTTTTTCAATCTCACGCTATTGTCCCGTTCGAGGGTTTTTAAAATCGGTTTCCGTAGTAGCTGTTTCACCCTGAATCAACACTTAGAGGAACACGCTACTTTTTATTTTTAAAATAAAAGCTTCCGACTTTTTATTATTTAAAAAAAAAAGCGAATTATCTTGACAAAACAAATACAAAAGATGTCTATATTTAGTTCTAAAGTAAAAGGCATTTTATGTATTAATACGAAATTTTCCCTAAGAAAGTAAAAATTTATTTATTAGGAATCGAGAAAAGTAGGGCTTATTATAACTTTCTCAATATCTTATGCATAGGCGTACACAGGAAGTTCATAAGGGGGGAGGTTATAGACTCAATGAGGTGGGGTTACTGATCTACAACTCACATATTCCTATGTTAAATATACAAAATTTCATTGCAAAAAGGGGGGGTTACAACCCCATCAACACCGTACGCCAGTGATCTTAAGTTTTTTTTTATTCGATGGTTTCAAATGGAATCTTGTTAGTAAGCATGGACATTTGCTAAGCCTTGGCGAGTTCGTGATGGCCCCATTTTAAAATTTTTTGAAGCCCCTTTCTTTTGACACCTTATTTCGGGGATAGGTAAACTTTTTTGGGGTTTAAACTGTACCGAAATAATAATGCAGAGCCATTTCGCGTGCTAGCGGAATCATTCACTAAATTGTGCCACATGCCACTTATTAAATTATGACGTTTATGTTATCATCCACTTATTAATACAATTTAAGTAGGTCTTTTGATATGTTGCTAATTGATTAAAAGAATTGCTTTTCTTGAAAATGATTGGCTGGCTAGATTTTCATGGCACAAGGGTCATGCTGTGTCAAACATGCTTTTTCTTGAAAATGTCCTCGAACATTTGATCTAGAATTTGCAATAGTTTAAGAATAGAATACACAAACAGTGTGATCATTTTTCTGTATTGAAACGTATTTTCTAGTTCGATGTGTTTAAGAATAGCACATATAGATATTTTGCTTTTTCGTAGCGGATGTTTCGGCACTAACCTTATAACACTAATCATATGACAAATAAGCGTGAGGGATAGTGGAAAGGTTGAGACGAGGAAAAAAATAGTTTTAGATAGAAATAGAATTAAGAACCTTTCGAAGTTCAAGAAGTCATTCGGTCTGATTGTAAATTTACAGTTTTGTACACCTTTCGCACAAATATCCAACAACATTCCTCTTTGAAATGTATAAAAACAAAAATGAATTTTATCTAAAAACCAATAAAATACATTTTTTTTTAAATCTTAGAAATTATACTTGAATTTTTTGTAATCACTCCTTAAATTTTAGGAGGACAGATAAAATATGGAAAATTTTCAAATTGTTTTCACTTATTTTAAGCAATACTTCTATAATTTTTACGTTTTTCAAAAGCTTATTTCATTATATTTCTGACAGTACCAAAATGAAAATTATGCTGAATAAAGTATAAGAAATCACAAATTGAATTTTTTAAAATAATGAAAATTGCAAAGCATTTCCGGTCCCAAAATTCCTTTGACGTTTTAAATAGTGGGCAGAATTATTACATAAAATAACTATTTTAATGATTTAAATCTTTTTATTACTACATTACAAATACTGTATCCAACGTGTTTTTCATCTATTTCTATGCACAAGCCTATTTTTCAATAAAGCTCTGTTCTACGTTCAATAAAATAGTCAGCAAAAAAATCCGCGTATTTCTTTCGATCTTCAACTAAATTTTTTAATAAGCAATTTGGATATCCCTTGTTTTTTTTAAATATCTTCATAAAAAATCAAGAAGAATTGAATCGGGCGAGGGTAATAACGATGACGATATCTAAGAAATGTCATTTATCCAAGTTGCTCATTAAAAGAATTTAAGTTGAGCAGTGAGAGAAACATGCGAAAACTTTTGCCAAATATTTTATTAAATATAGAATACAGTTTCATTAAAAAGTAGTCTTGTCATAGCAGTAGATGAAAAATGCTTTGAACAGTCGTAGTTTGATAATAAAATACTTGAAACATTAAAAGTATTTACTTTATGAGACAATTCTTCCTACTATCTAAAATGTTGAAAGGCCTGTGGATCGCACGAATTTTTCTTGCAAAACGAATTTTTAATGTTGCCAAATCCTTATTCATAAATTTTGAAGGACATCTATAGCATGGTACGTGTTTAGACATCAACACAATCTAATGAATGCAGGCAGTAAAACTGAATAAAATTTTTAATTATACGAGAGTTATACTTTTTAACTATAAAATTATAGCAGTCATAGTCATTATGGCAATGGTTAATTGTCATCATATTAGTTGAAATAATCAAGAATTATGATTTTTTTAATTCAAGAATTAAATTTTTTTTACAATCAAACGGGGTAACTTTGCCCACCGGGGTGAGATTGCCCATTTTTCAAAAAAATGTTTTGAGCCCCGACAGTGACGTCACACTTGGACGTTGAAGTTCAGTTTCGGCTCCTGTAAGAACTCTAGTGCAGCGGTTCTTTAACTTTCCTAGACCGCGGACCCCCTTCAAAGCTCACTCGCCCTCGCGGACCCCCCAAGTCTCAAAACCAAATCTCAAAATCAAATCCCCAAAACTCAAAGTTTAAAGCCCGGAATTTGCATCATATGTATTTATTTCTAGTGTTTCATCACTAATTTTCACCTTTTAATGAAGGAATTTTTCGTTCCCTCATAATTTATTCTTAGCATTAAAGAGTAATTGCTCTTGTTTTAGCATTTTTTCGAATCTTTGTGGAACACTGGGAGGATCTCTCGGATCCCCGTGATATGGTCCCGCGGACCCCTGGGTGTCCGCGGACCACAGCTGAAGACCCGCTGCTCTAAAGTATTAAGAAAGCAATTAGATGCCAGAACAGACCCGATTTCGTGTTTAGGTGAACCAGGTTCGGCATGTTCCATTTGTTCCTTAAGGGGATTTAGGGGTTTGAAAACATGAAAAACAATCAATATATACAGCTTTGTAAAATGCAAATTGTGAATTAAATATCAAAGATATCAACCTCATTTTCAACATGAAGGTAATAAATATGTTTAAGTTTGTGTCAAAAAACCAAAACACAAAAATCTGTTGTTTGTTTTTTAAGTAAACAATTTTATACACCTTTTTTATTTGATGCGAAAACATATATTTTCCTTGCGTGCATGATATTATGGTTACTTTTGATTGTAACATAATAATATTGGTAAAATTCTACAGAGAAGGACTTGTACTTTAATATGAACCTCAAACAAGTATGTCGTAAAGTAAAATATTTTTTCATTAATTATTTTAAAACCAGCGAATGGAAAAAGAGGAGAAAATTTTTCAAGACATATATAGACAAATATATATGATAAATATTGCATATACTTACCTTTCCCTACGATTAGAATTTTTGAAGTATCTCGCTTGTTTCACGGAAACCAATAATTTTGGTATAGAAATTTCCAGGAAAAACTGAGCTTTCCGATAAAATAATAAAAAAATCAATTTTTGGAAAATTTGAAATCCCTAAGTCCCCTTAAAACGATGTTTTTTTTTACAGAACTTCAAACTTTGATTTGTGGGATGCGAACTAAGAATCAATAAGTTTCGAAAGTTAACATTACTTGTTCCTAACACGTTAATCGTAAAACATACGACGAATTTGAATTTTTAAGGGTTACTGAAACGCGATTAGTTTGATGGGCAATGTCAACCCGCTAAACGTAGCACTTCTGGGGGTGACTTTGCCCAATCGAAAAACGAAGTAGTTCAAAAATGCATTATGCAACGCTAAATGTTGATCAGACGATTATCAAACAACGATGAGAACAGAATATTGCAAGCAGAAACGACATTATAAGCATTTAAGAAGATGAAGATGATTTTTCTCTCCACGACTTGGCAAGAGATGAAAGCGAGGAGAATAAAGACGGAGAAGATGAGACCAATGATGACTTGAACAACTCACCTAATGTGCAAGTGGACGATTTTTTATTCATTCAACTTTTGGGCACAAAAAGTGTTAAACACTTTATGTCAAAAGTTTTAAATGTTTGCGACGACGGGGACATTGAAATCAGTTTACTCACAACAAAAACTTTCATTTTCCTTGATTGATCAAATAAGGCTAATGTGCCTAAATCCGACGTAGTACACAAGATAACATCACCGCCAACGGTTAAGACAGGCCTTTATTAATTTGATGTCGATATTTCGGCGTATTTTTTTTATCTCGTTTGTGTTAAACACCAGAAAAAATTTGTTCCTAAAAAATTATAATCATAAAAAACAATATAAATATTTTTTGTCTGCTTTATATTCGAAATAAAAAAAATTACGTTAATGCTTGTTTGTTATAATTGGTCCTAATTACCTATTAGAGGTGGTGAGATTTCCCAAAAATGAATTTCAGGTGTGTTATGAATGAAACATGTGGGGTGGGCAAAGATACCCCTATTGTAGAGGTGACTTTGCCCACTAGGTTTTTAATTTTTAAAAAACAGATGACTTGGCCAAAAAATTCATTCACCCACAAAATCAAATCTATGAACCGTCTACCATATGTTACTAATTTTTTTTTAAAGTTTTCTAAAGCATTTAGAAGTGCTAAAAATTTTGACTTAAAGTTGAAATTCGAGCAAAGTCATCTGTCTGACGGTATCGAGGACGGACCATTATTACTTACAAGGTACTATATGTGGAGAAAAAAACCTGAGAAGACCAACAAAATTTGTACCTGTTTATAATAGTGTACCCAAAAAATTTACTTTTACATATATACTTAAATCGTATATACATAATATATGCACAATGTTGTAGTTTTCGGCAGTGAAAATTTAATGGGGTCCAGGGCACCATCAAGAACCCTGCATTCGCCACTGAGTATTTAATACATTTTTACGCTTATTTGCATACCAATACTAGATGATTAATAATATCGTTTTCTCTGCGATCATTCTAGGTGTTTTTAAAAGAGTGTAACAAAACTTTGGAACAAAACGCTTGGAAGGGTAACGATCTAGAAATACCGAGTGATGTTGACAGTTTTACTTTTCTTAAAAAAATTCAAGCAAACACGTGAAGAAGATAGAAATACGTATACACAATTATATTATCGTCATTACTAGACATTTATCTTGAGCTCCGTTAGTTTATGTTCCTCAGTAATGAATTATATAAAATAAATTTCCCCGTCAAGCAAAGAAAAGTGTTATTTCTATAGGGAGAACTACTGCGCGCAATAGCGCCTTGACATTTAGGTGTGAAGCTTATTTGCTTTCTATTCGACAGACTTTCCAATAATTAAATACTACAGCCCTTGGCTCTGGGCCATCTTTCCCAATTCCCACCTTTGCCCATTCTACTACTACTACAACAGCGCAAGGCTGGATTATAGCTTGGGCCAAAAAGACAAACGTCTAGAGCCCGCTTATCTCAGCGGCTTGATGCTGTGAAGACTGAATGCCACTTCGAATGCAACTGGAGGGAAAAAAGGTTCAGTTACGACGTGTAAAAACTATTTACAGAATTCCTTAAATTAGTCAAAATTAAGTTATCTAGCTGTATTGTGCGAAGAGAAGTGTGTTACAGACAATATTAATTGTGAAGAAATGTTTTAATTTTATTATTTTAAAATTTTGCTGAAGAAGATTAGGGAAAGGGGATCTTTAATCTAAATTTTTCTTCCGTATATTATGAACATAAGTTTTATATTTTTTTTTTTTTTTTTTTTTTTGGAAGTAAATATGTTCATTTTAATTAAATGTTAATTCAAGGCAGAATTGATATATAAAAAACTACCTCCTTTTCTTTTTTACCTCAAAAGAAATAATTACGTTTAGTTTATGCTACAAGGGCCCGGGAAAAAAATCGTCCAGGACCCCATGAAACCTTAATCCGGCCCTGCTATAGTCATTCATCCAGGGTTTAAGCTGGCTCAAAACATGCTGTCGCAAAAATGCTAAAATGGGAAAATAATTTGTAGCAAAATGCTAAAAAATATTAGTTGCTTTCGTTGCTCGAAAAATCGTATCAATGAAATTATTTATATCAACGATGCTTAACAGGTGCTGTTAAGAATTTTGAAGAGGAAACAAAAAGGAACAAGAAAAGATCGCTGAAGTGCAAAACGGATATTCTGGAATCGAGGAATCCTGTTTTCAGAGAATAAACTGTGGTTAAAAATGCCTGTCGCATTTTCGCGATGGGCAATAATTTTTTCTTCGCATTTTCGAGCAACTCGTCGCATTTTGCGAAAAATGCGACTGCAGCTTAAACCCTGCATTCATCTCTCACGCTTTATCGTTATAGGTGATTATAAAGTGTTATATTAATTATATATAATTAGTATTGAACATTTATTGACAAGTATATTGAACTATATTTGAATTATACTGTCAGTCTGTTTTTTCTGGATTTTCGCCCCACGGACTTTTTTGTTCGCACCCTATTTTAATCTTTTTTAAAATAAAAAATGCTGTCTTAAATTAATCGTTTTTTAATAGATCCCTAGTTCCATTGGACCCAGACATATAACGTAGTCCAAAAAAAAAAAAATGTTTTTCATTCCTTTTTGTTGTGGCTCTTTTGGTCGTACAGTTCTTTGTGCGACCCACAAACAACAACGCACAAAAGAGTACAGAAAAATGGCAATAGCGTGCCGAAGTCTTTCTTCCCATAAGAAAGAAAGAAAAAAAATGACACAAAAGAAGTTTGTTCAAAGCGCGTGGTTACTTTATTCTGGTGATCTTCGAAGACATCATTTTCGTATTGAGCCCAGGGTGCCTGCCCACAGGGGTTGCCATGGTTTTGGTGAAAAAAATCTGCTTGTGTGCTACAAGTGGTGTTATCAATTGGGTTGCAAGAAACGAGAAAATCATACTTTTAAGATAAATCATTCTATGGAAAATGAGCTGCTGTTATTATTTCATACTATTGAAAATTGCATTTGTACTGCGTACATACATACTTACGTATTAAGTCCTATTTTTTCAGCTACAGCCATAAACATAGAGTTACATGGGCCCCTTGGACCCTAGTACCCTTAATAATTAACCAATATTTAAAATAAATGTCACATATACACACACACATATATATATATATATATATATATATATATATATATATATATATATATATATATATATATTCGGCTGATCATCTGCGGTTTGCTGATGACATTGTTATTTTTTCAACGGACCCATTGGAACTCCAAGACATGGTACAAGAGCTCTCAACTAGAAGTGAAGAAGTTGGACTCAAGATGAACCTACAAAAAACTAAGATCATGTTCAATAATTTTGTAGAGGAAACAAAAATACAAGTTGACAACACTGAGCTAGAAATTGCTGATTCATATATTTACCTTGGCCAGCTGATTTCAATGGATGGCAACATTATGAAAGAACTCAACAGACGTATTAAACTTGGCTGGAGTGCATTTGGAAGAAACAGTTTTATCCTGAAGGGGAAATTGCCTTTATGTCTAAAAAGAAAAGTCTTCAACCAGTGTGTATTGCCAGTCCTCTCTTATGGATCAGAGACATGGAGTCTAACAGTTGGAGCAATACGAAAGTTACAGACAACGCAAAGGAGCATGGAGAGGTGCATGCTTGGAATAACTAGGAGAGATCGAAAAAGAAACACTTGGGTGAGAGAGCAAACTAGAGTAGAGGACATCATTGTTAAAGTAAAAGGACTGAAATGGCGATGGGCTGGGCATATTGCAAGAAGAACTGATCAACGATGGACAACAGAAATTCTGAACTGGATTCCAAGAGACCACCGAAGACCTAGAAAACGTCCTCAAACTAGATGGGTGGATGAAATAAGAAAAGAGGTTGGGGTGACGTGGAAACGAATGGCCCAGGATAGACTTGTGTGGAAAGCATTTGGAGAGACCTTCATCCAGCAGTGGATAGATAATGGTTGAATATGATGATGATATATATATATATAAAATGCTTCTCCCCCCCCCACTCCACCAATGTTTGAAAACTCAATGTTCATGATTATAAGCACACTAACTATGATCTAATAGGTTAGTATTTAAGTTTTGTCACTCCAAAAACCCAATAAATCATTATACAAAATAAGACCTAAATGACAATCGAAATATTTTTTTGAAATTTTTAAAATTCCATTAAAATAACTGGAAATTAAATACTATTTAAGAATTTTTGCGTTATCCATTCGTGCGTTACTTTCCACTTCACAATTTTTCAATGATGTTCCAGAGCAGCCTCTTTTTTTGAATCATGGAATGCGCTTGTATTGTTGTATTGTAAGATCTTAACCTTTTTTTATGATAAGCTTATAAAAGGTACACAAAAGCTTAAGGCTTCGTTACCAGCTTGATTGAAATACAGGAGAAAATATAATTAATAGCCTTTAATTTCCTTTAACTAGCTAATAATAATTATTAATTACATGATATTATAAATTATTTTTATAACATAAAATATATCTAGTTTACGTCAACGCAATTTAAGTACATTCGTGCTTTTTCATTTCTTACATCGTCCTGTCACCTATAGTAAAAAGTTGCAACATATTTATAATTTTTCGTATTATAAATCAATTTAATTTTACAATGGGTAATTGCGTCATATTTCTCATGATTCTATCGCCTATGATTCGCTCTTTCCATATCAAAGCCGCGGAAAAGAAAATGCTTTTAGGAGTTAAACCCTTCCATTTTTAACAATATTATGAGACGTAAAATAAAATTATAAGAGAAAAATTCGTTTCTGCCCCAGCATTGAAATCCAGTGTGTGCACGAGACTGCCTTTATAATCCTAGCATTATAAGAAACGAAAACGTTGGCGCCGTTTCCACCATGCTGTTTAGGAAATATGGCCAAGATGGGTCTTCAAAGCTTCCCCTTCAACGCTAGCTTTTTTTATGACTGAAAGGGATTGTTAAACGGGCGGTAGTTGATCATTTTGACAGAGGTAGTAGGTCTCATTCTGAGAGCCCCTTCACCCCAAAAATTTCCCCTCAAACCATGGGGAGTCCATCGTGTCGCGGAGTTCGGGTAAAAAGAAGCACGCCCAATAAATACGTGCGGTTTCCCCTCAAAAAATCAGTTGTGGAGTACCAATTTCCCATAAGAGAAAATTGACATGTCTTGAGCGTCTTTTCAAGGATGCAACCGGATAATTTAAAACACACAATAATAAAATTTAAAGAATAAGGGTAAGCTCAGTTAGTGCATAAATTTTCAAAAAGGAGATGCTTTTTATGAAAAAGAGATGAGGTTTTGATGGAAACAAAAGTCTCCTTTATAAGAAACTTCATTTTACAGCTACGAATAACATTGTTCGAATGACGGCGAATTCGTCCTCAACCCCACTTTACCTGTGCGCGATCTAGGATGAGATACGGGCGTTTTTTAACTTTACGTTTTTTTCTCGCATTTAAAACGTTCCATATTGTGATATTTTATAATAAGTAACTTATCCTTTGTCACAATTTAAAAAAATTCGTCTGAAAATTTTGATTTATAAAGTATGACTTTTATAGTTATCGATTTAAAAACACTGCTTTCAAGCCCGTATTCATAAATGGGTACGTTGGAAAAGTGCCCAAAGCGTAAAATTTTAAAAGGCAGCGGACTTCTTTTAATTTTTTTACTTGCAATCTATCCATCTTCGAATTCCATCGAACCGTCCAGGAAAGTGCACCCCTTTTGTTTTAATTTGACATGCTAAAAAATTCCAAAACTGCCCCCCACAAAACAACGCAAAAAATTAAAAAAAATTCTTCGCAAATATAAAATAAATATAGTGTTAAAAATATATCGTCCTTTTAATTTATAATAATGCGCATAAGGTAATCATAAATTACCCCCCAATATTTCACAATTTTCCGTTATATTTAAGGATCGACAGAATTCGGATATAGGGAGCACAAAACACATCCCAGTTGTGCTCAGGGTTCCCCGCACCTTAAATCCAGGCCTGATTACAGTCCAACTGTGGCAAACTCATTACGCATATTTGCTTTAGCTGTTTTCATTGCCTTTAAAATCGAACTCAACAACCGAAAATTATAAAATCTAGACGCGTTTTGAAGTTATACAGCTCCAATTCCAAATATTAGAATAAACAAAAAAGGCACTGCATTGTCTTATAAAATGCATGATATCTGTAAAAAGAAACAACGGGGACGAACGACAAAATGAATAAGCGTTCACAATAAGCTGACATATTATATATTGTTCACATGTGCCTAAAGACTTAATAGAGGTTTTATAAAAAAAAATATCGAAATTTTTCAAAAAATTAGAATATTCCCAGCGGCGATTCAAAATATTAGAATATCTGTAAAATTATGTGATTGGTCAGAGTTGATGATAAAATTTGCATAAATGGCGCCACTGTAGAGCTAGTACGCATATAAAGGCTTGTTTGAAAGTCAGCTTTAGTTAGTTGGGAGTTAAAAAAAATGGGCCGCAAGAAAGATATATCGGACACTACTAAGACTGCGATTGTGACTCTGCGCAATGAGGGATTTACTCAAAAGATGATTGCCGAAAAAATGAAATGCTTTCAAGAAACTGTGAGGAAAATTTTAAAAGATTATTCTAGAAATCAAATTTTTAAAAATAATCGTGCAAATAGTGGTCGTAAGCGAATAACCATACTAAGACAGGACAGAATGTTGAAACAAATCGTGACTAAAAACCGCTTCAGGAGCCTGAGATTCATAAGTAGAAAGTGGCGAGAACAAGGAGTGGGTGCCTCAAAATCTAGCACAATGCGATTATTCCATGAACTTGATTTTCAATAACGTGGTCCTAAGACACAGCCGCTATGTATTTGCAAAAAGGGGCCAGAGTGCGGTGATGCAAAGACAGATTGCAATGGGGTATTCAAGACTGGAATAATGTACTTTTTAGCGATGAATCAATGTTTTGCATTTACCACTGTCATCAGGGTATCCGTGTTTGGCTTTGCAAAGAAGAAACTTTTACTGCAGATTGCTCGAAACGCTCAGTGATGTTTAGTACCTCTATCATGATTTCGGGGTGTATGAGTGCTGAGGGCTTAGGAGGTCTGTGTATTTTGACAGGAAGGGTAAATTCCGAAGTATGCAAGGAGGTACTTGAGCGTTTTATGATTCCATCATCGGAAGATCTATTTGAGGAAGACTTTATCTTCCAACAAGATTCTGCATCTTGCCATATGTCAAAGGCTATCACTGCTTGGCTCAATGAAAATAAAAGCAAAGTACTTCCTTTGGCCGTCCAATTTGCCCGATTTAAACTCCATCGAGAATATGTGAGGTTTAATGAAGAAACGCCTTCCGGCTTTAGCTTCAAAGGACAAAAATGAACGAAGGAAAGTGTAAAATCCGTTTGGGAAACTATCAGCAAAGATGACTGCAAAAAATTGGAGTATAGTATTAAATTGTCTACATGACGTTATTAAAGACAAGAGAAATGCCACCAATTATTAACTATTCACAATATTTTTCTTTTAAATGAATCGTACTATTTTTTTTGTATGTTATTCTAATTTTTTGAATTTTTAGAAAAAGTTATTGTAAAGATTTTGTAATATCATACTAATTTTTGTATGTTATGCTCATCTACAAGATATGTAGAATGTGACAGTACACTTTAAAATTCTCAAGCAGTCATTTCTACCGAAATATATATATATATATATATAATATAATTTTTTTTTTCATATATGCATATACATATACATGTTTTTACTATAGACTCTCAGTGTAAAAACAATAGCTCCATCTCGTAGAAATTCCCCTAAGAATGATCAAAAATTATCAGCACTATTGCAGAGGATTTTTAACGCTGATTAAGAATATGTAAAAAAATTTAAAGTTGCAATGCCTGGAGAGGTGACTTCCTTCGGAACTTCAAATCGTAGAAAACATGATTCTCCTGTATGTGAAATCTTGCAAAAACTCACTTTTCAATGCCGTACTTCACAATCTTTACAGATTCGTAATCGAAGTCAAAAATATTCGTAA
>QLNU02015360.1:253634472-253645423 GCA_006491805.2 Dysdera silvatica
TTAAGAAATTCTTGTCGGGGGAGGGGGGAGATAGGCAAGAAACGTTCTCTTTTATTATAACCTTAATACAAAGATGAACCCAGTAACTCATTTCAGGAGCACAGGGTGCAAAGTCTTGATCCAAAGTATAATGAAATTTTAATCTCAAAAATACTTCATTACACAATGTTAAAAATTTTATTTTGGGAGTGGGGGGAGGGGTTTTAGTCCGGACACCTCCCTAAATATGTCTTTGTTGGAATTTATTAACATTTGTCTCATAACACGTCCCCATGGAAAGAGGATTCCCACCCCCCCCGAAATATGCCCTATAAAGCAGTTTCTGAAACGTTTTCACTTGCAATTCCTCTCATTTAATTATAAAAGCAATATGGATTAAGACTATATATATATATATGTACATATATCACACCCTGCATAATGGACGATCCCTTGCTTCTGAAGCAAAACTTCAGGAATTGGAAGAGGAACTAGAAAAGATCAAAGGAAACATTATAGGACTCAGTGAAGTCAGAAGAAATGGTAAAGAGTTGGTGGAACTTAAAAGTGGACATTTGTTTTATTATAGAGGAACGGAAACTGGAAGAACAAGTGGTGTTGGCTTCTTAATCAACAAAAGAATTAAAGACTACCTTCTTGAAGTCGAAAGCACGTCAGATCGAGCAGCGAGGCTCGTTGTTCAACTAACCCAGCGATACCAACTTCAGATAGTACAGGTATATGCACCAACATCAAGCCATACCGACGAGGAGGTTGAGGAATTCTATGAAGAAATCAAACAGCTACATACCAAGGGGAAACAACACATCAAGCTCATCATGGGAGATTTTAATGCAAGAATTGGACAACAGGAACAAGGAGAGACATCGGTTGGTAAATACGGATACGGGGAAAGGAATGAACGTGGCGATCAACTCATCGAATTTGCAGAAGCTGAAAACCTTAGCATCATGAATTCATTTTTTAAGAAGAAACCGCAAAGAAAATGGACATGGAAACACCCAAATGGGGGAACTAGTGAAATTGACTATATCCTGGCAAACAAGAAATCAATTATTGAAGATTGCAGTGTACTGAACAGATTTAATACTGGAAGTGATCATCGAATGGTGAGATGTAAAATGCACTTAAATACTAAACTAGAAAGGCAGAAGCTCATTAGGAAACAAGTATGTAAGAGGGTGGATTTAAAGAAATTAAAAGAAAATACCGAGGCATTCAAGTTGGAATTAAAAAATCGCTTTTCTGCACTGGAAGGACTTATTGAAGAAGTTGACATCTCAGAAGCAAATGAAAACATTGTTAAGACAATAATTGAAACTGCTGGGGAAATTGGTGGTGTAACCTGTAAAAAGCACAATAGCAAATTATCTGAGAAGACGAAACAGCTCATGAAAAGGCGAAGAGATATGAAGGTGGACAATCAAAATACCAGTTCCAGGATTGAGTACATAGAACTTTGTAAAACTTTGCGCAAAAACATGAAAGAAGATATAAGAAAATTCAATTGTGAGTTAGTAAGGAAGGCCATTGAAAGCAACAAGAGCCTTAGGGTTGTTAAAGGGAGTTTGTCTATTGGGAAGAAACACATCATTGCATTAAAAGGAGAGGATGGCACCGTAACAAGAAATAGGGAAGAAATACTTAGAAGAGTTGAAGAATTCTACAAAAAACTATATGAAAGTAACAGTGGATTAAACGAAGACATTGAAATAGTCGAAGGAACAGCTCCTAAAATCTTAAAAGAAGAAGTTTCATTTGCAATAAAAAATATGAAGAAAGGAAGAGCCCCTGGTGATGATGGTATTACATTAGATATCCTAAAAGAAGCTGGAGAATATGTAGAAGACATACTTGCAAAATTCTTTACCAAATGTCTTAACAGCGGTAACATACCAAACCAATGGGATTCTGCAACAGTAATTCTTTTGCATAAAAAAGGTGATAAAGAGGATTTAAAAAATTACCGACCAATTAGCTTGTTACCTGCTATTTATAAAATCTTCACAAAAGTGCTAACACATCGCCTGCAGAAAAAATTAGATGCAGCTCAACCAAGAGAACAAGCTGGATTTCGAAGTGGATTCAGTACAGTGGACCATATTCAAGTATTAAGAGAATTAATTGAAAGAACACATGAATATGAACTTCCATTGTGTGTTGCATTTATTGACTATGAGAAGGCCTTTGACTCTATTAAAACATCAGCAGTCATCAACTCTTTAAGATCAACAGACATTGAGGATGTGTACATTGACATGGTGAAACGTGTGTATAAAAATGCAAGTGCAAAATTTCGGTTACATAAAGATACCAAAACTATCAAACTTGGCAAAGGGGTGAGGCAGGGAGATACCATTTCTCCAAAACTTTTTACTTCTGCTTTACAGATGATTTTTCAGCTGATAAATTGGAATAACAAGGGAATAAAAATAAATGGTGAATATTTAAATCATCTGCGGTTTGCTGATGACATTGTTATTTTTTCAACGGACCCATTAGAACTCCAAGACATGGTACAAGAGCTCTCAACTAGAAGTGAAGAAGTTGGACTCAAGATGAACCTACAAAAAACTAAGATCATGTTCAATAATTTTGTAGAGGAAACAAAAATACAAGTTGACAACACTGAGCTAGAAATTGCTGATTCATATATTTACCTTGGCCAGCTGATTTCAATGGATGGCAACATTATGAAAGAACTCAACAGACGTATTAAACTTGGCTGGAGTGCATTTGGAAGAAACAGTTTTATCCTGAAGGGGAAATTGCCTTTGTGTCTTAAAAAGAAAGGTCTTCAACCAGTGTGTATTGCCAGTCCTCTTATGGATCAGGGACATGGAGTCTAACTGTTGGAGCAATACGAAAGTTACAGACAACGGAAAGGAGCATGCTTGGAATAACTAGGAGAGATCGAAAAAGGAACACTTGGGTGAGAGAGCAAACTAGAGTAGAGGACATCATTGTTAAAGTAAAAGGACTGAAATGGCGATGGGCTGGGCATATTGCAAGAAGAACTGATCAACGATGGACAACAGAAATTCTGAACTGGATTCCAAGAGACCACCGAAGACCTAGAAAACGTCCTCAAACTAGATGGGTGGATGAAATAAGAAAAGAGGTTGGGGTGACGTGGAAACGAATGGCCCAGGATAGACGTGTGGAAAGCATGTGGAGATACCGTCATCCAGCAGTGGATAGATAATGGTTGAATATGATGATGATATATATATATATAAAATGCTTCTCCCCCCCCCACTCCACCAATGTTTGAAAACTCAATGTTCATGATTATAAGCACACTAACTATGATCTAATAGGTTAGTATTTAAGTTTTGTCACTCCAAAAACCCAATAAATCATTATACAAAATAAGACCTAAATGACAATCGAAATATTTTTTTGAAATTTTTAAAATTCCATTAAAATAACTGGAAATTAAATACTATTTAAGAATTTTTGCGTTATCCATTCGTGCGTTACTTTCCACTTCACAATTTTTCAATGATGTTCCAGAGCAGCCTCTTTTTTTGAATCATGGAATGCGCTTGTATTGTTGTATTGTAAGATCTTAACCTTTTTTTATGATAAGCTTATAAAAGGTACACAAAAGCTTAAGGCTTCGTTACCAGCTTGATTGAAATACAGGAGAAAATATAATTAATAGCCTTTAATTTCCTTTAACTAGCTAATAATAATTATTAATTACATGATATTATAAATTATTTCTTATAACATAAAATATATCTAGCTTCACGTCGTAACGCAATTCTTCTTAAGGCCATTTCGTGCTTTTTCATTTCTTACATCGTCCTGTCACCTATAGTAAAAAGTTGCAACATATTTATAATTTTTCGTATTATAAATCAATTTAATTTTACAATGGGTAATTGCGTCATATTTCTCATGATTCTATCGCCTATGATTCGCTCTTTCCATATCAAAGCCGCGGAAAAGAAAATGCTTTTAGGAGTAAACCCTTCCATTTTTAACAATATTATGAGACGTAAAATAAAATTATAAGAGAAAAATTCGTTTCTGCCCCAGCATTGAAATCCAGTGTGTGCACGAGACTGCCTTTATAATCCTAGCATTATAAGAAACGAAAACGTTGGCGCCGTTTCCACCATGCTGTTTAGGAAATATGGCCAAGATGGGTCTTCAAAGCTTCCCCTTCAACGCTAGCTTTTTTTATGACTGAAAGGGATTGTTAAACGGGCGGTAGTTGATCATTTTGACAGAGGTAGTAGGTCTCATTCTGAGAGCCCCTTCACCCCAAAAATTTCCCCTCAAACCATGGGGAGTCCATCGTGTCGCGGAGTTCGGGTAAAAAGAAGCACGCCCAATAAATACGTGCGGTTTCCCCTCAAAAAATCAGTTGTGGAGTACCAATTTCCCATAAGAGAAAATTGACATGTCTTGAGCGTCTTTTCAAGGATGCAACCGGATAATTTAAAACACACAATAATAAAATTTAAAGAATAAGGGTAAGCTCAGTTAGTGCATAAATTTTCAAAAAGGAGATGCTTTTTATGAAAAAGAGATGAGGTTTTGATGGAAACAAAAGTCTCCTTTATAAGAAACTTCATTTTACAGCTACGAATAACATTGTTCGAATGACGGCGAATTCGTCCTCAACCCCACTTTACCTGTGCGCGATCTAGGATGAGATACGGGCGTTTTTTAACTTTACGTTTTTTTCTCGCATTTAAAACGTTCCATATTGTGATATTTTATAATAAGTAACTTATCCTTTGTCACAATTTAAAAAAATTCGTCTGAAAATTTTGATTTATAAAGTATGACTTTTATAGTTATCGATTTAAAAACACTGCTTTCAAGCCCGTATTCATAAATGGGTACGTTGGAAAAGTGCCCAAAGCGTAAAATTTTAAAAGGCAGCGGACTTCTTTTAATTTTTTTACTTGCAATCTATCCATCTTCGAATTCCATCGAACCGTCCAGAGCAATCTTTTGTCTTAATTTGACATGAAAAATTCCATGAAACTGCCCTCCCACAAAACAACGCAAAAAATTAAAAAAAATTCTTCGCAAATATAAAATAAATATAGTGTTAAAAATATATCGTCCTTTTAATTTATAATAATGCGCATAAGGTAATCATAAATTACCCCCCAATATTTCACAATTTTCCGTTATATTTAAGGATCGACAGAATTCGGATATAGGGAGCACAAAACACATCCCAGTTGTGCTCAGGGTTCCCCGCACCTTAAATCCAGGCCTGATTACAGTCCAACTGTGGCAAACTCATTATGCATGTTTATTTTAACTGTTTTTATTGCCTTTAAATCTGAGCTCAGCATCCGAAAATTATAAAATCTAGACGAGTTTTGAAGTTATACAGCTCCAATTCCAAATATTAGAATAAACAAAAAAGGCACTGCATTGTCTTATAAAATGCATGATATCTGTAAAAAGAAACAACGGGGACGAACGACAAAATGAATAAGCGTTCACAATAAGCTGACATATTATATATTGTTCACATGTGCCTAAAGACTTAATAGAGGTTTTATAAAAAAAAATATCGAAATTTTTCAAAGAATTAAAATATTCCCAGCGCCGATTCAAAATATTAGAATATCTGTAAAATGATGTGATTAGTCAGCATTGATGATGAAATTTGCATAAATGGGGCCACTGTAGAGCTAGTACGCTTATAAAGGCTTGTTTGAAAGTCAGCTTTAGTTAGTTGGGGGTTAAAAAAAATGGGCCGCAAGAAAGATATATCGGACACTACTAAGACTGCGATTGTGACTCTGCGCAATGAGGGATTTACTCAAAAGATGATTGCTGAAAAAGTAAAATGCTCTCAAGGAACTGTGAGTAAAATTTTAAAAGATTATTCTAGAAATCAAAATTTTAAAAATAATCGTGAAAACAGTGATCGTAAGTGAACGACCACACTAAGACAAGACATAATGCTGAAATGTATTGTGATTACAAACCGCTTCAGGAGCCTGAGATTCATAAGTAGAAAGTGGCGAGTACAACGAGTGGGTGCCTCAAAATCTAGCACAATGCGATTATTCCATGAACTTGATTTTCAATAACGTGGTCCTAAGACACAGCCGCTATGTATTTGCAAAAAGGGGCCAGAGTGCGGTGGTGCAAAGACAGATTGCAATGGGGTATTCAAGACTGGAATAATGTACTTTTTAACGATGAATCGATATTTTGCGTTTCCTGCTGTCATCAGGGTGTTCGTGTTTGGCGTTGCAAAGAAGAAACTTTTACTGCAGATTGCTCGAAACGCTCAGTGATGTTTAGTACCTCTATCATGATTTCGGGGTGTATGAGTGCTGAGGGCTTAGGAGGTCTGTGTATTTTGACAGGAAGGGTAAATTCCGAAGTATGCAAGGAGGTACTTGAGCGTTTTATGATTCCATCATCGGAAGATCTATTTGAGGAAGACTTTATCTTCCAACAAGATTCTGCATCTTGCCATATGTCAAAGGCTATCACTGCTTGGCTCAATGAAAATAAAAGCAAAGTACTTCCTTTGGCCGTCCAATTTGCCCGATTTAAACTCCATCGAGAATATGTGAGGTTTAATGAAGAAACGCCTTCCGGCTTTAGCTTCAAAGGACAAAAATGAACGAAGGAAAGTGTAAAATCCGTTTGGGAAACTATCAGCAAAGATGACTGCAAAAAATTGGAGTATAGTATTAAATTGTCTACATGACGTTATTAAAGACAAGAGAAATGCCACCAATTATTAACTATTCACAATATTTTTCTTTTAAATGAATCGTACTATTTTTTTTGTATGTTATTCTAATTTTTTGAATTTTTAGAAAAAATTATTGTAAAGATTTTGTAATATCATACTAATTTTTGTATGTTATGCTCATCTACAAGATATGTAGAATGTGGTAGTACACTTTAAAATTCTGAAGTAGTCATTTCTACCGAAATATATATATATATATAATATAATTTTTTTTTTTTTTTCATATATGCATATACATATACATGTTTTTACTATAGACTCTCAGTGTAAAAACAATAGCTCCATCTCGTAGAAATTCCCCTAAGAATGATCAAAAATTATCAGCACTATTGCAGAGGATTTTTAACGCTGATTAAGAATATGTAAAAAAATTTAAAGTTGCAATGCCTGGAGAGGTGACTTCCTTCGGAACTTCAAATCGTAGAAAACATGATTCTCCTGTATGTGAAATCTTGCAAAAACTCACTTTTCAATGCCGTACTTCACAATCTTTACAGATTCGTAATCGAAGTCAAAAATATTCGTAATTGGTGGTGATAGTTTTTGTTCACTTTTAGGTGGGGATTCTATAGGAAGTCGTTATCGTCTTTGCAATAATGGGAGTCTTATAGAAACGAGTTTTCTACTATGTCATGACATAATATCGGAGTACCGCGCCATTATGTCGCTCTACCTCGTTTTAACACTTTTTTTTTCAAACAATGGGGATATTTTGTTCAACAGTGCAATAGCTGAGCATAGCCAATAAAATTAAGGAGATTTTATTTTTTACTTGTTAGCAGGATTTCTAAGGAAATTTGCCATTATATATACTACTACTACTACTACTACTAATAATAATAATATTACATAAAACTAACTGCATGATAAACTATGTGAATGTACACTAATACAATATATTTTGTACTAGCATACATTTTATGTGTATACTAGTAGAATACGAGATGTTGAATACTATGAGTAAGTTGTATATACCCAAGTATTAATGTCACTAAGCAATTGAAATGCCCTGTACAACATCTAGGATAAAAGTGCAGATTTTTGTTGTTCTTGTACATAATAAAAATTAGTACAAGATCGTATTTACAGGTTTACACTCACCAAAAGAAAGGTAGGAATGGTTAGGTGGGTCTAAGTAGAAGGAACTTGCTCGTGAGTAGAATCGTGGAAGTCATTAGTGGATTGCGATGGTAGTCAATTCTACTAAACGAATTTTCTACGATTTCTGCAAAGGCACAGAAGATGAACCCAATTCTATATATAAAAAAAATATATATGTGCATCTAGATTAATGCTCAGGAAATGGCAGAAACTTGTTCAAATACAACTTGAAGAAATAACCATTATTTGGCAATTGTGTTATCCCTGAGAAGGGTAATAATACCTTAACATCCTTATATACGAAGAAAGAGAGCGTTGTTTCCTGTCCTCATTCGTCTAGCGGTCCAAGACACTCCGGGCTAAACGGAGGGACCCTGGTTCGAATCCAGGATGGGGAAAGCGTCTCTTTTTCTCCAAAACGAATAAAGCTCTAGTTTGAGCTAATTAATACGTGGGTGTTGAAGAAATAAGTTAAAACATTTTTGAAGTGTGAATTTGACTACGGTGCCGGCCCCACCCGAACGTTAATTTAGGTCCATTAAATGCAGGATAGATTAACGTCAATTAATATACTCTAACATTCGGTTCATTACTTCGGAAAAGTGTCCCACATCAAGCTAAGTTAATACTTCTCACTGTTCCATTTTTCAACCTAATCATAAGAAAGAAGTTATTTTCAAGTCTATTGCCAGCTATCAATAATTTATATAAACTCACCAAATTGTATATTTGTTTGATTTGATACTATGTGTGGTTGAGGTTGAATAAAATTTTATTATTATTAATAACAGTAGCTTGTAATTTCTTCTTCAGAAATAAAGTCGGGTCCCCCTGTGGTGCCCTTTGTAGAAATCGTAGAAAACACGTTTCTCTTATAGGCTACCAATTTTTTAGAAGTTAAATTTAAACATGCTCCCGACCCTCCCAGAGCATTAATCTATGTGTATCATATACAGCATAGTTTCTAGCCTAAATCTAGAATTAAAGTCACCTATGATCATCTTTGTAGCAATTGTAGGAAACATGTTTATCTTATAGACTCGTAAAAATTAATTTAGATTGGATTTGAACATGTTCCCGATGCTTCCCAAGTATTAGTCTATATTCGTTAGATCCAAAACAGCTCTAGTTTCTTGTCTAAAAATGGAGTTGAGATCAGGCTTGGGAATGATTACAAATCGGTTTATATGTTTACGATTAGCATAGTAGGATTACGATTACGATTACCATAGTAGAATTACAATTACAATTACCATAGTAGGATTACGATTACAATTACCTAAGTATCAAAATTTGGATCATTATTTTGACTACGATTACAGGCAATTTTCATTTTTCGATTTCGACTACGATTATAAATACATATAAAAAACATGATTATAATCACGATTATATGCATGCAGAAATAATCAATTCGATTACAATTATAATCATGGTGATTAAGATTATAATCATTGCGATTACAATACCCAGATTTCAAAATTATCATGATTACGATTAAATGAAATTGCGTGGATTATGATTATATTGCAGATTACAGCTACTTCAAAACATTCAATTACAATTACGATTACAGATGATACAGATACGATTACAGATTTTTAACACTTTTATATATATTAATATGGCTACATCGCAATATTTAATTAATGGTTGTAGCACTGATTTTTGACAAATGAAAGGATGGGATTGAAAGAAGATCCAAAACGGCGGAAGCTTGAGAAATTTTAAAAAGCCTGCATGTTCATACGCAATAAACATTTATGTTCTTTGTATTATTTACTATGGCCGTATTTTAAAAGTTTAACAAATATCCGTCGCCGTCGTGTTATTGTTAGTTGCGCAAGAGTTTGTTTGGAAAGGGTGGCCACTGAAAGTGGCTCTATATTCCCAGACTGAAGCCACCATCTTTTCAATGATGTTATTCAAAATTAGTAACTCTCACTGAAAAATCTCTCAAATTTAGCAAAATCAGCCCTGAAAAAAAAAATGTTCTGCGGCATTGAATGACAGAAGCGCTGACTTCCAATAACAAGCATTGGGGTACGCAGGGGGTTGCTGATGGGAGTTGTAACCCGATTGTAATAAATTTTTTATATATACATATGAAAAAATGGAATTGTAGCTCTATAACCTCCCATTATTAGCTCGTAACCCACTTTAAGGCTTTCTGAGTAGGCCTATGCTGCGCGAGCTGCAGAAAAATATGCTTTTTTTTTGCAACTGACGTAAGAGACAAAGGCTTGAAATGGAATTTCTTTGGAGGGAAAAATGAATTTGACACGTTATTAAGTAATGCCTTTTTCTTAGTTTTAGAATAGCATTACTCCTGTTTACAATTCGAGTTAAATAAGTGGTGTATAAAAAATACCTTTTTTTAAGGTTGACAGGTGAGAGATATCTTTTTTCTTTAAGTCATTAGGGGTGAATTAGTACTTAAATCGTGAATTTCAGGTATTATTAAAAATGAACTTAAAAATGAAATATTCGTCCTGATAATGAGAGTAAACATGCATCGATTTTAGAAAAATACTATCTATTTGATGCAATTCACGCTTTGGGAAACGGATGACGTTTAAGGGGACACAGGAGCAAAATCATCATCTTTTGCAATTTTTGACTAGTCCCTTTTAAATTTTGCAGAAATGTGAAAAGTCTTATATGCAATATATATACTAAATATTGTGATGCTATACAAAGCAGTTTTTGAGACATTCATAATTTTCATGTATTTTAGCTCATTTTTAGAGTTAGTTAAAACGCGTTAGCAAAAACGCTCCTTGCGATTAAAATATTTTTTTAAATTTTCATTTAAAAATTTTGTGATATGTCTAAATTCATAACTAACGAAATTTAGCATCGATTTTTAAATTCAAATCATAGTGAGTGAAAAATAATTTTTGATTGGGTATTCATGAAAAAATAGTTTTTTTTACGTATTCGTGCATCATCATGAATAAAATTTTACAAGAAAATTACACGTTTACCAAGTCTTAAAACAATTCATCAAAAATTGAATCGCAAAGAACATTTGTCATAAACCGGAAAGGCGGAAAAGGAGAAACTGAGAAAAATAGGCTTTTATAATAAAAC
>QLNU02015360.1:253650845-253678631 GCA_006491805.2 Dysdera silvatica
AAGATAAATTGTTCTTTCAGTGTGTATATATACAAGATCCGTTTTTTTTCAGGGGGGCTTGGTCGTACCCCACTTCAAGGAAATAAAAAATAAATAAATTATAAAAATTTATTTTAAGGGGCCAGCCTTAACAAAAACCTGACTACGTCGTTGATGGGGGTTATAATTATGGTTCAAGTTATTAGATATTCTGCCATATCCCCTACAGACAAAAAATAAATGGAAAATTAAAGATCTATAAAATCAAAACTGTAAATTTAAGGAGAAAAGAATTGATTTTCATAAAAGATCAAAACATTTTTTAAAGAAAATGATTGCGGCATCAAGACTTATTAATATAACAAGAATTCTGAACAAAACTACCCAAAGTATATGGACATGTTTTGAATATATATACATATATTAGCCCTCCACCAAAAAAAAAAAACCCAAATGAAATACAACGAATTAAATGCTTTTGTAACATACATGAACACAAAAGTTTGAATAAAAACCAAATATAAAAATTTATTAAACAAACCACTAAATTTAAAATTCATCTTTCTAATTCTCTTATGTTAATATCAGAAATTTGGTCCAACGTACAGGCGAATACAGAAAAAAATTCTTGGGGCGAAGAGAGAGGCACGGTACTATATAACTAACTTCACATTCCTTCAATGTGTGACTTACTCTAAAATATAATTGGAAGAGTTAATGGCTAATGACTATTTTGTGAACTATTTGAAAATACAGGCAGAATTTATTTATTTTTTTAAATTCTAATGCAGTTGGGAAGATTTTTTTTAAAACATTGATCTCATTATTGTCCCATCCCCTGAATTCGTGCAAAAGTACTCAAATGAAGTTTTCCTTTAATATATATATATAATTTTTTTTTTCAAATTCAAAAATGCTGTTTTTGAGTTTTAAACCACCCACGTTTTAATTACAGCTCCAACTTATAGGCAAAAATTATAGTATAATAAATTTCCCCCACGAAAACTCACAAAATTATCGCCCCGGAGGCTTTCTTGTGTTGACCATATTTGGCAATTGTGTTATCCCTGCGGAGGGTAATAATACCTTAACGAACTTTCCGTTCGTTATAAGAGGTTTGCCTGTATATGTAAACCAAACGTGAAACAGAATTTAAAATAATTGTGTTCTTTTTTTATCAAGATAAGAAATATAAAAACAATTATTTTTTCCTACTTTTCTGAAGGTGATTACAGTGTAAATTAAATATTTTGCCTATTGCTGGGCGGGTGGTGGGGAAGCAGATTTTATGTTCATTTTATTTACATTATATTTTATTACATATATTTATATTCTTATTTTGTATATATTATTTATTTATTATTATTGCTAATATTGATATTTTATTAAAATTTGTTAATATTATATAAATATATATAATAAAATTATGTAAAATTTATATGATATAAAATTTATTATATATTGTATTATTATTTATACATTAATATAAACTTATAATAATATATATAATATTTATTAATTAATAATGATTTATTTAATTTTTCTGAATTTTTGTAATTATTATATTTTATTATATGTAATTATTATAATATATATATATTCTATATCTTGTTTGGAAAGCATTTGGAGAGACCATCCAGCAGTGGATAGATATTGGTTGATGATGATACTCTATAATAATATATTAATAATTAAAAAATATAACATAAGTAAAATAATAATATACATTTAATAATTATATATATATTATTAATTTATATATTAATATATTATTATAAAATATATATACATATAAATAAAATAATAAGTATAGTATAATAATATATTCTCCACCCGAGTGCACAAAAATGCGGAAGGAGTAGCTATTTTCTCCTGTTTTTCTAGCCAAGTAAATGGAAACACTTATACGAAAGTCCACGCACATGCGCACTGCATCGGCAGTGCGGTCGTTTGGAGGCAATCCTGGCGACCTGTAGCGTCTTTTTATTAACAGCAGGAATGGCAAGATGTTTTTGAAGCAATATCTCCAAGAGAATAAACAACATTTCATTCACGATAAAAATATCATTGATTTCATAAAAATTTATGCATGTATTTGCAAAAATATTTAGAACTTCATTATTAGTGGATAGATGTTTCGTTTTAGTTATATAAAAAGCGTTTATTTCGCTTTAAAAAAATAATATGCGCACTTGGCTTTATTAAAAATTTAAAAATGTTTATGAAAATGAACAAAAAAATGCAAAAAACAAATTGGATTTGAGCAATGACTACAATTAATAACCGACGGATTTTCACAACTTAATGTGTAACATGAATTCATGGAAAAAGTAAAACACACTTGTTTGACATAGCAAAATGTATTTGGTTTGAGAACAGGGGGTGTGCTCTTATACGAAGCATATTTCATCATGTCATTGAACGTTGGAGCTGGAAATTGGTTGTGTATTAATGAATGTAATTTTATCTGAAACGGAAATTAATATAGCAAATAAAATTATTGTTTTTACTGAAACCATTGCCGATACTTTCCAGTTTATGAACGATTTTAATTTTGATCTTTATTGTGAAAAACCTGTTAATAACAATGAAGATTGTAAATGGTTAGATTTCTCATATGACGAAATAACACCTGTAAATTTTGTATGTGGTTTGTAATCATATTCACTAGACTATATGAAAGAAGTTGCAGCTTACTCCTGGATGGCTTTTAGGACGTCGACGGTCTATACTCAATTCAAGATCGTTTTGGAAATGACAATTTAACACTATCACAAATTTATAGAATGAAAATATACCTTGCTAATATGGGGAACAGAATTCAATAGCTAAATACTATTAAAACACAAATGCATGAGAAATTTTTAAAACCCAGGTCCAATAGAGGTCTAGTTCATGAAGTTGATGTACAAATTTGAGCTCTTGATGTTGCGAAAAAAATTTTTTTCAAATTTTATAGCATCTAATAAGTTTTTGGCGTCTTTTAAAAAGAAATTTGGTAAAGTTGGACTAAAAATTACTAAACTCGT
The DNA here is from genome assembly GCA_006491805.2 of Dysdera silvatica. Classification (NCBI taxonomy): domain Eukaryota; kingdom Metazoa; phylum Arthropoda; class Arachnida; order Araneae; family Dysderidae; genus Dysdera; species Dysdera silvatica. Next base: position 253,653,854 of record QLNU02015360.1, read on the forward strand.
TATGAAAGTAAAATTACAAAATGACGAACAAATAGAAAATGCAGCCATTGCATTTCCACTTCAAGCCTATGAAAAAATGCAAGATTATTCGCACACTTGTATTTTTAATAGCGATCAAACAGGCTTTGCTAAAGAATTGACACCATTACTCACACCCTTTCGCCGAAAGGCGTACAACACATTTACAGTGTTGTTGAGAATAGTAATGCAATTTCGCATTCGTATACCGTACAATCCGTCATCGTAATTTAGAGTGGTACAATCTTAGCAAAATTTTTACTCATATACCAAAAAAATAGTTACTTTTGGCCCTCGTGTTTGACAAAAATTATTCAGCCAACCACCAAACGTAGTACTTATATACACAAAAAGTGGGAAATCTTCCACAGATATTCATGAATTATTTCTAAAAGAAATAATAAAACCCCAATTAATAGATCAATATGGCGTAATTTTATTAAATTGCTGGACAGGACAGAAAAACGAGGGGAAAAAATCAATTCGGGAGATAAATCATCGCTTGAATTATTATATATATATACCTGTTAGTTAGCATCACTGCATTAATTCAACGTTGCGATGTGTATTTTTTCAAGAAATGGAAATATTTCACAAAAACTGCCACACAATATATTGTACTTCATTTTAGTTACATTAATTTACACAAAAGAAATATAACAATATTACACTCATTAATACACAACCAATTATCAGCTCCAACGTTCAGTGACGTGATTAAATATGCTTGGTATAAGAGCACATACCCCGTTCTCAAACCAAATAGATTTCGTAATGTCAAACAAGTGTATTTCACTTTTTCCAAAAATTCATGTTACACATTAAATTGTGAAAATCCCTCATTTATTAGTTGCAGTCATTGTTCAAACCTAATTTGTTTTTTGTATTTTCTTGTTCATTTTCATACAAATTTTTAGTTTTCAATAAAGCCAAATAGGTATATTTTTAATAAAGCCAAGTAGGCATATTTTTAATAAAGCCAAGTATGTATATTATTTTTTAAAGCAAAATAAAAGCTTTTTATAACTAAAACGAGACATCTATCCGCTAACAATAAAGTTCTATATATTTTTGCAAATACATGCATAAATACTTATGAAATTAAAAGCAATAACATTCTTATCGGAAATGAAGGATTGTTTATTAATTCTAGTTTGGTGACATCACTTCAAAAATATCTCACCATTCCTGCTGTTAATAAAAAGCTTATCAAGTAAAATTTGCTGAAAATAACCTTTTCTCGCCAAATTTGATGGGGCTATAACTCCCCCAATGAGAGATTTAGGTTAAGTTTTTTTTTTAGTTTCTTGTTGAAACGTTTATACTTTATTATGAAACTAAAATGAATCATTTTCGAATTTCACTCCGTGTACTCTGCTTGTAAGAGTTACTTTTCAGAAGTTTGACATACAAAATCGTAACTTTCAAGCTTTTGTAGGGATTTTTACTTTTAAAAATCCCTATTTAATGAAAAATTAAAGTTTTTTTCTTTTAAATGCAGAAAAATGGAAGATATTCAGCAAAAACAGGAAATAACGCTGAAAAACAAAGATTCTTTTAAAAAAAAAATTTGGGAGCTGCCATTATCAACCTCATGGGCCAAGTGCAATTTAGCCACTTAGTTCTTATTTCAGCTCACTCTAAAGAATAGAGAAAAGTGACACTTGAAATTTTAGTGTGTGTATTTATTTGTCTTAAATTCAATCATATCTAATTTTCCTCTTCTGAAGTCAAGTTACATTTTTAAAAAATAATCTACATTTAAAGTGCATTTAATTCCAGTTCCTCAAATGCGACCTCATTACAGGGTTTGAAATTAGTGGATGCACTGCGTACATTAAATTTTATCCGTGCACCTAACTATCCAAACTGTATTAACTTCATTATTTAAAAAAAAAAAGTAACCTTAAGAATCCTCTTTCCCTTCTTCCAGTCACTGACACTCAGATAAGAGATACAGACCCAGGATTTCATCTACAAAGGGTGGACGTGGTGGTGGGGTTGCTTGACAGGGAGCCAACAGTGAACTTCAACCTCAATCATCCCTTTCTCTGCATCTGAAAATGGAATTTCCACCTCTGTTTTACCCATCTGCTATAAACACACATGATCAGTTCCTTTAAACACATTTAGGAGGCAGTGTTGTTTGGTTAGAGAAGTTTTAGAAGAACACTTAGAACAGATTCAATAAAACCAGTTGTTACAGCATAAATGATGCCAAAGGGAAAACATCAAATACTGAAATCTAAAAGTATCAGCAAATATTTCTATGGTGCTATAAATAATGAAATGTAACTTCATCAATGGCAGATGAAATATCCAAGGTAAGAGTGGGCACACACAGATTTTATACAGTCAAAGAACACTCCAACCAGTGAAGCCAATTTGCAAGACAGTGAGATGAATAGTTCACAATTGTCAGCCGTAGGATCTGTTTTGAGAATGAAGTTACTTTGGGTGCCAATATTATTGTAGAAGAGGATCTGCCTAAAAAAACAAATTTCAACCGTCATGGAAAATGAAAACAAACCTATGTTTTGTAGTATTTGTCAGTATATGACAAAGGATCACCGCCTTAACACATTTCCAAACCAAGGTTTTTACACATTAAAATAAGAAATGGCTACTTATATTTATGCTTATTTTTCAAGAACAGTGAACTACGGAATAATTTTATATAATTTTCTCAATGTATCTGCATTTGCTTTGAATTTTTTTTTATTACATACGAATGTTCAATTATTTTGAAAAGTTGCATTTTGTTGTAGCTTACATGCTTAAATATAGTTGCTATACTTACATTTTTCCCATTTTTAATGTTGAGGTTTACTTTCTATTCTGCTAGTTACTTTATACAGGGTCATTTCACGTCAGATCACTAAGGTCATGTCACACATCGTTTCAGATTTTGTTGAAATTTGGCTTACTTCTTGTTACTAATGTACCAAGACTACATGTAATTTTTTTATTTTTTTTTTTTGGTATTGTGGCCTATACTTTTTATAAATTTTTTAGCTTTGGGATTTTAAGGCTATTTGGTTGCTCGGAAATTGTTGCGAAAAATGACATTTCATTACAAAATAATTTCTCAAGTACTATTATGGTCATTCCATGTTAAGTGATCCAATGGAAAACCTCATCCTTTTGGATTTTTTTCAAATTTGGCTCATTTGACGTACTACCAGAAAGAGTAAAAAAAATCAAAATTTTTAGATTTTTAACTGCAGTATTTTTTAAATTATAGGCCTCTGAAATCCGGAAAAAAGCATGGTTTTCTACTCACATGCAATTACAAAAACTATTACTAATCAAGCTAGAAATGAGATAGATGAAATAAAAATAATGTTGTAGATTATAAGCTTTCATATGATATCCAACATGAGTAGTTTTAGGTAGCTTGGGATTTCAAGTTCGTGCCATGAACTCTTTGACCTTGAATTTCTCAAAAAGTGCTATTTTTAAAATTATGAAAAAACATCACACATAAGCTTTCATATTTCAGATTCATTTCTGGAAAGTTTCATCTTGGGGCGGGAATGGAGTCATATTTTGGTCATTTAAAAAAAAAACTATGCCAAGGAAAGACCATCTGCATAAATGGAAATTTTTAATTTTAGTCCACACTTATCAATTACTTTGGCAAGAACAACTATATTTAAAAGAAACAGAGCTATCATATCATGCTAAAATAAATGAAAAAAATTTACTCAGTTGAGGGGGTGGGGAGGGGGATGGATGAAGCCAAGGTAGAGGTGTATATCTTAAGAAAATTTCATCCTCAAATAAACATTAACTTGTGAATTTATGAAAAATTACACCCTTTTACAAGTTGGTACTGCCTCAGTCGATTTTTTTTCTATGTTATTAACTCCAACGATCCCCTACAAGGTAACTCTTAAGAGCTGTGGTTGCCAAGTCCATTTCTTCTTTATAAAGGTAATAAGTGTGGCCAGTGGGACATTTGGGTTTCACCGGAGTTAGAAATTCGGAAACATGCACTTCAAATTTATTTTCAAAGTCAGTGGATACATAAAGGATGGAGTAGGACCTTTAGTGTGCAGAAACTTCCCATTCACAATCTCAGTCATTTTATTCTTTTCAAAATTATACCAAGCGACCATTGACTGTCGTACCTGCATGTTACATATCCTTTCACATCTGCTATTGTAAGAGACTTCTTTAAAATTTCTCCTATCAAAGAGAGCTTGTAGGACTAATTATCTTTTGAATATGTAAGGTAAAGGTATATATATATATATCATCATCATCATATTCAACCATTATCTATCCACTGCTGGATGAAGGTCTCTCCAAATGCTTTCCACACAAGTCTATCCTGAGCAATTCGCTTCCACGTCACCCCAACCTGTTTTCTTATTTCATCCACCCATCTAGTTTGAGGACGTTTTCTAGGTCTTCGGTGGTCTCTTGGAATCCAGTTCAGAATTTCTGTTGTCCATCGTTGATCAGTTCTTCTTGCAATATGCCCAGCCCATCGCCATTTCAGCCCTTTTACTTTAACAATGATGTCCTCTACTCTAGTTTGCTCTCTCACCCAAGTGTTTCTTTTTCGATCTCTCCTAGTTATTCCAAGCATGCACCTCTCCATGCTCCTTTGCGTTGTCTGTAACTTTCGTATTGCTCCAACTGTTAGACTCCATGTCTCTGATCCATAAGAGAGGACTGGCAATACACACTGGTTGAAGACCTTTCTTTTTAGACACAAAGGCAATTTCCCCTTCAGGATAAAACTGTTTCTTCCAAATGCACTCCAGCCAAGTTTAATACGTCTGTTGAGTTCTTTCATAATGTTGCCATCCATTGAAATCAGCTGGCCAAGGTAAATATATGAATCAGCAATTTCTAGCTCAATGTTGTCAACTTGTATTTTTGTTTCCTCTACGAAATTATTGAACATGATCTTAGTTTTTTGTAGGTTCATCTTGAGTCCAACTTCTTTACTTCTAGTTGAGAGCTCCTGTACCATGTCTTGGAGTTCTGATGGGTTCGTTGAAAAAATAACAATGTCATCAGCAAACCGCAAATGATTTAAATATTCACCATTTATTTTTATTCCCTTGTTATTCCAATTTATCTGCTGAAAAATCATCTGTAAAGCTGAAGTAAAAAGTTTTGGAGAAATGGTATCTCCCTGCCTCACACCTTTACCAATTTTGATAGTTTTGGTATCTTTATGTAACCGAAATTTTGCACTTGCATTTTTATACACACGTTTCACCATGTCAATGTACACATCCTCGATGTCTGTTGATCTTAAAGAGTTGATGACTGCTGATGTTTTAATAGAGTCAAAGGCCTTCTCATAGTCAATAAATGCCACACACAATGGAAGTTCATATTCATGTGTTCTTTCAATTAATTCTCTTAATACTTGAATATGGTCCACTGTACTGAATCCACTTCGAAATCCAGCTTGTTCTCTTGGTTGAGCTGCATCTAATTTTTTCTGCAGGCGATGTGTTAGCACTTTTGTGAAGATTTTATAAATAGCAGGTAACAAGCTAATTGGTCGGTAATTTTTCAAATCCTCTTTATCACCTTTTTTATGCAAAAGAATTACTGTTGCAGAATCCCATTGGTTTGGTATGTTACCACTGTTGAGGCATTTGGTAAAGAATTTTGCAAGTATGTCTTCTACATGTTCTCCAGCTTCTTTTAAGATATCTAATGTAATGCCATCATCGCCAGGGGATCTTCCTTTCTTCATACTTTTTATTGCAAATGCTACTTCTTCTTTTAAGATTTTAGGAGCTGTTCCTTCGACTATCTCAGAGTCTTCGTTTAATCCACTGTTTCCCTCATACAGCTTTCTGTAGAATTCTTCAACTCTTCTAAGTATTTCTTCCCTATTTCTTGTTACGGTGCCATCCTCTCCTTTTAATGCAATGATGTGTTTCTTCCCAACAGATAAACTTCCTTTAACAACCCTAAGGCTCTTGTTATTTTCAATGGCTTTCCTTACTAGCTCACAGTTGAATTTTCTTATGTCTTCTTTCATGCTTTTGCGCAGAGTTTTACAAAGTTCTATGTACTCAATCCTGGAACTGGTATTTTGATTGTCCACCTTCATATCTCTTCGCCTTTTCATGAGCTGTTTCGTCTTCTCAGATAATTTGCTATTGTGCTTTTTACAGGTTACACCACCAATTTCCCCAGCAGTTTCAACTATTGTCTTAACAATGTTTTCATTTGCTTCTGAGATATCACTTTCATCAATAAGTCCTTCCAGTGCAGAAAAGCGATTTTTTAATTCCAACTTGAATGCCTCGGTATTTACTTTCAGTTTCATTAGATCCACCCTCTTACTTACTTGTTTCCTAATGAGCTTCTGTCGTTCTAATTTAGTATTTAAGTGCACTTTACATCTCACCATTCGATGATCACTTCCAGTATTAAATCTGTTCAGTACGCTGCAATCTTCAATAATTGATTTCTTGTTTGCCAGGATATAGTCAATTTCGCTGGTTCCTCCATTGGGGTGTTTCCATGTCCATTTTCTTTGCGGTTTCTTCTTAAAAAATGAATTCATGATGCTAAGATTTTCAGCTTCTGCAAATTCGATGAGTTGATCGCCACGTTCATTCCTTTCCCCATATCCGTATTTACCAACCGATGTCTCTCCTTGTTCCTGTTGTCCAATTCTTGCATTGAAATCCCCCATGATGAGCTTGATATGTTGTTTCCCTTTGGTGTGTAACTCTTTGATTTCTTCATAAAATTCTTCAACCTCTTCGTCGGTATGGCTTGATGTTGGTGCATATACCTGTACTATTTGAAGTTGGTATCGCTGGGTTAGTTGAACAACGAGCCTCGCTGCTCGATCTGATGTACTTTCAACTTCCAGAAGACAGTCTTTAATTCTTTTGTTGATTAAGAAGCCAACACCACTTGTTCTTCCAGTTTCCGTTCCTCTATAATAAAACAAATGTCCGCTTTTCAGTTCCACCAACTCTTCACCTTTTCTTCTAACTTCACTGAGTCCTACAATGTCCCATTTGATCTTGTCTAGTTCCTCTTCCAATTCCTGAAGTTTTGCTTCAGAAGCAAGGGATCGTCCATTATACGTTGCCAAGGTCAATAACAAACGGCAGCCTGGGCCATTCCAGTGATTCTTAGCACCCCCTGCTTTCATGCCACACTGACCGCTGCCTTGATCAGGAGCACTCCAGCACCTGGAGACTAGGGGCCATGGTTTCTGGTGTGTCAACATAATGGAGGAATTAGCCATAATTTCACCACGCTGGCTAGACGGGTTGGTGAATTAGCCCTCCCCTTCCGCCTTTCTATCCGTGCAGCAAATATTAATTTGCCACATAAATAGAAAGCTCAGCCTGCACCACTTGAAGGCGGGGTAGGACACTAGGTTACTGGCCTGGCCGGTTCCACACATCGTCACATACGTTCAGCGTGTGGGTCTCCTTCCAGTTAGATACCAGCAACCCTTTTGCAGGCCATATATATATATATATATACTTATACTTTTGTCAGTATCTCTTCAGATGACACATTGTGGAAATTGTGGAATTTCCGGGTGCTAGGTATTGGCTTTGCAACCAGAAATCATTTTTTTAGAACTTTCTGTTTGTCTTCATGTTGTTGTTTATAAAAAAAAAAAATTCATAGAGTCAATGTAAGCTTGACACCATTTAAATAACTGCAATGAGGTCATAATTTTCTCATCATAAGGTCATTGTAGACTTGCCCTTTCAGCAAGTCTTTTCACAGTCCCTCCAAGACCATCACATACACATTTATCATGCGACGTTGAATAAAAATGCTAATCAGCCTAGATACAAAACTCACTCTCATGGTGACATAAGTTTAGGAAGTTTTTCACTTTTTGAACTGGAATAGTTATGATAAGCCCTGGTCAACCTTTCTACGTTGTTGTCAGAAATGTCTACGGACAGGCTATCCTGTGTCTTTTAAGGAAGCTGATTGTTGAGAGGTGTAGGATTGTGAGGTTTAAAGAACATCTAACTTTTAATCATTGTTGCAAAACGGAGAAACTGGTCCCAAAAGCTTTATGAATCAGATCCCTTGTCCAAACGACAGAGGGCCGCCGTATTTCCCAAAGGGTAGCCTTCAATTCGTAGCAGCGAGGATTTCTTTGTGCCATAACAAAATCTATAACTCCCGGCTTGTGGCTGCCAGTCTTCGCCAGCGTTTTGGAATCTGTTCTTAGTAATGATGTTTTAACGACCTTAGATTCTGAAATCATCAGAGAAGAGACGGAGACCAGAGCTAAGTTTCGCTTGTGCCATGATGAGAAACTGGATAGGTTGAGAGCTGAACGAGGAGGGAATAAGCCGTCTCGAGGCAAATTCAATCCAAATTGCGTTCGAAATCTTTCCAGCCAACGTCTTAGCACTGATGAAATCTCTGTATTGTCTCGTGGAATGAATTTCGCACCTGCGCCTTCATTTATTCCTATTCCTAAGATTCTTTCGGCAGTCAAGCCGGTTCTAGGAAGAATGGAGGCTGATGCAGCTGCTGAAATACGTTGTGAAATTTCGCAAGTGCTACGTAGAGGACGAGTACCAGAAAGTAATCTTTCGCTTGGCGAGAGGAAGGCGGTAATAGATCTGAAAGGCCGTGATGACATTGTGGTTTTGCCAGCTGATAAAGGACGATGTACTGTGGTTATGGATAGATCGACTTAAGATGTAAAGGTACTGAACTTACTATCTGATGTTGATACGTATTGTGTAGTGAAGAGAGATCCGACTGGAGGTATAGAGAGGATCGTGAATGGTCTGCTGCTTAAGCTACAGCGGGAATCGAAAATTGATGGGTCCTTGTACTCACGACTTCGTTGCAGTTCGAGGAGAATACCCCTCTTTTGTGGTCTACTTAAGATTCATAAAGCTGGTGTGCCTCTTCGTCCTATTGTGAGTTTCTGCAGCTCTCCGACTTACGCATTATCTAAACACCTATCTGGACTTCTGTCACCTTTGGTTGGACTAACAGCGGCTTCTGTATCCACTACTGAGGATTTTATTTCTTCTGTTAGTGGATTTCAAATCGGTACGGAAGATATTATGGTATCATTTGATGTAATTTCACTATTTACTTGTATACCAATTTCCCTTGCGATTTCAACTGCTCTATAAAGACTGAAGAACGACGACTCTTTCTGTTCCTGATTGTAAAAGTACAAAGGTTCTTCATAAAAATGTAACTTCTCGCTACTGTAGACTCGAGTACGGGATAGCTTTCGGAAAAACCAAGGTTTGGGTTTAAATACCGAACACCAACACTTCCTTGACACTTTCGCTTGATGAAGGGAACAGTAGTTCTCGAAACGTTGCGAATATTTTTGCAGATGGTAAATATCTTTTACCTTCTTCATTTGTATTTCGTATATTCCGACCAGTGTCAAATTTTACTAGTTATATATAGATACTAGACTTCATAAAAATTTGCAAAAGTTAAACAACTATTAAAAAGTCAGTTATTATTAAGTCAGAGTATAATTGTTCTGTTAAAGGCCACGTTTTGTGCTGTCAAAAATTTTACACACATTGTAGTATAGTGGAGCTTGGAATATTAGGCCTATCGGAAAGTTCTGTCCATTTGGCAAGTGAAAGAAAATATTCTGCCCATTGAGAAATATGAATTGTATAGTTTCTACGTTTTACTGAAAATATGAGAATTAATATTTTAATGTATTGTCAGACCACATTTTTCTTGTAATCCAAGCTTTTAAATATAAAGTAGTTTGCAACATTCTGATTCTAAATACATAAAATAATTCACATCAACTATGAATTCCTCAAAGAACAACATTTGAAATGCATAGAAAGGTACATAATAAAGAAACTTTCACATATATAAAACATGACACTTTTCTTCAAAGGCATGCAGGACAATAATATAATGCAGTCAAACAAGAAAGTTTTAAGTACAATTTCCTTATGCATTAATGCCTTGAAATGTAATTTTTATTATTTTTAAAGTAAATTTTCATCATATAAACAAACATTAAAGTATATTTAAAAATTTCTGGCCCCATAGCTGATAACATCAGATGTTAAAGAGTATACAAAAATCTTGAACTTTTACATGAAAATAAGCATTATAACAATAAGGGGTATATTTGATAATTATGAAGCCATCACACAGACAATTTTACAATCCATGAATAAAGAACATAACAAATAAAAATACAATGAAATTTAATTAGAAATAAAATGATTGAAGCAGTTAAAGATCACAATTGGGAAAAACAATCTACAATGAAAATTTACATTCTGCCTGTTGAGATATGACGTGAACATATTTATGTCACATTTTACTGAAAATATGTGTATTAGTATTTTGTGTTTATTTCGCAAATAATAATGCTGATTTATTAACTGTATAACCATACATTTTTTTCTTGCAATCAAGGGTTTCAAATACTTTTTCGAGACGGGAAGAACTGTTTGTACTCGTAAAAAAGAGCATCGTGCATTTTGTGAAATGCGAGAGGAATAAATCTTCTGGCAGAATATGCCTGGGAGAAAGGTAATGTTCCTGTATGGAAAAATACAACAGTTTGTAGCGGCATACTTTCCTTCGAGGGATGGCAACACCTGCTAACCAGAACCAAAACTTTTCCAATCCGGTACCAAAACTGACGCTAAGTTCGCGGCAAAGTAAGTGATTAGAGAGAGACTTCCTCGTAACGTCGACGCCTTTGCACGCGTATGTTCTTCACTACTGTACACGCTTACGTTAATCTCGGAATCCATATTATCGTTCGTATGTAATTAAAGTTCAGTTTATTCGGGACTTAATGTTTTGATATTCTGTTTGTAAACCGGCCAATTTTATCGTACACCCCACAAACACCGCGATAAGTGGTGACTCTCGGACTTTACCGCAACTTTGGATAAAATGCCAAAAGAAGAAGTACCAGGCAGCTCAACTCCACAGGAGCAACAAAGCCTCCAACTAGGAGCAGCAAAGCCTCCAACTAGGAGCAACGAAACTACACTTTGTCACGTTGAAATACGTTTTGTGCGAAAACTAGCCCTCAACAGAGGCCGCAAAATCTTTTTCAACAAGCAACAACCAAGCTGATCACAGAGCGTTTCATTTGGAAAGATATCAAAAAGGACTGTCAGGTTTGGACTCGAGCATGCATTGCATGCCAACGCTCCAAAGTCCATCGGCACACACGAGCAGCCCTAGGCGAGTTTACGGTACCCAATCAAAGATTCAAACACATAAACGTTGATATTGTTGGACCCCTACCACCATGTCATGGTTATCGTTATTTATTAACGGCAATAGATCGATTTACCAGGTGGATAGAGGCCACACCCTTGGAGGATCAGTCCGCGGACACTGTCAGCAAAGCACTAATTGGATCATGGTTCTCTCGGTTTGGCATACCGGCAAAGATAACAACAGACCAGGGTCGCCAATTCGAGAGCGAATTATTTCATTCTTTGGGAAAATACCTTGGTTTTCAAAAACATCACACATCAGCTTATCACCCACAGGCAAACGGTCTCATCGAGCGACAGCATCGTACACTCAAAACCGCTCTGAAAGCAAGAGGACAAAAATGGGAGTTGTCTTATCTAAATGACTTAATAGTAAGGCTCATCCAAATAATTTGAATTGTGCTTTAGGAAAGTTACAAACAATGAAATGTGAATTTATGAAATTTCAAGTAAAGCACTTCGGTCAGTGTATCAATATGTTTAAAGCTGCAAATAGGAGTCTTGAACTAATTAAGGAATTACTACAACACAGAACTCACACCAATTCAATGACTGAGTGTGGCAACGCTCCATTGCATGGTACTAGACTTCATAAAAATTTGCAAAAGTTGAACAACTATTAAAAAAAATCGAGGCAATATCCCTAAAGCAAATCGTTTAAGGAAAACTCCACTATATGGATTTTTAATTAGAAATAGAATGACTGAAGTAGTTAAAGATCACAATTGGGAAAAACAATCTACAATGAAAATTTACATTCTGCCTGTTGAGATATACGGCGTGAATATATTTATGTCACATTTTACTGAAAATATGTGTATTAGTATTTTTTGTTTATTTGGCAAATAATCATGCTGATTTGTTAACTGTATAACCATACATTTTTTTCTTGTAATCAAAGTTTTTAAGTAATAAACCTTCACTCGAAGTTACTGAAGTAATATTTCAAGGATGAGCGGGCAGTTGTTACTGCACATGCAGTCGAAGAACTGCTAAGGCAAGAAGCAAATGTAAATACAGTCAGTTGTGTTAGTAACATTGCACTACAGGCAGCTTTCATTAAGAATAAAAATATTGTAGTTAAAAACTACAACTGGGAAATATCAGTAACTGACGTTGCAAATTTGTATTCTGCTTATTGAGCAATATGAATTGTATAGTTGCTACATTTTTCTGAAAATCTGAGAATTAATATTTTAATGTAATGTCAGACCTAATTTATTTCTTGTAATCCAAGCTTTTAAGTATAAAGTTGTTTGCAGCATTTTGATTCTAAATACATAAAATAATTCACGTCAACCATGAATTCCACAAAGAACAACATTTGAAATGCATAGAAGGGTACATAATAAAGAAACTTTCACATATATAAAACATGACACTTTTCTTCAAAGGCATGCAGGACAATAATATAATGCAGTCAAACAAGAAAGTTTTAAGTACAATTTCCTTATGCATTAATGCCTTGAAATGTAATTTTTATTATTTTTAAAGTAAATTTTCATCATATAAACAAACATTAAAGTATATTTAAAAATTTCTGGCCCCATAGCTGATAACGTCAGATGTTAAAGAGTATACAGAAATCTTGAACTTTTACATGAAAATAAGCATTATAACAATAAGGGGTATATTTGATAATTATGAAGCCATCACACTGACAATTTTACAATCCATGAACAAAGAACACAACAAATAAAAATACAATGAAAGTTTTTGCTTTTACATCTGGGCTTCAAATACTCAAGACTTCAAATACAAAGATTAAAAATATGCATTTTTTTAAAAAGAAACATACATGTGGTAAATTTTCATTCTCGAAACCGTGATCTTCTAATCGTGTAAACATTGAAAAAACAGGCTGAAGCGCAGTTTCTCTAAAGCACTGCAACTAACTATTACTGAGACAAGGAGCTGATACCAGTAGAGTTGACTGTTTTAACAAAGCTGCACTACATACAGCTTTAATCAAGGATGCTTGTTATGGAATAGTTATGAAAAGCCCTGGTCAATCTTTCTACGTTGTTGTCAGAAATGTCTACGGACAGGCTATTCTGCGTCTTTTAAGGAAGCTGATTGTTGAGAGGTGTAGGATTGTGAGGTTTAAAGAACATCTAACTTTTAATCATTGTTGCAAAACGGAGAAACTGGTCCCAAAAGCTTTACGAATCAGACCCCTTGTCCAAACGACAGAGGGCCGCCGTATTGCCCAAAGGGCTAGCCTTCAATTTGTAGCAGCGAGGATTTCTTTGTGCCATAACAAAATCTATAACTCCCGGCTTGTGGCTGCCAGTCTTCGCCAGCGTTTTGGAATCTGTTCTTAGTAATGATGTTTTAACGACCTTAGATTCTGAAATCATCAGAGAAGAGACGGAGACCAGAGCTAAGTTTCGCTTGTGCCATGATGAGAAACTGGATAGGTTGAGAGCTGAACGAGGAGGGAATAAGCCGTCTCGAGGCAAATTCAATCCAAATTGGGTTCGAAATCTTTCCAGCCAACGTCTTAGCACTGATGAAATCTCTGTATTGTCTCGTGGCCTGAATTTCGCACCTGCGCCTTTATTTATTCCTATTCCTAAGATTCTTTCGGCAGTAGAGCCGGTTCTAGGAAGAATGGAGGCTGATGCAGCTGCTGAAATACGTTCTGAAATCTCGCAAGTGCTACTTAGAGGACGAGTACCAGAAAGTAATCTTTCGGTTGGCGAGAGGAAAGCGATAAAAGATCTGAAAGGCCGTGATGACATTGTGGTTTTGCCAGCTGATAAAGGACGATGTACTGTGGTTATGGATAGATCGACTTACGATGTAAAGGTACTGAACTTACTATCTGATGTTGATGCGTATTGTATAGTGAAGAGAGATCCGACTGGAGGTATAGAGAGGCGCACGAATGGTCTGTTGCTTAAAGTACACAGGGAGTCGAAAATTTTTGGGTCCTTGTACTCAAGACGTCGTTGCAGTTCGGGGAGAATACCCCTCTTTTATATTCTTCCTAAGATTCATAAAAGTGGTATATCTCTTCGTCCTATTGTGAGTTTTTGCAGCTCTCCGATTTACGCATTATCTAAACACCTAGCTGGGACACCTAGCTTAGTTGGACTAACAGCAGGTGCTATATCCACTACTGAGGATTTTATTTCTTCTGTTAGTGACTTACAAATCGGTACGGAAGACGTTATGATATCATTTGACGTAGTTTCACCATTCACTTGTATACCAACTTCCCTTGCGATTTCAACTGCTCTATAAAGACTGAAGAACGACGACTCTTTCTGTTCCTGATTGGAAAAGTACAAAAGTTCTTCATAAAAATGTAACTTCTCGCTATTGTAGACTCGAGTGCGGGATAGCTTTGGGAAAAACCAAAGTTGGGGTATAAATACCGAACACCTACACTTCCTTGACACTTTCGCTTGATGAAGGGAACAGTAGTTCTCGAAACGTTGCGAATATTTTTGCAGACGGTAAATATCTTTTACCTTCTTCATTTGTATTTCGTATATTCCGACCAGTGTCAAATTTTACTAGTTATATATAGATACTAGACTTCATAAAAATTTGCAAAAGTTAAACAACTATTAAAAAGTCAGTTATTATTAAGTCAGAGTATAATTGTTCTGTTAAAGGCCACGTTTTGTGCTGTCAAAAATTTTACACACATTGTAGTATAGTGGAGCTTGGAATATTAGGCCTATCGGAAAGTTCTGTCCATTTGGCAAGTGAAAGAAAATATTCTGCCCATTGAGAAATATGAATTGTATAGTTTCTACGTTTTACTGAAAATATGAGAATTAATATTTTAATGTATTGTCAGACCACATTTTTCTTGTAATCCAAGCTTTTAAATATAAAGTAGTTTGCAACATTCTGATTCTAAATACATAAAATAATTCACATCAACTATGAATTCCACAAAGAACAACATTTGAAATGCATAGAAAGGTACATAATAAAGAAACTTTCACATATATAAAACATGACACTTTTCTTCAAAGGCATGCAGGACAATAATATAATGCAGTCAAACAAGAAAGTTTTAAGTACAATTTCCTTAGGCATTAATGCCTTGAAATGTAATTTTTATCATTTTTAAAGTAAATTTTCATCATATAAACAAACATTAAAGTATATTTAAAAATTTCTGGCCCCATAGCTGATAACCTCAGATGTTAAAGAGTATACAAAAATCTTGAACTTTTACATGAAAATAAGCATTATAACAATAAGGGGTATATTTGATAATTATGAAGCCATCACACAGACAATTTTACAATCCATGAATAAAGAACATAACAAATAAAAATACAATGAAATTTAATTAGAAATAGAATGACTGAAGTAGTTAAAGATCACAATTGGGAAAAACAATCTACAATGAAAATTTACATTCTGCCTGTTGAGATATGACGTGAATATATGTGAATATGTGTCATTTTACTGAAAATATGTGTATTAGTGTTTTGTGTTTATTTCGCAAATAATAATGCTGATTTATTAACTGTATAACCATACATTTTTTTCTTGCAATCAAGGTTTTTAAATACTTTTTCGAGACGGGAAGAACCGTTTGTACTCGTAAAAAAGAGCATCGTGCATTTTGTGAAATGCGAGAGGAATAAATCTTCTGGCAGAATATGCCTGGGAGAAAGGTAATGTTCCTGTATGGAAAAATACAACAGTTTGTAGCGGCATACTTTCCTTCGAGGGATGGCAAACACCTGCCAACCAGAACCAAAACTTTTCCAATCAGAACCAAAACTGACGCTAAGTTCACGGCAAAGTAAGTGATTAGAGAGAGACTTCCTCGTAACTTCGACGCCTTTGCATGCGTATGTTCTTCACGATTGTACAAGCTTATGTTAATCTCAGAATCCATATTATCGTACATATGTAATTAAAGCTTAGTTTATTCGGGACATAATGTTTTGATATTCTGTTTGTAAACCGGCCAATTTTATCGTACACCCACGAAACCCGCGATAAGTGGTGACTCTCGGACTTTACCGCAACTTTGGATAAAATGCCAAAAGAAGAAGTACCAGGCAGCTCAACAGGAGCAACAAAGCCTCCAACTAGGAGCAGCAAAGCCTCCAACTAGGAGCAACGAAACCACACTTTGTCACATTGAAATACGTTTTGTGCGAAAACTAGCCCTCAACTGAGGCCGCAAAATCTTTTTCAACAAGCAACAACCAAGCTGATCACAGAGCGTTTCATTTGGAAAGATATCAAAAAGGACTGTCAGGTTTGGACTCGAGCATGCATTGCATGCCAACGCTCCAAAGTCCATCGGCACACACGAGCAGCCCTAGGCGAGTTTACGGTACCCAATCAAAGATTCAAACACATAAACGTTGATATTGTTGGACCCCTACCACCATGTCATGGTTATCGTTATTTATTAACGGCAATAGATTGATTTACCAGGTGGATAGAGGCCACACCCTTGGAGGATCAGTCCGTGGACACTGTCAGCAAAGCACTAATTGGATCATGGTTCGCTCGGTTTGGCATACCGGCAAAGATAACAACAGACCAGGGTCGCCAATCCGAGAGAGAATTATTTCATTCTTTGGGAAAATACCCTGGTTTTCAAAAACATCACACATCAGCTTGTCACCCACAGGCAAAGGGTCTCATCGAGCGACAGCATCGTACACTCAAAACCGCTCTGAAAGCAAGAGGACAAAAATGGGAGTTGTCTTATCTAAATGACTTAATAGTAAGGCTCATCCAAATAATTTGAATTGTGCTTTAGGAAAGTTACAAACAATGAAATGTGAATTTATGAAATTTCAAGTAAAGCACTTCGGTCAGTGTATCAATATGTTTAAAGCTGCAAATAGGAGTCTTGAACTAATTAAGGAATTACTACAACACAGAACTCACACCAATTCAATGACTGAGTGTGGCAACGCTCCATTGCATGGTACTAGACTTCATAAAAATTTGCAAAAGTTGAACAACTATTAAAAAAAATCGAGGCAATATCCCTAAAGCAAATCGTTTAAGGAAAACTCCACTATATGGATTTTTAATTAGAAATAGAATGACTGAAGTAGTTAAAGATCACAATTGGGAAAAACAATCTACAATGAAAATTTACATTCTGCCTGTTGAGATATACGGCGTGAATATATTTATGTCACATTTTACTGAAAATATGTGTATTAGTATTTTGTGTTTATTTGGCAAATAATCATGCTGATTTGTTAACTGTATAACCATACATTTTTTTCTTGTAATCAAAGTTTTTAAGTAATAAACCTTCACTCGAAGTTACTGAAGTAATATTTCAAGGATGAGCGGGCAGTTGTTACTGCACATGCAGTCGAAGAACTGCTAAGGCAAGAAGCAAATGTAAATACAGTCAGTTGTGTTAGTAACATTGCACTACAGGCAGCTTTCATTAAGAATAAAAATATTGTAGTTAAAAACTACAACTGGGAAATATCAGTAACTGACGTTGCAAATTTGTATTCTGCTTATTGAGCAATATGAATTGTATAGTTGCTACATTTTTCTGAAAATCTGAGAATTAATATTTTAATGTAATGTCAGACCTAATTTATTTCTTGTAATCCAAGCTTTTAAGTATAAAGTTGTTTGCAGCATTTTGATTCTAAATACATAAAATAATTCACGTCAACCATGAATTCCACAAAGAACAACATTTGAAATGCATAGAAGGGTACATAATAAAGAAACTTTCACATATATAAAACATGACACTTTTCTTCAAAGGCATGCAGGACAATAATATAATGCAGTCAAACAAGAAAGTTTTAAGTACAATTTCCTTATGCATTAATGCCTTGAAATGTAATTTTTATTATTTTTAAAGTAAATTTTCATCATATAAACAAACATTAAAGTATATTTAAAAATTTCTGGCCCCATAGCTGATAACGTCAGATGTTAAAGAGTATACAGAAATCTTGAACTTTTACATGAAAATAAGCATTATAACAATAAGGGGTATATTTGATAATTATGAAGCCATCACACTGACAATTTTACAATCCATGAACAAAGAACACAACAAATAAAAATACAATGAAAGTTTTTGCTTTTACATCTGGGCTTCAAATACTCAAGACTTCAAATACAAAGATTAAAAATATGCATTTTTTTAAAAAGAAACATACATGTGGTAAATTTTCATTCTCGAAACCGTGATCTTCTAATCGTGTAAACATTGAAAAAACAGGCTGAAGCGCAGTTTCTCTAAAGCACTGCAACTAACTATTACTGAGACAAGGAGCTGATACCAGTAGAGTTGACTGTTTTAACAAAGCTGCACTACATACAGCTTTAATCAAGGATGCTTGTTATGGAATAGTTATGAAAAGCCCTGGTCAATCTTTCTACGTTGTTGTCAGAAATGTCTACGGACAGGCTATTCTGCGTCTTTTAAGGAAGCTGATTGTTGAGAGGTGTAGGATTGTGAGGTTTAAAGAACATCTAACTTTTAATCATTGTTGCAAAACGGAGAAACTGGTCCCAAAAGCTTTACGAATCAGACCCCTTGTCCAAACGACAGAGGGCCGCCGTATTGCCCAAAGGGCTAGCCTTCAATTTGTAGCAGCGAGGATTTCTTTGTGCCATAACAAAATCTATAACTCCCGGCTTGTGGCTGCCAGTCTTCGCCAGCGTTTTGGAATCTGTTCTTAGTAATGATGTTTTAACGACCTTAGATTCTGAAATCATCAGAGAAGAGACGGAGACCAGAGCTAAGTTTCGCTTGTGCCATGATGAGAAACTGGATAGGTTGAGAGCTGAACGAGGAGGGAATAAGCCGTCTCGAGGCAAATTCAATCCAAATTGCGTTCGAAATCTTTCCAGCCAACGTCTTAGCACTGATGAAATCTCTGTGTTGTCTCGTGGCCTGAATTTCGCACCTGTGCCTTTATTTATTCCTATTCCTAAGATTCTTTCGGCAGTAGAGCCGGTTCTAGGAAGAATGGAGGCTGATGCAGCTGCTGAAATACGTTCTGAAATTTCGCAAGTGCTACTTAGAGGACGAGTACCAGAAAGTAATCTTTCGGTTGGTGAGAGGAAAGCGATAAAAGATCTGAAAGGCCGTGATGACATTGTGGTTTTGCCAGCTGATAAAGGACGATGTACTGTGGTTATGGATAGATCGACTTACGATGTAAAGGTACTGAACTTACTATCTGATGTTGATACGTATTGTGTAGTGGAGAGAGATGCGACTGGAAGTATAGAGGGGATCATGAATGATCTGCTGCTTAAACTATACAGGGAATTGAAAATTGATGGGTCCTTGTACTTGTGACTTTGTTGCAGTTTAGGGAGAATACCCCTCTTTTATGGTCTACTTAAGGTTCATAAAGCTGGTGTGCCTCTTCGTCCTATTGTGAGTTTCTGCAGCTCTCTGACTTACGCATTATCTAAACACCTAGCTGGAGTTCTGTCACCTTTGGTTGGACTAACAGCGGCTTCTGTATCCACTACTGAGGATTTTATTGCTTCTGTTAGTGGCTTACAAATTGGCATGGAAGATATTATGGTATCATTTGATGTAATTTCACTATTTACTTGTATACCAATTTCCCTTGCGATTTCAACTGCTCTATAAAGACTGAAGAACGACGACTCTTTCTGTTCCTGATTGGAAAGTACAAAAGTTCTTCATAAAAATGTAACTTCTCGCTACTGTAGACTCGAGTGCGGGATAGCTTTGGGGGAAAAACCAAAGTTGGGGTATAAATACCGAACGCCTACACTTCCTTGACACTTTCGCTTGATGAAGGGAACAGTAGTTCTCGAAACGTTGCGAATATTTTTGCAGACGGTAAATATCTTTTACCCTCTTCATTTGTATTTCGTATATTCCGACCAGTGTCAAAGTCTACTAGTTATATATAGATACTAGACTTCATAAAAATTTGCAAAAGTTAAACAACTATTAAAAAGTCAGTTATTATTAAGTCAGAGTATAATTGTTCTGTTAAAGGCCACGTTTTGTGCTGTCAAAAATTTTACACACATTGTAGTATAGTGGAGCTTGGAATATTAGGCCTATCGGAAAGTTCTGTCCATTTGGCAAGTGAAAGAAAATATTCTGCCCATTGAGAAATATGAATTGTATAGTTTCTACGTTTTACTGAAAATATGAGAATTAATATTTTAATGTATTGTCAGACCACATTTTTCTTGTAATCCAAGCTTTTAAATATAAAGTAGTTTGCAACATTCTGATTCTAAATACATAAAATAATTCACATCAACTATGAATTCCTCAAAGAACAACATTTGAAATGCATAGAAAGGTACATAATAAAGAAACTTTCACATATATAAAACATGACACTTTTCTTCAAAGGCATGCAGGACAATAATATAATGCAGTCAAACAAGAAAGTTTTAAGTACAATTTCCTTAGGCATTAATGCCTTGAAATGTAATTTTTATCATTTTTAAAGTAAATTTTCATCATATAAACAAACATTAAAGTATATTTAAAAATTTCTGGCCCCATAGCTGATAACCTCAGATGTTAAAGAGTATACAAAAATCTTGAACTTTTACATGAAAATAAGCATTATAACAATAAGGGGTATATTTGATAATTATGAAGCCATCACACAGACAATTTTACAATCCATGAATAAAGAACATAACAAATAAAAATACAATGAAATTCCAGTGAAATAAAATGATTGAAGCAGTTAAAGATCACAATTGGGAAAAACAATCTACAATGAAAATTTACATTCTGCCTGTTGAGATATGACGTGAACATATTTATGTCACATTTTACTGAAAATATGTGTATTAGTATTTTGTGTTTATTTCGCAAATAATAATGCTGATTTATTAACTGTATAACCATACATTTTTTTCTTGCAATCAAGGTTTTCAAATACTTTTTCGAGACGGGAAGAACCGTTTGTACTCGTAAAAAAGAGCATCGTGCATTTTGTGAAATGCGAGGAATAAATCTTCTGGCAGAATATGCCTGGGAGAAAGGTAATGTTCCTGTATGGAAAAATACAACAGTTTGTAGCGCGGCATACTTTCCTTCGAGGGATGGCAACACCTGCTAACCAGAACCAAAACTCTTCCAATCCGGAACCAAAACTGACGCTAAGTTCGCGGCAAAGTAAGCGATTAGAGAGAGACTTCCTCGTAACGTCGACGCCTTCGCACGCGTATGTTCTTCACAGCTGTACAAGCTTATGTTAATCTCGGAATCCATATTATCGTACATATGTAATTAAAGCTTAGTTTATTCGGGACATAATGTTTGATATTCTGTTTGTAAACCGGCCAATTTTATCGTACACCCCCACAAACTCCGCGATAAGTGGTGACTCTCGGACTTTACCGCAACTTTGGATAAAATGCCAAAAGAAGAAGTACCAGGCAGCTCAACGCCGCAGGAGCAGCAAAGCCTCCAACTAGGAGCAACGAAACTAAACTTTGTCACGTTGTTATACGTTTTGTGCGATAACTAGCCCTCTACTGAGGCCTCAAAATCTTTTTCAACAAGCAACAACCAAGCTGATCACAGAGCGTTTCATTTGGAAAGATATCAAAAAGGACTGTCAGGTTTGGACTCGAGCATGCATTGCATACCAACGCTCCAAAGTCCATCGGCACACACGAGCAGCCCTAGGCGAGTTTACGGTACCCAATCAAAGATTCAAACACATAAACGTTGATATTGTTGGACCCCTACCACCATGTCATGGTTATCGTTATTTATTAACGGCAATAGATCGGTTTACCAGGTGGATAGAGGCCACACCCTTGGAGGATCAGTCCGCGGACACTGTCAGCAAAGCACTAATTGGCTCATGGTTCGCTCGGTTTGGCATACCGGCAAAGATAACAACAGACCAGGGTCGCCAATTTGAGAGCGAATTATTTCATTCTTTGGGAAAATACCTTGGTTTTCAAAAACATCACACATCAGCTTATCACCCACAGGCAAGCGGTCTCATCGAGCGACAGCATCGTACACTCAAAACTATACTCTGAAAGCAAGAGGACAAAAATGGGAGTTGTCTTATCTAAATGACTTAATAGTAAGTTTCATCCAAATAATTTGAATTGTGCTTTAGGAAAGTTACAAACAATGAAATGTGAATTTATGAAATTTCAAGTAAAGCACTTTGGTCAGTGTATCAATATGTTTAAAGCTGCAAATAGGAGTCTTGAACTAATTAAGGAATTACTACAACACAGAACTCACACCAATTCAATGACTGAGTGTGGCAACGCTCCATTGCATGGTACTAGACTTCATAAAAATTTGCAAAAGTTAAACAACTATTAAAAAAATGGAGGCAATATCCTTAAAGCAAATCGTGTAAGGAAAACTCCACTATATGGATTTTTAATTAGAAATAGAATGACTGAAGTAGTTAAAGATCACAATTGGGAAAACCAATCTACAATGAAAATTTACATTCTGCCTGTTGAGATATACGGCGTGAATATATTTATGTCACATTTTACTGAAAATATGTGTATTAGTATTTTGTGTTTATTTGGCAAATAATCATGCTGATTTGTTAACTGTATAACCATACATTTTTTTCTTGTAATCAAAGTTTTTAAGTAATAAACCTTCACTCGAAGTTACTGAAGTAATATTTCAAGGATGAGCGGGCAGTTGTTACTGCACATGCAGTCGAAGAACTGCTAAGGCAAGAAGCAAATGTAAATACAGTCAGTTGTGTTAGTAACATTGCACTACAGGCAGCTTTCATTAAGAATAAAAATATTGTAGTTAAAAACTACAACTGGGAAATATCAGTAACTGACGTTGCAAATTTGTATTCTGCTTATTGAGCAATATGAATTGTATAGTTGCTACATTTTTCTGAAAATCTGAGAATTAATATTTTAATGTAATGTCAGACCTAATTTATTTCTTGTAATCCAAGCTTTTAAGTATAAAGTTGTTTGCAGCATTTTGATTCTAAATACATAAAATAATTCACGTCAACCATGAATTCCACAAAGAACAACATTTGAAATGCATAGAAGGGTACATAATAAAGAAACTTTCACATATATAAAACATGACACTTTTCTTCAAAGGCATGCAGGACAATAATATAATGCAGTCAAACAAGAAAGTTTTAAGTACAATTTCCTTATGCATTAATGCCTTGAAATGTAATTTTTATTATTTTTAAAGTAAATTTTCATCATATAAACAAACATTAAAGTATATTTAAAAATTTCTGGCCCCATAGCTGATAACGTCAGATGTTAAAGAGTATACAGAAATCTTGAACTTTTACATGAAAATAAGCATTATAACAATAAGGGGTATATTTGATAATTATGAAGCCATCACACTGACAATTTTACAATCCATGAACAAAGAACACAACAAATAAAAATACAATGAAAGTTTTTGCTTTTACATCTGGGCTTCAAATACTCAAGACTTCAAATACAAAGATTAAAAATATGCATTTTTTTAAAAAGAAACATACATGTGGTAAATTTTCATTCTCGAAACCGTGATCTTCTAATCGTGTAAACATTGAAAAAACAGGCTGAAGCGCAGTTTCTCTAAAGCACTGCAACTAACTATTACTGAGACAAGGAGCTGATACCAGTAGAGTTGACTGTTTTAACAAAGCTGCACTACATACAGCTTTAATCAAGGATGCTTGTTATGGAATAGTTATGAAAAGCCCTGGTCAATCTTTCTACGTTGTTGTCAGAAATGTCTACGGACAGGCTATTCTGCGTCTTTTAAGGAAGCTGATTGTTGAGAGGTGTAGGATTGTGAGGTTTAAAGAACATCTAACTTTTAATCATTGTTGCAAAACGGAGAAACTGGTCCCAAAAGCTTTATGAATCAGACCCCTTGTCCAAACGACAGAGGGCCGCCGTATTTCCCAAAGGGTAGCCTTCAATTCGTAGCAGCGAGGATTTCTTTGTGCCATAACAAAATCTATAACTCCCGGCTTGTGGCTGCCAGTCTTCGCCAGCGTTTTGGAATCTGTTCTTAGTAATGATGTTTTAACGACCTTAGATTCTGAAATCATCAGAGAAGAGACGGAGACCAGAGCTAAGTTTCGCTTGTGCCATGATGAGAAACTGGATAGGTTGAGAGCTGAACGAGGAGGGAATAAGCCGTCTCGAGGCAAATTCAATCCAAATTGCGTTCGAAATCTTTCCAGCCAACGTCTTAGCACTGATGAAATCTCTGTGTTGTCTCGTGGCCTGAATTTCGCACCTGTGCCTTTATTTATTCCTATTCCTAAGATTCTTTCGGCAGTAGAGCCGGTTCTAGGAAGAATGGAGGCTGATGCAGCTGCTGAAATACGTTCTGAAATTTCGCAAGTGCTACTTAGAGGACGAGTACCAGAAAGTAATCTTTCGGTTGGTGAGAGGAAAGCGATAAAAGATCTGAAAGGCCGTGATGACATTGTGGTTTTGCCAGCTGATAAAGGACGATGTACTGTGGTTATGGATAGATCGACTTACGATGTAAAGGTACTGAACTTACTATCTGATGTTGATAC
>QLNU02015360.1:253686325-253697973 GCA_006491805.2 Dysdera silvatica
GATCTACATTATTATAAAAATGTATAACAAACATGTGGTCTATTGAAACGCAGTTTGCGGTAAAAGGAAGATCAACTCAAAAAGTATTTTTATATGGGCTCCTTTAGTTGATCGAAGAATGTCCAGTGGGTAACAGATTTCTGCCAGGTGTTGCTTAAGCCGGGTAACAGTTCAGATTGCAAGGGTTATCCTTAGTTTCAAAACGGCAATATTAGGAACGAGTATCTGGTACACAATATCTTTCACATAACTCCACGAAAAGAAATCCGGTAGGATAATGTCGGGTGATCTTGGGAACAATGACATCGATCCACTACAGCCAATTGATCAGCAAGGAAAAGCAGTATCAAGCAATTTTCGTACGCTTCAGGCCCTGTAACTATGTTCTCCATGAAGAAAAAGGGCCGATAACGATGTTATGTAACAAACCACACCAAACGTTAACCTTGGGGCTGTCTCGTTCATACTCTACCCAGAGCCGACGAGAGGGGGGACAGAGGCTGCAGCCCGGGGACTCGGATGAAGTCTAGGGGCTCGGGCTGGCAAGGACCTATGCTGGGGAAGGCCCGACCCATGGAAGGGGTCATGAGAGCAGGTCAAAGTAAGCCTGTGGGCTCGCATTGGCTATCGGCGCCCCTGACTCCACCACACTACATGGGTTTTCAGAGACCAGTGGCGTTGCGTGACTATTTCGTTTGGGTATGCTATACATGTTACAAAATTAACGTTAATGTAAACAGTTGATTACATTGTTATCGATGTTTGAAAGAAGTGGCGGTTCTAGGGTAGAGTTCCCAAGTATAACTGGATTTTATTTTATAATTATAAAGAACAAATTTAAAGGGCTCCACTGCACATCATTGGCGGTTATGCCCCACTTTTGTTGTTGTTGTTGTTGTCGTCCAGCACCGCCACTGTTCGAAAGGTTTAAATATGCACATCACATCAGGACTCACCTTACTTGGTTCCATATAATTAATTGTAGGATATCATTGAATGCTTTAATTTATCAGTTAACACAATTTCAAATATGCTCAACACAATTTCAAATAGACCAACGGATAAGTTTTTCATACGCCATTTATTTGAAAAACGCACAGAATTTGCATTTTGTGGGCCTCTTTTGCGTTTGCGTTCCCCGATAACATGAATGAATTCTCTTCAAGGCCGAAAAAGAAAGTTCGACTGTAGCGGTTGGGCTTGGAAGTGACATGATAAGTTCTGCTAACTTATGAATTTCTTAAAATGTAACTTGAAGTTGATTTTCATTCATAAATTTTAAGTCATAAACAAGATTCACAGCAAACTCATCAGAAATAAATAATACTTTATTTCGTTTTTAAACGAATATAATCAAAAATCTGGCTATAGAAATCCTTTAAGCTTTCTGAAATGTTATTGGGAAACATCTTCGCAAATTGGCCTTACTTTTGGCTACAAAGAAGTTGAAAAAAATCAAGTTCCGAAAGCGAAGAATATCTTTCTTTCATCTGCAGATAAATGCAGTTGACTATTTACTGGTACAATCGAAAACTTGAGCTCTTCTTCTCTTCAGACCTTTCTGTCTTTAAGCCTCGGTTCAACAATTGCCCGCTTTTTTTTAATGCAGAAAGTCAAATATCTTCAAATCCATGCTCCCTGTCATTTCTGAACTGCTCTATAGTATCATAAACATCCTTACAACAATACACTATATTATAGGATGGATTTGGCTTTATATTAATCAAGACTACTTTTTTAACAACGTTTTAAACTATTTTTTAAGCAACGTTTTAACCTTGTGCTGTCACACGTGCCTTGTATTCCTCTGTAAGTAGTTTTCTATAACGCGTGTTTTCATACTTTGATTGACAACTACAGGAACATTATTCGTAAAATACAAACTTTTGGTAAATGTTTGACGACTGTGATAGGCCATAGCGCGATTCTCTCTCGAACATTGAAACACTTATTTCAGATTCTTCATCAGCAAATGCAACTGATTGGAATCTTTTCTATTTTATTTGCATTTATGTATTTTCATTTTATTTGCCAGAGATTAAATGTTTTCATGTGTTAAATATGTAGTTTATCACCGCATCATTACTCATGATTTATCATACATCATTTATCACTGCGCGTCATATTAATTTTTCTGCAATTCCTGGTATTATTATATACACTTAATTTATTTTATTTTTATTTGTTAATTTAATTATCACTCAATTTATTAATTCATATGATTTAATAATCATATGAATTTAATAATCACTTAATTTAATTATATTATTTCAATTTCTTATTTTTAATAAATTTATTGATCATTTTTAATGTAATTAGTTTACTATACCATGAATATTTTCGAGCCTTTTCTGCGTGCAACTAAATAACGGAACTAAGTAAGTTGGAGTTGGCTTAAATTCGGCCAACTTAAGAGCAGAGACGCAAAATCCAATCAAAACAACGCAAGTTCTACTTGAAGGACGATTCAAGTATCGTCCACAACCAATAAAAAGCCGTCATTGTCAGGTGTTGGACGACCACCGCTCAGCTTGGCAAATGTTGCCAACCTTGTCTCCCGTACTAAAATCGAAGCGACACCAAAAAATCTAGCGCTAAAGCTGGATTTTTTGACAATCCAATTGTGCATATGTTAAAGCAGGGGTCTTCAACCTTTTTCAGTCCAAGGGCCAATTTTGCTTATTCTTGGTAGCTCGCGGGCCGCATTACTGTACCAGCAATATTAAGACTATAGAAAAGCGAATCTGGGCAACACCTCCTGAGATAAGAAAGCCACCGAACCGCTTCGTGACGTCACTACCCATAGGCCAAACTCAGAGCCCAGAAATTACTACTGTAAGATAGAAAAAGACTGCAAAAACAGTTTTCATGGGGGAAGAATTAGTAACCTGAATTAACGTTCAGGAACACGTTATTTTCATTCTTACTCTTAATTTTATTTACGATATAAATGATATAATTCTCTTCATCATTTTGTCGTCTTAATTTCATTTACGTATAAAAGCAAACAGAATAATTTATAATTAAAGAGGTATTATACAGTTTGACAATTCAGTTTAATATTTAATTTTATAATTCATAACGTTCGTGATTTTTGTTTAAAAAAATAGGATTTATTTTTTGTTTACTATTTTCCAACCTTTAAAATAATTTTATAAAAATTTCTTTTTAAGAGGAAAACAATATCGAAATTAATAACTAAAACAGCGATTATAATACTATATTATTAACGCGTCCGAAAGCTTGAGTGATCTTTTTCATTGCTATTTTACCAGTGTTTAACCTTTTGTATGTAAATATACTTATCTATATTTAATTAAAGGCAGTTTTCAGTAAATGCTCTGTAAAGAATTTAAATATTGTTGCCCAATTTTTTTTTAATAAAATCATGGGCTCATTTTACCAAAATTGAAGTTTTCTTTAATTATTCCTAAAATATTCACACTTTAACAGGAAACACATGAGACTTTTAAAAGTTTTATGTAGACGATTTAAAAAGACAGAGAATTGGAACATTTTAGATTTATAAAAGTTATTAGTTCTAAAAATTGAAATATACTTTAGATTTACATTATTCAACTAATTTTAAGAAACAAAAGTTTTTTTTATTTAAGTAACATATTCTATTCCGTGAATATAAATTTCTTAAATCAGACTAAATAATTTGATAAGGCAGATGTTTCTTGTGAAAAATCATTGATTTAAATCAATGATCCCTAAATTATAATAACATGGATGTACATACACATACTTGTACTTCATAATAATAAAGCTTATTAGAATTAAGACTTGTCTTGAATGTTTAATGCATGCAATCATACTAAAGGATAGAACATTTTACTTGCAAATAAAATCAGTGTTAAATAATTTAATTACGGATCAGTTTCCAACAGAAATATAACATTTTAAAGTGCAAAATTGAATTTCTTTAATAAGTATACATACACGAAGCAAAAACTACAGAATTTGTTATAAAAACAATTTAATAACAATAATTTGTTTATACACAAGGCAAAAAGTATCAAATATTTGTAGGTTCCAGTTTAATTGATCTTCGATTGTTAATCCAAGAAATTTAATTGAGTTAACTCTCTCTAGGATGTTATCGTTGAATTTTATTTTGTTAGGTTGATTAGTAAATTTTTTATTTTTAGTATGGAAGATTATATATTTTGTTTTATTTGTATTTATTATTAAGTTGTTGTCATTAAACCATTGTTCACAGGATGTTAACTTTGCGTTTATGTTATTAATTCTTTGATCTATGTTATTTCCATTTGTTAACTAGATGATATCGTCAGCAAATAACAGGAGTCCCCCATCAAGATTTATTAAGTAATTTATTGCGATTAAAAAAATTAACGGTCCGAGGATTGTTCCCTGAGGAACATCTAATTTGTTTATCAATGATTTCGATTGAATATTCTCAATTTTAACTATTTGCTGTCTATTTGTTAAATAGCTATCAATCAGTTTATACATTCGGCCTCTTATACCATAATTAAGTAATTTTGTTCTTAAGATATTTCTGTTAGTTACGTCAAACGCTTTGCTCAGATCGAAGAAAATCCATAAGTAATTTTGTTTTCTTCCATATTTTTTTGAATATTATTAATTGCTCTTAATAGGATTTCTTCAGTTCATTTTTTTTGGAAACCGTTTTTTTATGGATAGTTTATATTTATTAAAAAAATCTATTAGTCTATTATATATTACCTTTTCAGTTAATTTAGAAAATACTGACATGATTGCTATTGGTCTGTAGTTTTCTTTTAAGTAGTTATTACCCTTTTTAAAAATTGGTCTAATTACTGCTGTTTTCAATTCATCAGGACAGATTCCCGTGTTAAATATATCATATATTGTTATCGGTAATGGTTTTTTTAATTCATTTTTACATAGTTAAATTACTTTTGGAGATAAATCGTCAAATCCTGGTCCTTTTCTTATATTTATTTTATTTAGTTCTTTCTCTCTTTCGTGTTCAGTTGTGTTTTCTAAGTAAAAGATTTCTATAATATTTGTGCTTAAATACTTTTTATAGTTATCAGTTACTGATTGACTTATATTTAATTCCTTATCAATGGTTGTGCAATAATTGTTAAATTCATCTACTATTAAGTTCGTATTATTTGTTCTGGTATCGTTTATTATTAGTTTTATTTTATTTTCATTTTTGTTATTTGTTTTACCCAATAATTTGTGAATTATTCTCCATTTTTGCGTGGTATTTTTTGTTGATAATTGTTCAAGATAGTAGTTATTTTTTATATTTTATTTCCTTGTTTAGTTTGTTTCTGTGTTTAGTAAAATCATCCCATCTTTTATTGTTCTTTCATTCATAAATTTTTTGTATGAATTTTTTTTCGTTATTATTTTTTTCTTTAAAATTGAATTAAACCATTCAGGATTATTTTTATTATTTAGTACTTTAGTTTTTTTAGGAAAGCTTTTGTTATATAATTCCTTTATTCTTAATGCAAATTTTTCATAAATAGATGTTCGAGAATTAATAGACGGTACATCAAAAGTTTGCTAGTCTATTTATAATAATGCCCCTTGAAATTTTTTAATATTTTTTGATTAAAATTTCTAATCTTTTTTAATTTTTTTGTACGTTGAATTATAGTTTTCATGTTTATTAAAATCGTTCTATGATCACTTATCATTTCATCTGAAATCGATGTAGAACAGTTATCTGTGTTAGTAAAATCTAGGTCTATTTTACTTGAACTTGTTATTGTTATTGTAGTAGGTTCTCTTATTTTATTTATTAGTCCGTGTGATTCCATTAAGTTTAATAGTTTTGATGAATCGTTATTTTTTTTTGTAATGTCCACGTTGAAATCTCTAATTATAAAAATTTGTTTTCCTTGAGTATTATTCTCTAGTAGCTTTTCCAGTTTTTCGAAAAAAAATTTTATTTGAATTTGGTGGCCTATATAATGTTAGGATTTTTAGTCCATTTATGATAATTGTCAGTATTTCAACGTCTTCGGTTAGTTCTGTTTCATTACTTATCATATCTACATCTAATTCATCTTTCACATAGACCGATATACCACCTTCTTTTTAATAAAATCTCAGTAAATAATTATTAAAATTTATTACTATTTCATTTGTTTTTCAAGTTTCGACTATACAGATTATTTCTGGAGTATTGCAATGTTGTATTATTTCTTCAACCTGTTTAATTTTGTTGTTCAGACTATTTGCGTCACATGTATTTTACTGAGATAGGATTTGTTTTATTATCATTAGATGGTAGTTTATGTTTTTCGTGAATTAGTTTTTTTTCTAATTATATTTCTTTTTCCCTTTTTATTTTTCTTATGAATTAAATTGTTAATGAGTTTCTCATTATTCAGTATTTCCTTTTTGTCATTTGTGTTATTTTATACCACAAGTCGGTGAGTTCATCAATATTTTTTATTTCACAAGTTTCAGAATTTTCATTTTTTCTCATTTTTATACGTCCTTTTGTTGTCCATACGAATTTCCAGTTATTATTTTTTTGAAATAATCTTGCCTCTCTAAAGATTTTTGCATTTTTTTCAGTTAAATGTTCATTTATATGTATATTTTCATTAAGTTGCATTGAACACATGCCTGTTTTGAATTTGATATTTTTTCTTTGATTCCAGAATTCGTCTCTTTTTTCTATTTTTACAAACCATATTAGCAATTTACTTTTTCCTTGTTTATTGACTTGTAATCTATGTGATGTATCGATATCTTTTTCTGATAAATCTATGTTTAGTTCTTTGCTAATCTTTAAGGTTTCATCAATGTGATTTCGTTTTGCTTTGATGGTAGTCCGTCAATTATTAGGTCCCTTCTCATTCCATATATTTCTGATTTATCAATTCTTTGTTCGATGTTATGTTGGATTTCATAAAATTGTTGTATTTCCTTATCAATGTTGTTGTTATCATTGTTACTATTGTTTATATGATCGCTAACTTCTGTTGATATTTCCAATATTTTTGTTTCTAATTGATTATTTGTTAGAATGACATTTTCGTTTATTAATTTACGTTTCTCTTGCTCTTCTTTAATTTGATTTAGGGCTATATTTGATTGTTCAATTTTTGATAGTAGTGAATCTATTTTATTATCTGTGTATTTTTTGTTATTTTCGATTTGTGATTTGATTTCTGTAATTTCCTTATAGATTTGGAGCATCAGGTTGTTGTCTGTTTGATTAGAATTCATTTCTCAAGATAGAATTTCTTTTCCAATTGACTAAGTTAAAATTCCTTGTTATTCAATCAATATGCATAGTAAATACAATAATTCAGTTGAGTTATGATTCAGTTATATACAAATCAATTACCGAGCATCACCATGTAACCGCATTAGAAAAAATTACAAGAGTATTTAAAATCTTTATCAATTAAAACTCTGTTAAAATGGAAAATTGTTAAAAATATCTAAGTTGCCAATAATCCAGAACCGACACTGTATAAACCGTGAACACGATAATCAACCACTACGATTTAATCACGCTCGATTAAAATCAACTTAAAAGAGTAAAATTCCATATCAATAAGTTATGATAAAAATAATGTGTAATTAAAATTCCAAGCAGAAATTTAAAATTGAGCTATTCCTCCTCTGATCAAATCCACAATGAAAGTAAAAACCCAATTATCGAGCAATGTTTGATAATGCACCTTTGTAACTCAAGTTCAAAAATTCCTCAAATTCGAGTAAAAATCCTATACAAGTTGACATATTAAGAACTATTTGAAAAAGTTTTGTATGTAGACTATTTAGTTATTCACTTGCTAGATAATAATAGAGCTAGATAATAATCAGGATCTGGGATAAAAAGGTTGGCTAATTTTTTCAGTGACAGACGACTTAACTTTCAGTTTTATAATCGGCCTCTTTCATGTAACATGGCAAAAAATAAATATTTCATATAAAATTGTATTCCTCTTTCGCTTTGCCATTTCCCATGTTATATGGGGTCGGCGTTATGGTCCTTTAATCTTCTCTTCCACAATCTTCTATCCAATGCCTCTTCTCTACTCCATCCATACTCTTCCAGCAGAGGCGGATACAGGCTTTTAAAAAGGGGGGCCCAATTTCTCTTCCTCCATATATCATCATCAACATAATAATGTCTGTGTATATATATATATATATTAATTAGTTACATTAACTATATAATATATTTATATAGATCCCCCCTTTCCCCCGCTAACAGCGCCCATGGTCATATCCCTTATTATTAGCGATATATAATACAAATATTAATTTAATATTATATAGGTTAATATTAATTTATAAACTCCCTTATTATGTGAGAGTTACTTGATTTTACAAAAAATTCTATTTTCGAAAAAACATTGTAACTTTTTTTTTTTTTTTTTGTTTGATACCCACCAAAATTTAAATGATTAAATGGGAAATTAAAGCAAAAAATTACATTTCTGTTTTGAGAGTATCATGTTTCCAAATTATAAAGCATGATGTTAACCATACAACGCTTCTCAAAAAATTTAGCTACATAATTTTCATTTCATCGCAATTTTTAATTAATTAAAAGCAGTTATTGAGAAAACACAAACATTTTCAATCTTTCCACAATGGAAATATTTACAGATTAATCACGATAACAGTTTACTGAAAATTTTGATTTTTTGACATTTGACAATTTAAAAATTGTCGTTCATGACTAATTTTTAAAAATTAAAAAAAAATCACATTTATATAAAAATTAAATTACAAAAATGATGGTACGTATTAGGGTGCTCAATGCAATTTTTAAACTGCTTAAAAATATTTGTAAAAATACATACAGTCAAACCAGGTAAAAATAAATGCAGTCGAACTAGGGGCGGACTCGGTCTTCTCAAAGGGCGCATACCATGGATTTTCGGAGGGCTCGAGTTCTATCGCCCACGAGGGCGCATCAGCCCGGGGGCGGGTGGTCTAGTCCGCCCCTGCATATAGCCTACTTTTATAACAAAAGCAAAATTGAAAGAACATACCTCAGCTAGTGAGCTATTTGCTTGTAAAGTACTCAATTTCTTGCGGTTTTCCTGTGGCAATTCCTTGTTTGAATCTTCAGTTGAAAGATCATTAGAATCTATTTGATCACTCGATTTAACTCTTCTACTCTGAAGAAACGCTTGCAATGAAGTTTGCCTTTTCATTTTTAAGGCATCTATTTTATATCTGTTTAGTTTAATTATATAATATTATATGCATCACTCTTTGTCTATAATAATTTCACATTACCTTTATTTAAAAATTTTGTATATACATAAATATATTTTTTCATCATAAGTACAGAGCGCACAAAATAGGTACCTACTACTTACAAATGCAAGGGTCTACTATACGTATAGAATTGAGTGACTTTATTGACATTGTTCAGTCAGGAACTGGTTTTATTGTTATGACCTATAAGTTTCATCGGATTTTTCTCTCAGACGATGTGGTGTCGATTTCAAAATTTGTTTATTGCCTTGGGAAACGACTATTAAGTTATAATCCCGGGATAGCGTTAACAAGTGTGTGTTACACAGACAAAATATTTGCCTTCGTTAGCGGCTCCTTCGTGAAAACGTTCCTTTTGGAGATGTTCCCCACCCGTGGGACGAACATCGCCAAAAGGAACGTTTCCACGAACTGGGGGTCACCCCTCCAATTCCCATAAGGTGGCCTCGTTGCTATGTTGAACACTGTATAGCTTAGGAAATAAATCTCTTTGTGTTTCCCTGCCCTCTCAAAATCTACCCGCCCCCTGAAAACTGAATTTTTTTGAAAGGATTGAAATCATCCATTTTCTAATAATCGCTCAAATTTACTTGGCAAAAAACTTTTTATTTATTTTTGAATAGGCAAATATGTTTATTTATTTATTTGCATTATTATTTTATCTTTTTTTTTAAATTTCAATTGATAAATGGCAAAAGAGAGGATAATGATATAAAATTACAATTGACTAGAGGAAGGGGGTGCCGGGCTCCTCCCCTAAATCCGCCTATGTCTTCCAGATCTTTCGTCACTTTATCCTTCCATCTCAGATGTGGTCTTCCCCTCTTCCTCTCACCAATTACCACCAGTCTATCCAATACCTTTACCACATATTCCTCATTTTTCCGCTCCATATGCCCAAGCCATCTTAACCTATGTTCTTGTATTTTTCTTCCTATGGGTCCAACCTTGACCGTACCTCTAATTAGGTTATTCCTTATTTTATCCCTCCTTGTAACACCATTCATCCACCTCAACATTCTCATCTCAGCCACTTCCATCTTCCTTTCATGCGCTCTTGTAATTGGCTAAGTTTCCGCCCCGTATAACATTGCAGGTCTGACCACAGTTTTGTACAATTTTCCTTTCATCCTACCGCTTACTTTCCTATCACAGAGCACTCCACTCATCTTTCTCCAATTTAACCACCCACATTAGATTCTGTATTGTATCTCTGTGGTCAAAACTCAATCGCAGCCTATGAACGATCCAAGATACTTATATTTTTGTGCCGATGGTAATCCTTCATCTTGTAGACCTATGCTACTTACGCTTTCTCCATTTAGTGCCACATATTCTGTCTTTGTTTTGCTTATTCTCAAACCTCTAACACTTTCCCCCATTCCTCGGTTTTCCTTTCTACTTTTTCACAGGATGTTTCGCATAGTACAATGTCATCTGCAAACAGCATACTCCATGGTGCATTACAGTTTACGTCTTTCACTAAAACATCCATTATCAGATCAAATAAGTAAGGACTGAGAGCTGAACCCTGGTGCAGTCCAACCTTTACCGGGAACCCTTCTGTCAAACCTACACTACTTCTGATGTAAGTTTCTACTCACTTCATACATTTCCTTTACATGTCTAACATACTTCTCTGATACTCCCTTTTTTCTCATACACCTCCATATCTCTTGTCTAGGTACTCTATCATATGCCTCCTCCAAATCTATGAACATCATATGTAACTCTGCTCGCATCTCTCTACATCGTTCCATGAGCTGCCTCAGTACAAATATAGCGTCCGTTGTTCCTCTGCCTGGCATAAAACCAAACTGTTCAGTGCCTATATCTGTCTCCTTTCTAATCCTCGTTTTCACAATTCTTTCCCATATCTTCAGTGAGTGGGCCATCAGCTTTATTCCTCTGTAGTTACCAAATTCTTGCACATCACCTTTACCTTTATATATTGGTACAACAATACTCTTTCTCCACTCATACGGTATCTTCTCCTGTTGCCACAATTTTTTCGTAAGGTCTCACAGGATATCTATTCCTTCATCCCCAAGCTTTTCCATACCTCTACCGGGATCTGTTCCATACCTGTTGCTTTCCCGTTTTTCATTTTCCTAAGCACCGTTTCCACTTCATTTCTGCCTATCTCCCCCCACCTCTTTTTCAATCGCTCTTCCATCATCAAATAACACACTTGAGTTTTCTTCGTTTAGTAATTTACTAAACTATTTTCTCCATCTTTCTCTAATCCATGATTGTTCCCGTATTACTTTTCCTCTATCATCTTTTATATAAAGTCCTTTGACCCTTTATTTCTCACTTTAGCTATTCTTATTAACTGCCTCTCTCCGTCTTTTCTTTCCATTTCTTCATACGCATCTTCCACCGTTTTCGCTTTGGTCACAGCTTTCTTTGAC
>QLNU02015360.1:253698073-253751357 GCA_006491805.2 Dysdera silvatica
AAAATTTCCCCAAAAAACTTTTAAATCAATTTTTAAAAAATTCAAAACAAAATGGGGGCTCATAATACCTTCCTTCTTCTCTATATATGCACACACACACACATTCAAACCCCTCATCGATGGAAACTCACGGAATAGAAAAATTTAGAATGTATATTTATTTAATATTAAAAATCGGGGTGACCTTATCTGAGGGTGGCCGTTAAGAAGTCCTTTTAAGAGAGGTAGACCTTTTAATAAAGAAAAGTCATGAAATAAAAACAGACGAATACGTAAATTAACAGAATTGCTGACATGTCTTTCTAATCCAAACCTGTAACGCGGGGTTCAGGGATCTCTGATTCTGTTAAAGTAATCCCGATTATGAGAAAATTGGCCCATTTTTATTAAAGAAGCAAGCGAACGAATTGTTGAGATGATTACACTCAAGCTGTTAAGTTATTACTTTGTATAATGTCAGGAGATTATAACTACATCGGCGACACATTTCCAGTAAAACGTCTTTGTATTTGCATTGATATCAATAAGAGTAAACTGTCAACGGAAGGGCAATTTAAAATTTTAGCATCGTGAAACCTAGTTTTCGAATGTTAATCAGTATAAGAGTTAATAAGAAGTAAATTGACTTTTAAAGCAACAGAAGAAGAGAGCGCCATACTTATGGCCATATTTCGTGCTTTAAGCCAATTATCAGTCTAATAATTTTGTGAAGCAAGGTTTCTCTGATAATTTACTGAAATGGAATAACCTACGCAGGCCTGTAATTAGGGAGAAGAGGCAAATGGGGCAAAGTAAGGGGCATGTGGGGCATAGTGCACTTGGGGACTCACAAGTATAAAATGATTGTTAGGAGCGGTGCAGAATTTAAATATTATGTCACGATAAATCCAAATAAATATGATACTCCTTTGATATTTTTTTTAGTTTATTGCAACTACAAATACTGCAATATTAGCATATATCAAGATTTGTATTTTAAATTTTATGGAGCGGGAATTAAATGGTAGTGGAAGAAATATATAAAACTGGTTTATACAAATGTGTATAAAAAGAGTTTTATACGTTATTAAATTTTAACAATTTTCAGTATTTTAAAATTATGCCATTATTTTTATATACATATAGCTCAATAGGGCATTTGGGGCACAAGCATTTGGGGCAACTGGAGCAGTGTGATATCTAGGAATCTCGTTTAGGGGAATTCCGAAACTGAGGGGGGCGAACCAGAATGGTACTTTAGTCTTTTAGAATTCCTCGTCCTGGAATGCGAAATCGGCGATGGGGTTTCTTTAGCCACCACAAAGATACCATTTCGAACCCTGTTTCATCACTGGGAGTTTCCAGTATTTCCATAGAAACACATATACAGTGATAAAGGTTATCTACACCAAACCGTTGGCGAAGACGGTTGCATACTCAAGCAAGAAGTGAAAAAGGTTGCTCCACATTAGTAGATGACGGGCATGTCAGTACAATCCTTGCACCAAGCACAAGGTTTGGATATGGCGCATTCTCAACTACAGCATTTTCATGGTATGTTGCCGAATCTTGGAACACCATATGAGCGCCCAATTAACTGTCCTCCTTCTTCATGGCGCATGGGTATCTAAAATACATTGGCCATTCCTTCATTAGTTCCCCTTTCAACTCCTAAGAATTGAAGCATGTCAGCGATTTCTGACATCTCCTACTACATTAGTTTATAACCTGTACTTGTATTATTTATACTTGATCAACGGCTACTAGAACTTGAACTTATAAATCTATTGGTTAAAATATTTTACGGTTGTAATTTCTCACTCACCAACCCACGCTTTGGCGAACATAGCTACGCCAAGCTTTACCGTTGGCGAAAGAAGGGGGTTCTTAGGGAGCATAGATACCCAATTTTATAATACTAGTAAATGAGATTTTGTTAATTGTAAAATTGTTTTTTATATAAATTTTTCATATGTTAAAAGCTATGAAGTTCATATTCATTGCAAAAAAAAAAAAAAAAAAATTAATTATTCATTCATTATGTTTGCAAATTCCAGAAAATAAAATAAATGCATGAAACGATTCAAAGAACAAAAAATGGTATAATTTGTAAACTGAAACATGTTCACTTAATTATTGGCGTCTGAGAAATTAAGGTACGTTTGCTTGATGCATTTGGCTTCTTGGTTTACTTTGAGGTTACTGTGAAGTGCAAAACTCCATTCTTGGTAAAGATTGCTTTATAAAAGTAATAATGTATGAGTGGAGAGACCCGTATGCGTTACTTTTAAACAATATATATAATCAATCTTCTAAACACATGAACTGGAAAAAAATATGACTCGGTTATTACAGGTGGAATGAAATATTGATTTTTGTGGAGGAACGAATAAAAAAATATAAATTAAGTGTACCAAGTATTTGTGTGTGTGGAAGCAAGGGCGGACACAGGGGTCATGACCCCAAAATATATTTTTTCACTGTAAAAAATTCCAACTTTCATGATAAATGAAGGGTGTTATTCCAAGACCATGGCAAATTCTGTCCTTGACCCCCCAAAATAAAAGTCTGTGTCCGCCCCTATGTGGCAGTGGGGAAATTAAAGCCAAATGCACCCTAGAAATGAAATAAATGGTGCTGTGTACCTAACTCCAGAAACATCTACATTATCTACAAGCTGAAAAAAGATAGTACCATGAAAAAAGTCAAGGACGAAAATAGGATATCATTTTTTTTAACGGTCAGTTTTCCATCATTTGCTGGTGCACTGTAACATGGGAGAATTTTCCTCCGCGAAATATATGTAATTATGAAATGTTGAATAAGTTTTGTATTCGGTAATCTATAATTCTCCTTATCAACCAAGGGCGGATCCAGAAATCTTTCAAAGGGAGGATTTGTTTCCGATTTGTACTTTTAGCTAAGTGTCCGGTACCTTTCATTTTCCATGATATAATCTTGGCTGAAGGAGGGGGGAAGATGGCCCCTTGGATCTGCCACTGCTATTAACGAAAAGGATCAACAGTGTCTTGCTTTAAAATGGTACAAAAATGTTTTCTACTTCAGCAAATATAGTAATAAGAAACGATGCTCATAAATAGTTTCTAAAATTCTAACACAAGTGTGATGTATTTAGATATATACAAGTGTGATGTCCTATAAAGTGGGTAACAGTTGAAGTAATGGGCATGCGGAAGAGCAAAATACATTTGTTCTATTATCACACATGAAAATTGTGATCTTTGAAGTTTTAGCAGCATTTTAAATAACAACAAAAAACGTTCCCTATATATTTTTATGGAAAAATAATTATTATTCTTTGTACCATGTGCAGGTAACACAATGTATTTTTAGTATTAAATAAAATAAGTCACAACGTTTTTCCAACATGTCCTTTTTATTTTGAATAATTTCAACCAAATACAACAGTACATTCAAGAATGTGGTGGACCACAACAAAAACGCCACAGACAAAACTTCAGTGCCACCTATTTGTTACATTAGTTCTGTACAGAAACAACAATAATGTTAGTGGATGTATATTAAGCAGGTCTTTCGTATTTTCACGTTATG
This sequence comes from Dysdera silvatica, assembly GCA_006491805.2. Lineage (NCBI taxonomy): Eukaryota > Metazoa > Arthropoda > Arachnida > Araneae > Dysderidae > Dysdera > Dysdera silvatica. Next base: position 253,701,626 of record QLNU02015360.1, read on the forward strand.
ACATATAAAGTCGCTTGTACAACAATACAATTATATTGTGAAGAAACCAATGGCAAAAATTCGAATGTCTTGCTATGTTTTCTCCTGAGCCAAACATGACCTTAGGTAATGGAAATATTGCTATCATATTAATAAATGGCTGATCTGATATGGATCGGGTGCTAAAGAGTTTTATACATATCCAGCTAAATTATATCCTCTCCATTTAGTTCAAAGTTTTTTAAGCTAGTGAAGAAACAGTTACGCACTGTTCGCATCTGTAAAACCAGTTTTGGAAAGGTTTTAAAATTTCAAAATATGTTTTATTGAAAATTGCTACAAAACTTTGATTTTAAGACAAAGTTCTGTTTTGACCAATGATCTTTTTTTTTACAATAACTTATAATCAACTTACGCAAATATATAAAACAAATTTATCCAGAGCTTACGATTTCATATACGAGAGCTCCATGGAAAAATTAAAAGTATATTAAAGACAATGATTGCTCACAGTATTCATAGCAAGAATCGTCTTTGTTTGAGCATAGTATTCATTCCCCCACCTCAAATTCATATTTGCGTTCACACAACTTAAATAAACATTCTTCCCACAGTTTTACACCAACAAGTGTATTGTCTAACTACGTTATTAAAATGCTTGAATACAACGCTAATAAAGTCATGCCAAGGGCTAAAGTGAAAAACCGTGCAGTCCACAACCAAATTTTAGAAAAGTTACATATATATCGACTCAAACCAACAACTCAGAGAAACTTCCATTTCAATTTACCAGCATAAATTACAATACAAAGTTTTCCGACAAAAATACCCAAAGTATCTCCTTCGGATCTTAAGAATTGCACAACATATTCTGGACTACACAACAGGCCATCATCAGATGAAGCTTAGCAGATCTTCCGTTAGCAAATGAATATTCCAAGTGCTATTTATACGTATCATCGGTTGTGTACATATAAGAAAAAAAGATAATAAAAATAAGAATTCGAAGAGTCCTTAAAAGATCATCCAACTTGTTGGAGTACTAAAAAAAGAAAAAAAAAAAAATGTGCTGCACCAGTTACGATATAATAATTAGTACCTTGAAGTGAGTCTTTAGAGCTCTATAGGATAAACAGAAACCACCCGCAGACATATTTTTAGGCAAAAAATTACAAGTTGCTTATCATTTATTCTCTGTGCATTCATTATTTGCACAAGGTCCGAAGTCCGTAACATTAACAATTACGGAGAAGTGGTAAACGAAGATTGAAAAGGCTCTGTCTCGGTCTCAGGGCCTACTTAATATCTAGATGATATTCCAAAAAACGGAAGAAGGTAGAAACAACACATATATAAGTATCTTTGCAACTTGGGATAGGTTTGATCTGTTTCGAACGCGTGTTTCGCACGTATGATTTCTGAACCTTCGAGGTGATTGCTCGATCCCCTCTTGTTTGCTTAGCTGGCGTGGATATCCATAATATGACCACCGGAGCCGTCGTAAGGAGATCCTTGTGGAGGTAAACCCGGATGACCCATAGGTCCGTGGGCCATCATCATGGCATGAGGATGACCCGGTAATAGCATAGCCTGAGAATGCACAGGCGATCGCAGCTGCGACATCTGGGAGTAGCCACCCATTCCACCCATATGGCCCATGCCCATTCCTTCACTACACGACAAATTCTGCATTCCTGTAAAGAGAAATTACAGTTCTTACATGCTATTTTATACTTGTAAGTTCTATTATACACGTCAAAAGTATTATCATTTCCTTTTCTGATGCTGCCAACTCTATATGTAAAACGTGAGCTCCACTAGAATATTATTGGCTGGCTATCATATTTTTTTAAAAACGCAAGGCAAATTTTTGTAAGCTTTGCGCTCGTGTGTTAGTGGATAAACCATAGATATAAAATTGGGAAGTGGAGGCGCAATTATAACTGGAAGATCTAAACAAGCCCATGCAAAAATGAGCTATTATACAAATAACATTAACGTAACTAGTTATCAGCAGGTGTTTCGTTACACGACTTTACAGCTTTATACCAGTGATTTTCAACCGGTGTGTGTCGCGAGAATTTTTAAAACACACATGTCATACCTGACTATTTAGTTAAAGGTACTAACCTCGTTGCCCTGAGATTTTCAAGTAAAAAATAGAAACAGTCAACGCAATTATAGAGCATAGAGGAACGCTGGTCGATCATTCTGAAGAACACAATAAATTAGCAAACCAACTGAGCTAGTAGTCCAACGGATTGTTCGCTGGCACATCCGAGAAGACCGAGGTATGCTTATTATATACTACTTAGAGATAATGCTCATTGTCAATATTTTGTAGATCAATCAAAATTATATCTATTTTTCATTTATTGTTACGTATCTATTTTTTATATTTTTTATCAGATCGGAGAAAAATACTGTATATTTTTGGGTGTGTCGCAGAATTTTAGTAATTAGTTTTGGTGTAACCCAGAATTTTTGTAGTTTATTTTGGTGTGTCTTGAGATGAAAAAGGTTGAAAATCACTGCTTTATATAATAATAACTCTTATAGTAATCATTTATAGATTTTAAACGTTTCTGGCCAGATCGGAAGAATATTTCTCTGGTCATATAGTTGACGTAAATTTATTTTTTTGACCGAGTTTAGATCCTTTATGGATGTTATAAATTTTTAACTATTATAAGGTAAAGCAGAGATAAAAGGAAATACTCTGTTCAGATATCACGTTGTATCTTTTAATTTAATTATCTCTTATATATATAATTTTAAAATAAGATAGTAAATTTTTTCTTTGGAACAGGATTTGTTTTCATTTTTTAATATAGCTTTAGACTTCGTGAATTTTTGAGGAAAAGCATTACCTGGTGGTCGAATGTGCATTTGCTGACTACCGTCCATCATGTAACCCATTCCAGCCCCATCAGGCCCATAGGCAGCACTCGCACCTCCTGCTCAAAAAGGAGAAAACATGATTGTAAAACCTATACAATATTTCATAAACATATTTACTGTAGCATTTGCTTTCACTGGGTGAGCAATGTAATATGGTCGGACGAGTAAACGTTTTGTATATGGTAGCATCCTTAAAACAAATTGTTAGATATTTTTTTGCAATAGTTTCATCACTGATATTTATATCTTCAAATAGGAGAACTTGAACGTTTAGCGAAATGCTGTTGCGTGGCCATGTTATATATCATATAACAGAGCTTTTAATTATTGTAATCATTAATCGTTTGCCATAAAGGATTATAGCCTAGCTAGTTACGATTCGTGCACATTGATTTCAAACGCGACGAACAAAGATTTTGTTCGTCGCGTTTTTCAAACGAACAAAGAGTTTCAAATATATATGTTGAACACCGGTGTACGAACATGTCGGCACAGCCGAACTAATTATATACAAGTGGAGATGAAATATTACTCATACATGTCTTCATATAAGTTCGTTTATTAATTTAAATAAGTTATAATGGTCTAATATTATCATATCTATCTTTAGATAAAATAAGGAAGTTTCGTTTTCTATAACTGAACAAAAGCTTAATGAAAAATCAGCAATTAAAAACAACGTATTTTAAAAGTCACTCACAAAAATCGATCCGTTAAGATCTGCGAAGCCCCTAGTAACTCGCTTCTTCTTGAATATGACTGCGTTTACCAATTATTCTTGAATGACAACGTATTATGACATTAATACAGCCTATTTGCCTTATTACCATTAGTCAGTAGAAGACAATAAGTATGCAAAAAGGTGTTACAGCCCCTACTGATAACGAATGAGGGGATAATCGACAAATCAAATTTCCTTAACTCTAGGATTGATGACAGGAAACGACAACACGCAAAATTCTCTTTAATTTTTTAATTAAACTATTATATCAAAAACACAAGCCCTAAATTACACCCTTTTCAGAATGATAGATGAGGGGAAGCGCCTTCGTTTAGTTAATAAATAAAAGAAGCCTTTTGCTGTGCATATCTGCATGCAAAAACCATTTGCAGCCGTCACTAAGATGATCGAATACGTTCAACTTCCAAATGTAATACATAACTTCATCAGGCGTCCATCAATAATGAGGTGTCATTAAACTTTCCAGTTTTTTTTCCTTCTTCTTGGAGAAGCAAAGAAAGAATAAAACTGGGAGACTACGAAGTATTATCCACAAGTATTGATGTAAAAAGTAGGGAAAAAAAACGAGAAAAAAGGCTTTTAGATGGAAGCACAAACAAGACTTCAACGGAGGGAGTCTTTCTCGGGGACGCTATCTAATTCTTCAGTAAACAGAGAGAAAAATCCATTCTGGGTAAACTGGCGAGGGAAGCAAGGACTTAGTCGTTTTAGGAATTGATAAACCATCAATCATTGGGCTGTCAATAGCTGAAAAAAAAAACCCTAAAAGGACTAACAGCGCATGCGCACGTTAAAATAGTATGGAAAGATCCTCTTGCCCTTTCACCATACACAAGGGGGTGGCACTCTAATTGAGCGAAATTATTTATAGGTTGACTTTAAAACAAAATAATAATTTTCCCAAATTACGAGAGTTGGCGACACACACACACCATCAACCATAATTTCTGAATCTGATTTGAAAATATAGAAATGAAAGGCACCGCTTGTTTTATGTGTGAAGACTTTTTTAATAATCCAATATTTGTTCGTGGCAGAAACCGATCTGGAAAATGAAAGAAGAAAGAAATTGAATATGAAAAAATAAAACATGCAGTTTTCTTCAAACTACATATTTCTTTCATCAATGAAAGTAAATCTCACAAAACTAACGTAGTTAAAGATTTACTGAAATTTCGCAGCACTGTTTCGATACCACATGCTATCTCCTTCAGAGTGAAATAGTTCTACCTTTATAAACTTCATTTTGATTATTTTTGCGCCGTGTGTGTGTTTATTCAAGTATTTCTTTCATTGAAAATCAGTAATATTCAGAGACATGAAATTTGAAAACAGTCCCTGAATGAAACATAATTTAGCGTTATTAAAAGACAAACATTTTCATGGAAATATGGCGCTAATTAATATAATCGATCACGTAATGTTTATTTCCACAGAACGTGAAAATTAAGAAAAAAACAAATAACTATTCCAGACATACTAAAAAAGTTTTCTAAAACTTTCTACGATCAATATTCACAATTACAACTGATTTTTTCTTGCGACCAAAATAACACAAGGATCTACATATCCCGCCATCTAGTGTTAATCTAGATGGCGGGATATGTAGGTCCTTGTATTATTTTCTTGCGACCAAAATAACACAAGGACCTACATATCCCGCCATCTAGATTAACACTAGTTAGGTCTAGGAGACTTAGGTTCCGCAACGTTTACGACCTGAAGTCAGGAGGCAAACTATGATTTAAAATTTACTAGGATAACAGATGTTCTGTTAACCGATTGTTTTAATGCCGTAAAAAACAGTTGCATGATTATGATGGAATCGACCGTTTCACGTGATTTCACTGCGCTCACGATACATATACAGCCTACTATAAATACCCGTGCATGTTTTAATTTGCACATAAATATCGTAAGTGCAAGACTCCACGTTCAAGCACTAAGTCACCTAAATGTATCATTATTTAAATACATCCTAAAAAAACATAAAGCGATACCAATATGATTTGACGGCAACTATCTCGCGATTTAGTATTCAGAGATTTTTATTTATTTTTGATGGAGGGTGGGACAAATAAAAATTTTCAGTTCGCAGCTTTAAAATTAATTCAACGGCTTTGAAATATTATAATTACAAATTCATTTCAGGTAGTAAATATCAAAATTAACTGCCCTTCAACGAACCAATAAAATTTTAGTTTAGTCCCCTATCTCTATTACCCAGAAAAAAGTCTCTGCTTCGCAAAGTGAGGGTGCAAGATAGAACTTCGCTTCTAAAGAAAGGGGAAAAAAGAACAGTCCTGGAAAAAAAAGGGCCTGTCCTGGAAAAGGGAATGATTTATGGGATTTCTAATGAAGGCGGTATACAGCAGGGCCTTGCTCAATCTCGAGTTTCCCTTCAGTTCTCATCCCCTATTTTCCCCACTTTCTTTGGTTCCTATTTTGAAATAGGTTCCCAATCTTTGGGAGGAACCGCGAAAATAGAGATAAACACGGAGAAATCTTCTTCAGAAATTGTTTTCCTTCCTCGCCTATTTTCGGCAAAGCCAAAAGTTTATAAATACAGGATAATGATTTCCCGCCCTTTTTTTTTTGCTATTTTTCTTCAGAGTGAACATCACAATGGCGGGTATTGATTTTGTGAAACTTGTTGACAGATGAATCGTAACTGCCATTTTCTGCTATGGAGTTAGAGGATAGAGCAGTATTCGTTTGAGATTATATATGTACAATCATCGCATACTCCTTTCGAAAAAAATTAGTCTTCTTATCATGTCCTTTCTCACACAGGGAACTTGGAAGCAGTTTCATAACGTTATTCTATCTTATTAAACTGAAACAAATAATATATGTGTGAATCTTTCCAAACCACATACCCCACAATTAAACATGCCACAGTTTAAAACAAACACTGAATTATGGGAAATTTTAATTGTAAACATCTATACTAATAATTCCCTATATAGAAATTTTTAAGATGTATTTCCTTTTCCAAAAGTGCATCACAGGAAAATCACGGGCGCCGTTAGCGGGTGGGACAGGGGGGACCCGTCCCCCAATGTTGGTATTAGGGTTCCATGTCCCCCTCCAATTTCAAACAAAATGCCTTCTACTGGTATATTGTCCCCTCCAATATTTTTATGTCGTTGGCACCCATGGAAAAAGTGAAAAGTATATAAATATATAAAGTATCAAAAACATCCAAAGTTTAAGATTAACGAAGGGGTATAAGTTTATATAATACACGTATTATGTCATTAGAGCATGTTCAATGTGTCAAAGTACACATATTTTCATTTTCAAAGAAGGGGCAAGTGCCCCTATCTTGCCCCTTCTCAAGACGCTCACGTAAAGCATTCAACAGATATAATTGAGTACAGAAATTTATTATTTACCGGCTCTATTCGATTGATCAATCATGGGTTGAACAATCCTTCGTCGGGCGTTAATGAACCTAAAATAAAAATAAAATAAATTAATTACTCTAAAAAAGTTAATAGTTAATATTCACATAAAATAAAAAATGACAAAACTAATTAGTATTAAATAATAACTACACGAAAAATGTCGCTTCCGTATTTAACTTAAATGAATCTATATACATTTTTCTACAAAAATTCATTCAGTCTTTAACGTTAGGGTTGCGAATCAAGTCGCATGTGTCAATTTTTTATGGGCAAATTTTAAACTTCCCTCGAGTCTCCACTGGAAAACTACTATCTTAGTATAAAACCAAGCAAAATTTATGAGTATTCACTCATTAATATTCACGCAACAGTATTTAGTTAACGCTATTCATTCATCAGTATTTATTTATCTCTATTCACTCATCAGTATTCACTTACCGCTATTCACTAATCGGTATTTACTTATCAATACGATGTACACGAATTATTATTCAAAAATCTTTTTTAATTGAATCAACACAAATAAGCAATTAGCACTGATATTACTGTTACATTATTAGCAGAAATTAAATGCTTTCCCTGAAATTAAACGAAAATACAAAAAGCGTATCTTTTATATAACATGGGGAAAATATTTTAAATTTTTTTTATTCCACATGTGATACCTTTCTATTTTTTTCGACATTGAAGGATTTTTTTCAAGTATTGCACAATTGGTTATTTTATATGGGTTACAATGAGTGTCCTCATGGGAGGGGTGTGGACATTTGGTTTTATCTATGCTGCATTTGGCGACAATTGCAATCAAAATCCTCCTTTTTAAACTAATAGCACCTAATTTTGTGAATGTGGATATCTTTTCCTTTTAAAATAAATTGAATAGAAAGCTACTAAAAAAAATAAAAAAGAGTGCACCGTAGGGGAAGATGGTATTCAATTTGCTTCTATGATTTATGCGGAACTAGGCGCTTGCGCCTCGAGGCACGGACGGCCAATCTTCGGGTTATGGCAGCGAGGAAAATAAGCGCCCCCAGCATCGCTAAAATATGGGGAGAGGGGTTGCAAATACCCATATTTTATGCACTCCCCCTCTTCTTCCCTCACGCAATCTGTATGTCATCCGGGGTTATGATTGGTGGTTTTCTGAAGGAGAAATGCTCCTTATCGTACATTGGTTGGGGATACGAGGACATTTTAAGACGTATAGTTAAAGATATTTTTTTCTACTTTATTTTTGACAGTTCTTATTGACAAGGAGGCAAGATCGTTGCAATTAGGATCCGAATTTGGATTAAATCTACTGTAAATTCAAACCGAATGTGTAATATAATACATAGTAAAAAATACATTATAATACATTTTTGAAATGATTATACTTAATTAACCAGCATTTATTAATATAATAAATTAACTAGCACTGTACGGATATTTCTATACGTTCTATCACTACTGTTACTATACGTTTGCGTACGAACGTTTAGTTTTACATTTGAAATTGGTAGGCCAGATTCAATTTTATAGAAAGTTTGAAACCCAATATGCTTTGAGGAATTCTATCAATTGTATAAAACAAATAAATTATAAAATTATATTTCGTGACTTTTTAGATAGCTAAATTAATTAAATTCGCCCGAACATTTATCGTTGTAATTCTTCGATGAAAATGAACCATGATTAATTAATCGAATTTTAAATCGATCTAATCGCTTTTGTGTAGGATATAAAATTCGAAACATGGATGGCTAAATCTACCGTACATAATTGTATATTGCAACACTGTAACGTTGTTAACAGCTCTTTTTTCGACACTGGTGTAAGCTTTAAAATACAACGTTTCGAGAGGCAACGCTTTCTTCATCGAGTGAAGGCAAAATGCTCCCGAAACGTTTTTAAGTCTTGCCGATATCTAAATAGCAGTTATTATGAGATTTTTTGGTGTATATTTATATTGCCTTACGTACATGGACCAAAGACCAAAAAATTTTTACGACATTTGTTGTTTTAATTCAATTTTCATAACACAAATGCCATTTTTGAATACCTTTGAAATTATTTTTATTTTAACTGATGGATACTTTGTAAAAATAAATTCACGGCATGGCAGTAATAATATCCAATTTTTGGTATCCTTTTTGGAGTGAAAATGATATTGTTTGCATAGGCGTACTTAGAAAGTTCATAAGGGGGGGTTATAGGATCAATGGGGGGGGGTTACGGTGCTAAAACTCCATTTATTCATATATATACATACAAAATTTTACGCAATGGCGGTTACAACCCCCATAAATACCCCCTGCATACGCCAGCGATCATTTGTCTGCGTTCATTAAACCAAGTGAAAAGAACGATATACTTTGATATCATACGAAATTTTGGAAAACGATTAACAGAATTACATTAATTTAAAATGTTGAGGAAAACTCGAAATAGACGTCAATCAGTTTCAAAGTTTAACCTAAAGAAATTGTTGGACATTGTAAGATCACACTTTGTAATTCAGAGCGTTCTATCTATCAATTAATGGGTTTAATTAATGACTTTATCACACGTGGCTTTGTAAACACAAAATTTATCTTTCTAATGGGAAAAAGTGCAAGAAGATTATTTATTGTACATGATGAATTTCTGAATATAATTTATCGAGAATTCTATAGCGCAGTTGTAAAAGTTTACTTGTAACTTATTGTAGGAACTGATTGACATATTTTGTGTATTCATCGTAATTTAGTGTGACACACTGTAGTTTGTTAGTACTGTTTTGTCATATAAACAATGGTAAAAGATCAAAATATTGGGCAAATGAGAGGAATCATAGTTTTGCTTTCAACAGCTCGTAAGTTGCCAATAATAAACCGAATAATAGATAGGTTCGTAAATCAGATTTGGCGCTATATTGTTTTTAACATTTAAACTGTTCTATGCTCTACTATCTCAAATGAATCAATTTTCATTTACATAAAAACTGAATTTGAGGATATAATTTAATCTATAGATTTTTCTTCTTTTTTTAGAGTAAAATGCTATAATCTATTATAACATCTATATTATATCTAATCATGGCGAATTAACCTGGGCTAATAGAAAGCTACTGGCAGGCCAGATTCGCCCAAAATGCGCCAAATTTTCACCTAATTGAAATTCCTTAAATAATTCGATGTTGGTGTACAGGTTTTAATAGAAGAGCAATTAAAACAAACGGATTTGCAAGTGGACGCAAAGTAAATTTTAAAAAACTAAATCAACTGTCAGATTACGACCATTTATAAACAGAACGTCAAATATCTTTGATTTTCTTGTAACAGAAAATTTGTTACAGGAAGAAGTAAAAAATGTGGAGTGAGAAAAAAGAAAGAGCCCCCAACTTACGTGGGTGAAAACGGTACCAAAAGCTCTATAGCCGAGATAAGCGAAGTCGTTTACTCCCTATTGATGAAAAGAATTTCGGGCCACATTTCAATGCGAGGGGACCATATCCGAGAAAAAATAAAACTGACCAGAACACAAAGGGGGGAGGTCATAAGATCCTCGTCCGCCTGTCTTTCCCGAATGGACACTCGGATTCTGATCACTTGGTTGGTAGTTTATGGCCATGTTAAGGGAAAATATATACTTTCTCCCGTTTCGTTTGGACCCTACCCGGGAAGTACACTACGTCTTCCTTTCTCTCAGTTCTATTCCCAGGATCTAAAAGCTCCTGAATAATAATTTATCCGCTTTTGTTAAATTATATTACGATTGACTACGATGTATAATACCCTTTTAGAACTGACAGATCGGCAAGAGTAGTATATTTGATAGCACTTGTCATTGTGCACCCAACTGAAGGTACATTTTTTATAAGGATCATGTTTTAAAAGAGGCGACTCACACACGGGTTCCATTTTCAGTTCCCTATGCACCACGAATTAGGAAACGTAGTTTGATCATTTTTGATAGGATAAAAATTCTGATATATCAGAAGAAAACGAAACGTCGTAGGTTAACGCTGCATCAAAGGAGTATAAATACACCAGGAAAAATGTATGTTTATTGAATGGTTGTACGACAACGTTTGTCATACTTTAATATCAACAGACTTTATCTTATTATTATTCTAATTTCATTTATTTGAAACTTATATTAAGTTCATATAAAATGAAATAGTTTATATAAAAACACTTCCTAAATGTTTATGAAAATATCAGTAATGATGTTTGTGCTTTATGGCTCCAGGTCATGCTGCGCAACAGACCAGTTTTCCGAGAGATACAAATCTATATTACCTAGTAAACTAAACCTCAGAATACGGATCGGTAGTAATGACGGTACGTGTTCTGTACCAATGGGAACTAAATTCGGATTTTCTGCACTGCAGACAAATGCATTATTTCTACTACATCACATAGCCATCAATAAAATTCAGAGAAGTAGTAATGAAAAGTAAATTTGATATGCATGTGCAGTAATGTAGGAAGGGGGAGGGGCTTATGGGACTCGAGCCCTTTCCATTGGATATCAAAGCATATTTTTCTCTTCAACGCCGAAACACATTGGGATTACAGTGCTGTCTTTCGGCGGCCACCCTTTCCATTAACATCCTGCCCAATCTACACTACGTCGAATCACATTTTTTTAAAATCTACTTGATCCTCCAAGGCCGTAGCCAGACGATTATTACATGGGATGCCTTGAAGTTACTGGGACTCAGAAAGCCACAGAGGGGTCCCCTCTCGAATTCGCCATACCATCATTTTATTAATATATACATTAAATATATAAACAAACTAATATCTTTAATATTAATGAATAAATTTCTAAAACATTTTGCATAGAGGTATACTAAAATTTACAATTTCCCTTATGTTTACTATGGAGTATGCGAAGACTCAAACCTCTGTAAAAAAGCATGGTGAACACAAGATCCACCGTGAAAATCTGTTTTGAATACATTTTTAACATCAAAGAACCATTTCCATTGTTGTGTACGATTTTATACAAAGAATTAAAAACAAAATTCTACAATAATTTATTTGAGGAAGAATATTTTCCTGGATAGGGCTGGACGCCCCCTCAGGCCTCCTAGTGTGGTTACGGCTCTGTGAGCCCTCATAAATTTTGAATTGCTAAGCTCCTGTATATATGTGGCGAATAGATGTATTAACTTCCACCCTATGATTCAAAAAAGTTCAATACAAAAAATACATAATATTGGTCTTCTATGCTGTGTATATTAAACGGTACTTACCAAAAATTCTCTTAAATTTTGTACAGTTATTTTAATAAAGGGATATAGCCTGGAACAGGGACGCAGATGAGAGCTTCACAAATGAGGGAGGCTAGGGGATTTGCTTAGGATAATAAGTGTTAAGCTTGGAGCTTGGTTGGTTGGTCATATTTTTATGGCGAGAGGAGAGCAAGGGTCATTCTGCGCCAGACGAGTAAGTTTCAAGCGTTTAGTAATTTAAAAATAAGCAGGTTCTATCTTATTGAGCTACAGGAAGACATCCAAGTGGTTAATAATACCACTGATCTGGAATTATCAAAATATATGATGGAGGAAACATGATCAGGGCCGGAGTAGCGCAGATGTTTTGCTATTCGACTGATCTGAAAAATTGCTGTTTTCTTACTCCTGTCAGAGATTTTGCCATTCACACAAAAATAATAAAATTAAATATAACTAAACATAAATTAAGAGAAAAAATTCAAAACTTATTCAGAACGTATCAATGAAGTAAGCACTGTGGGAAACGTTTACAATGGCCGTACGTGTATATTCAAATATTTTCCAGGTCGTAAAAAAGGCGAAAGTTTTTTTCCTCTGATAATAAATCTTAGAAAATAGAATGAAGGTAAGCGCACTGAGTTGCAGTTAATGTGCTTGTTTATTGAAAAAAAATAAAAAATCGCCACAGATGCCACCCCCTCTCTAGACACACATATTCTAGCCTTTCTCCACTATACGTAATATCTGAGTTTCCTCACTTTCAAAACTTATGTGCCAAATCGGTGGCAAAAGCATTGGGTCTAAAGCCATTTATAAAACCTTCAAATAGCCACTTCACTTCCAAAAAAGTACGCTGTTTTGAGGGCAAATTTTAGAAACCCATAACGTCCAAGATTTCAGAGAAAAGCTAAAAATTCCAAATTTGCAGCTAGGGCAGGGCGCAGGAAGTGCAGAGACGGCAAAGAAAGTGTGGGTAGTGGGGCTAAATTGCAAAATCAATGTGTGGCTCAAAGACCAGGTATGGATAGCGTGTAACCGATAAGGATGTCAAGGTTGCCATGGCCAACAGATTTTATCGCCAAATCTTGCCAAATTCGGCTTCCAAAAAGTTAAAATAATCAGAGGAAGTTCAAATACGTTCAGCATGCCTCTATATACTAGTAAAACTGTAACCACTGATTTTGATTGTCATTCAATTGTCAATGTAAGAATGTTGTTTGGCGACTGAAGTAAAAATTTGTTCGCCAAACGCTGTATACGAACAAGACAAATATATAAGTAACTTTTTCATAAGCCAAAAATTTCGTGATCGTTTGGTTTAGATCACGCAAGCCTAACAGGTATAAGAATCATCACTGTTTAGTTTCGCTGTCAGGCCTCAATAAAAACTATTTGCCATTATTACATGCATTTTAGGCGATCGTAATGAAGATACGTCGCCAAAAACTGACAATCGACGCCAAAACGAAAGACGGGGATCAGAAACAGAAGCACTGTCTGGAAGAGATATATGGGAAGATTTAAGAAGTTTGAAAAAATACAAAAAAGTTTAAAGTAAGATGGAGGGGGATTTTTCCTTTTATATCCGCCCCTCCACTAACCCTCCCTCACAAACCTTCCTTTTCTCTTTCTTTTTTTACGAAATTTGGACCGTTGTCTTTTGGCGCGTAACATCTATGTGGATATTTTTTTATTTCCCTTTTTTTTTTATTTTCGACTTTTCTTCGCTTTTGAACTTTCTTGTGATAGCATTTGGGTAGGCCTAAAAAATGATAAAGTAAAAAATAAATAAATCAACTTCGACCATTTCGTTCCGGGTCTAAAATTTGAAATGACCTAGTCAAATCAAGTTAGCTGAATCTAATAAATAATACGTGGATTTAATGTGACTCCCAATGAAACCCATAACGTGGTCGTTAATAGTCCTCCTGAGAATGGACACTTCGATCGGTGTACACGGAATAGAAGTTAACACTGGTGCTTGTCTTGTGAGTGGGTGAAACAGGATAAGATGAAACCTTATGAAACTGAAATCTGAAGATTGCATCGCATTTTCCCAAACAGACATGATTTTAAAACGAAAGGTTCCATATCATGAAATCACTGTGAACTTACCAATGGTTTTTGCGTTACTGAAAATGATATTATTCTATAGCGTCGAATCGTGTTTACACGAATAACTGAGAAATTAAAATTTACTTAATCACTTGGCTTAATCACTGGCGTACACAGTGGGGGAGGGGACGGCTGTTGTAACCCCCATTGCGATGAAATTTCGTGTATATACATATCAATATATGGAGTTATAGCTCTGTAACCCCCTTATGAATTTTCTGTATACACCAATGTGTTTAACAAGTTATTATTGCATAAAGACAACTTGCAAAATTCAAGAATAATGGAGCAATCTTCATCCTAAAAGACTTGCAGTCTTTCGATCATTTGTACATTCAGTAGAAAGTGTTTACAACGGCCAACTGCATATGGCAATGAAACCATTAGAAGTAGCACTTGGGAATAATATTACCGCAACATCGGCTATGATGATTGAAAAAAAAGATCTTTCCCAAATGTAATATAACACTTTTCGGACGTTCGCATCTTTGACGTTGATTTGGTTTAAAAAGCAATCCAAGCACTGCCCCATTTCAACACTCGTCTATAGTGAAGCTTTATATGCACTCGCAGATGATGTTCTGTTGTCTGCAGCTCTGTTGGAAGAGCCCCTGGCCGGAAACCAAGAGGTCATGGGTTCGGTTCCCAGCAGGCACCGTGAAATCATTCTTTTCTTTGGGAAAAATTTACTACCCATTAGAAGTTTTTGGTTCTCTATTAATTTACATGTTAAACGTATTGCTTATAACTACTCCGTTTACAGTACATAATGTCGGTACTTCTTTAAACGACGTTTTTTTTCTGTATAAAGGACACAGTAATCGACTATGGCGATTTAATAGCCCGTCAGAACGAAGTTAGTACTACCCTTCCAGACAGTATTCAAATGGTATTGTTCAGGTTCAAAAAGTTTTTCATTTATATATGTCACATAAAGAGTATATAGTTAGGTATAAGTTTAGAATAAATAAGTGTAAAATGTATTACAAAAGTATGTTTAAAAAAATATCGCCTGTAACGACTATAGGTTAAAACGATAGAATTTGTACTATCACTTGGAGGTCGTCATAAACGTCTTTCTTTGTATTCAGAATAACAAAAAATTTAAATTCATATTAAATAATTCTCCTTAAAAGACAAAGTGATATAAATTCCCGCCACTTGAACCCTCAGTCTTCTAAACCGAGGAACAAAATATTTATAATAAATCATCATAAACATAACTGGCGCAATTACTTTGGTGTAAAATGCTGTCGAATAGGCAAATTTAAATGTAAAATATGCCAACCTGTTGTTACCAAAACTACATTGTCGCAACACACGTCCATTATTTAGTAGTTCTAACGTGTTGATAAAGCTGTATCTAGTTTAAGATGCATTCCACATGAATTTGAGAAAATTCGGGCTTGTATTTTATAAATTTATTTTTAAAGGAAAGCATTATATGTGTGTGTTGCGGTCGCTTTTCAAATACATGATAAAAGGTAACCTTTTATGAGTTTAGAGCGAGAATGGGGTTGGGAGGGATAAAATGCGAAATGCACATGCAAGTGAAATTTCGAAATGAGATTATCTGGAAATGTGAAAATAACTGCGAGAATTCATTATGGCGGGATTTTAGCTGCAAGAGAAGAAAGAAATAAGACTGAAAATGTTATTATCCACATTCCTACAATCGTTATTAGGTAGCGTGAAAATTTAGAGAAATTGCTTCAGCGGTGAAAATTAACTGGAAGGGGAAGAATGGAGCGAACGGAATGGAATGGGATAAAAATTGGAACGTTTATGGAAATAATTCAATATCCAAGATATTTGCTTTGGAAGAAAGAAAACGTTAAAATAAATTTCGTCTGTATATATATATATGCGCGAAGACGTCGTTGTACCCATTTGCAGCACTGTGTTCTGAAGAACATTTATTTTAGGGGGAAATAAGTACTATAGATAATATCTTTGTGTTTATTTGGCTCCGAATCGCTAGGTTAATAATAATAATAATAATTTATTAAAACTCAGATGGATACAAACACTTATACTGAGAGTAAAATCGATTAATAAATCAAAATCACAAATATGGCACATAAAGAATAGTACACAATAGTACACAATAAAAATCCTAAAAAGGAAAACAACGTAAAAATTGAGACGAGTCAGTCATGTCCAGAGCCGATACAAATTCACAGTAGCTAGCACAACATACAAGTTCAGCGGGCAATATATTCTAAATACGTCCAACTCTATTTATATAGAAATAAAAAAGGGAATTTAACCTTACAGTTGGAATAACGACCCTTTAAGGATAGCCCCTTGAAACCCGAGGAGAGGCCATAGCTATCAGAGGTCGGTCGTGATCAGAATATATCATATCGCGGATCAATTTATAGAATAGCTTCAAATCAATTACAAGTCGACGCCATTCGCATGAATGAACCCCACAAAGAGCCAAAAGGTCACTATAAGAAAGATCCCTCAATCCAGGTAAATGTTTAGTAAATCTTCTAAGAGGAAAGTCCATGATCCTAATATCTCTAAGCTTATAAGGATTCCACACTGGAGATGCAAATTCTATATGTTGTACATTATCTTGGCTTCCCATGTGTCTTTCAATGAAAACAAAACATGCTACATCTTATACGAATAGTGTTCTACCAAAAAAAGGCGAAAGGCAGCTATTTTAAATGAAGGATCAATTCAATAATGAAAAACCCATTTGCGAAATTTGGCTCGATCAAATATCCACAAATAGTAAAAGACATTTGAAGGCATTCGATCTAGTATCCACGAAAATGCGTTGAAGGATACTCGTTCGAGTATACTAAATAGTAAAAGATGTTTTCTGAAGGGTACGTGGCATATAACATATGTGGTGCATTCGTGACAGACGTATATAAACGGAAGCTTTAATATAATTATTCAGTACCTTTTCGACGTTTTCTAAAGTATATGGTATGATACACTTAAAAGTGCGCCAAAGGATTTCAAGGGGTGTGCGACAAAAAACTTTTTCAACTTAAACTCTACATTAAACGTCCTTTTACCACTTTAATATGTTTTACTTGCTATTTCCATCCCACAATCCACAGTAAATTCTCCCAATAAGGACCTTCAAGGGCGGGGAAAGACGTCACTGAACGGAAAAAGACGTTAATTAAAAATGCATGAATACAATGAAGTATTTGCCGGGGCAGCAAAATACCGTCGCTAAACGAAAACAGTCATATTTAATTAGAAAGATTTTATTGAGGGAAGTTGCTGTATATATATATATATAAATGATAAACAATGAGATTTGAATGTATAGGGTGAGTCAGAGATAGTAATGTTTCATTTACTCACATCTAGATAGAATTGCTTGACTGAATGATTGCAAATGGAAACGAGGAAATAAAATATTGAAAGTGATATTAAATAAGAACCTTGTGGTATTCGTCTGTTTCTTAGAGAAATGTCCAAAGAATGAAGGGAGTTGCTGAAAAAGAAGGGGCAACGAGACTTTGTAAGCACCCTGTATGTGATTCGCGCTAGAAGCCATTCTGGAATTGACTTCACGGATTTTGAAGAAAAATTGCTCCTTGACTGGGCAATATCAGTTTCTTCGTCGCTGCTTTGCATTCATATCTGTATACACCTCCTCTCTTTCCCTGGCTAATGATAGTTTAAAGGGCGGGGAGATAATAAAGCCACTTCGCAAATAGTGGTCGCAGCAGCTAAGAAGCTAAGGAAATTTTGATGGGGGCGAACTTTAACGGGAGAGTGCGTCACGTGGCGATAATGGTGCGAGTTATAAAGTCCTGTATTCATAAGTCTATGCTACGTCCGATGCCAGCAGACGCTTACGATATTCTCGCTGAGAGAAGTTTTCTCGCTTTCTTAGATATTTAGTCAGTTAAAGTTAAAATAACCGCCCCTATTTGAAGTCGCAATTTTCGCACTCTACAACTATTGCAGCAAACAAAACTAAAGTTGCTTCATAAAAGGTCTGCAGGGTTCTAATCTCTAATGGAAATACCTAAACACAAACAATTTAAGACTCGAGATGCAAGTTTATACGGCTACCAAAGTGCTTCGCTCATAAGAGCTTTTAAAAACCATTAAAATATTTCCAAAGTTTGTATAATTTGTTAATGAAAGCTTACTATGTGATTGCTAGACACCGTATCCAAACAAGAATCAAACTGTGAAAGGTTTTGTTAAAAACTAGTCCTTTTAATATAATAATACGCGTAAACTTTATAAAGGATCATATGCTGGATCCAAGTAGAAAACAAGTTATTAAAAATTTCATTAAAAACTGAATCTTTTAATGCAATAATTATGGTTAGGGTAAAAGAATTAAGCCCATTTTCCTTTGTACCATATCGTGATTAAAAACTTCCAAAGTCTAGGGCACTACTTTTAATAAGTAAGCCAGTGACAGCTGTCAAATGATTTGATAACGCAAGCTGGGAGCGAAATAACGAAACGCAGAAACTAATTAAAAACGGGTACAATTTGACATCCACCAAATGGCAACACTGAGAGAAGAGGGTTGGCGGGAAAAAGAGGAGGGAAAAAAAAAATGATGGTGCAAATACCCACCTATGACACTCAGCGGAATGGGGCCAAGTGATCAAAGGGGTCAGAGCTCGAAGATTAGTGATATATTCATTACTTCCTCGTAGAGCTAAATTATTTTTTCCCTGGGCTTAAATGATCCTTTTAATTGAAAATCGGATGGTGAATAACTCATTAGTGCGAAACGGTGACTAATCTTAAATATCTTTTCGGTGTATGTGCTGGAAAAGCACTGTGCAGCAGGTTGGAGGAAAATCTTATTCATTCTCTGTCATTTCAAGGGAAAGGCAAAACAAAACGCACGAGATATTGCACTAAAGATGATGGATCGCAAAAAAATTGTTAGGAATACGTGTTTCAAAGGCTGATTAGGAAGTGTAACCATTTCCGTATACTGTTGGCCGGTGTTAAATATACGCACGCAATTTTCCGCTCGGCTACTGTATGTAATGGAGAAACATCAATTTGTTGTAGATACGCCCAACATTGAAGTCAAGGGGAAGTGTCTTCAAACCATGCTGGGGAAGTCTCAGAAATATTAATAATTGACATTAGTTATTGCTGCAGCTGTGAGTGAATGATCGTAGTTGAAGTGCTAAATGAAGCAATTGGCTTCTTCGAAACTTGAATAGAGCTTTTATTTAAACCGAGTGCCTTAGCTATTCTAGATCGGAATAACTACCATTGAAGATTCAAAACGCAGCGAGGGGGTGGTAATCGAAATGTTTAAGACCAATAGGGATCACATGCAAGCTTTTCATTGAGCAAGATCTAAGGTAATAAAATGGGAATCAGCATGTTTCCTCCTTGCCAAGAAATTGCACACCTTTTTCCACAGGCGCCATTTAAGGCAAAATTATCATAGGGGCTATGTAAGGTAAAACTGTTAACCCTCTGCAGTTAGTAACCCTGGGTGCGTTTTTGATGCTTTAACACTACATTTTATTATACATTTCTAACAAATAAGGCGTACGCATTTCTAGGGGCTTATTAATTTTTATTACAAAGTCATTGGTCTTCATTTTCGTTGCGCCATAGTGGTTCCAAGAAATCTTTATTTCTCTTTCATCCACAACATGAACAAATAAATGTTCAGATTTGTGCATTTATATAGGGGTCCAGAATACGATAGATTTATAAAAGACCTATTATATTTGCACAATGAATATAGCTTTTGTCCTGTTTTCGCGTATTTTGTGATTGGGATTCTGTAAAGGCTAAAGAAGTCAATGAGTTGGAAGCTTTGACAATGGCTTTGTCCAGCGGTTCTTTTCCTTGATCTAATGCTCATACACAATAGTTCCAGTGCTGTTTCCCACCCACAATTCAACTGAGAGCAATGCGGATTTCTTTTGTTGGGACGAACATTGTAGGGGGAGTTACACATACGGCTAAGCTACTTTCTAGATACCCACGTGACACCAGTGGTTTTTGATCAAGTTTAGAGAAATTGCTTTATGAGTCCATTTGTTCAACCCCTTGTTACAAATTTAAACTTTTTTAATGAACATTTTTAATTTTTAAGACCAAATAATTATTTTCTATTAATTAATTATCATATGAACAGAAATGGAGCCCTAGTTAGGCAAATGAGTTTTTAGGAAGTGGTGAAAGAAACATGGATGAATAAATTTCTAAAAAAAAAAGGAAATAAAAATAAAGGAGGAATAGTATTAGGCAAAACCTCACAGTGAACAACATAATGAGTCTCAATGAAAGGATTTTACATATCTGTAACAAATAGATAAAATCATTCAGTGTCTCAATCAGTGAGCGATTTCTCCTATCTCTACGGAGTAACATTTAAAAGGAGTTCGCTGTGATATTACTTCCCAACTCTCACTTCAGAAAAACACTCTTTTTCTTTCCTTTTTTATCTTCGCAATAAAGATATACCTGTATATTCTTATATAGTGCCTTTCTTCTGTCTAATAAGGCATTAAAGCCGAGAGAAACGTTTTGTAATACTAAAAATATATGAAATATTCTGTATTTTGTAGAACAAACACGGAAAGAAAAATCTGCTGAACATTGCAAGGAAACAATCAATGATACAAAAAAAGTTACGTTTTCTTCATGCTAAGAAACTAAAATGAGAGGGCTAGTTGCAACGACATGATCAAAGGAGCTAACATGGTCAAGACAACCAACATAGTCAAGAAATTTAGTTACAACAACACGGTCAACAAGCATAAGTCAAAAAAGACGTGCCTGACAGAAACTGGATGAACATTAAAGTTAGACGCGATCATGGTGTTATTTCCTTCAAGCTATTAGATCTCTATTCATATCAATTGTTAAATAACATTAAACTGCGCCGGTATGCAAACAATAAATCTGCAATTAAAAACATTCTTTAACGCTATCTGTAATGAAAAATTAAAAAATTTAATTCAAAGAAGAGAGAGATATTTTCCAATCATTAATAATCCCGAGAGAAATATTTCTATCATTCTCCTACGAGTACGCCATCGGAAATAGCAAAAGATTTCCCCCTCGATAAATGGGCCCAATTCTCGTTATTTTCCGGCAATTTCCCGTAACTGTTATTTGCTGTACTTCTGGAGAATCAATCTATCTGAAGGATATGTCATAAGTACTGAGGAAAGTACCGGGAAAAGTAAATGCACATACACGCAGAGAAAAGAAAGCACACATTAGCGGCCAAGACTTTGACCACATTACATGGTTGATTCTGTACCGCATGGGCATGGCCTGTTTTGGAGGAGTGATTAAGGGAAAGGGGAGGGAATGTGTTGGAGAGTTCTTTATAAACAGCTCCGGCCACTGGCCTAGTATTCGAAGTCCGAAATTACCTGTATTTTTTTTTTTTTCATTCAAAAGGAAGAAAGGGTTGGAAAAACCAAATTAATAAATTTTATTTTAATCGTAATACTGCTGATTACATATATACATCACACATATTAAATTAATTTCAAGCTTGACTGAAAAAGAGAGTCGCTGGAAATTTTTATTCTTGCTAATTTCTAGGCTGAGTTGGTAGACTAAAGTAGCTGCGGACAAGTCTGAAGAAAGTGTCATCTCAAAAAGTAATTGACATCATGCTGGATGACCCCGTCCACTCTGAAATTCCATTACTGGTGTGGTTGAGAGTGCGAGCGAAATCTCATATCAAAGAACAAATTCTATGTACATCTTATATTCATGACACGGTTACGAACTCTTGTGACGTAGATATCGGTAGCCAGGTCTCCCAGCTCTAAAGTTTCTTGACCTGTATAGTACCACACCTATATACTTTCATGCCTCTTCGAATGACACAGAGACGAAGATAACACAACAGGCTATTTAGAATTCAAAAATTAAGTTGACGAGTGGGTAATGGAAAAAATGAAAATTGTTATACGAAGAGCTGAGATTGTAAATGTGCATTCAACCTCTTGCAAAAAATATGTATCATATGTTATGCACAGAACATGTTGAAATCCAAGATACAAAATTAGTAGCAGAAGTATACCTTTCCGTCATAAAATTTTAAATATATGCACTTAGAAAATAAATATATTTTTTATTGATAGCCCTTATCAGACATATTTTCATTACATACATGCGGTGAGTCTTCTAAGCAAATCTAAAACTAATCCAATTCATTGTCGAAAATGGACCTCAAACGTGTAAGAACATGTTTTGTTTTCATGGCTTCTTCAACAGGCGTTGAAATTGCATATTCTTTTTTCAAAAAGAGCTTGCACTAGTCAAGCCGTAACAAAAAATGAAATAAATGTCTTCATGGTGAAAAAAAAAAAAATCAAAATTTATAAATTTAATAACTATACTTGTTGTATAAAAGTAAGCATAAAACCTCAGAAATTTCGATTTTTAAGGTAGAGTAAAGCATCGATGTCTCTCTTCGTGAACTTCCACCTACTAAGTTGCACATAAATGAACTTTTAAGCCTAACGCTTTAAAAGATTTGGATCAATTCTTATTTGAAACAGGTGATCTTTGAGGTAATGAACGTATGCAGTCTGAACCTTCGGGGAAAATGTAGGGACATTTTGCAAAAACCATTTTAAAATAATGATAGCCACTTCAAGACAAGGCAGAATAGGGAAGTTTTGATTGCATTGTCGTTAAAAATCAAGTGATCTTAATAGAATTACATGTGACAAGTTTGATTTATTTTGCATTTCAAAACTATTTGTTATACATTATTTTAAATGTCTACATTCCCTCTCTATTACTTGATGTATGTAAGAATTCGAACGCCATTTTTTTTCCTCTATAATTTTAATTTTATTTCAGAGACGTCTCTAAGTTTGCTGAAGGTGGTGTTACAACCTAAGTAAATTAATGGCGTTGCCTTAGATTGAATATGCAATAAGTAAGCTGAATTCCATGCATACAAATCTTTGCAGAACGTTTGTTCCCGAGTAGCTTATATGTTTTTCATCAACACTATCCCAATTCAAGTTTTGTGTAGTGCCGTCATTTATAAATACTGAAGAAATCGCAGTATTCTAAAGGTAAAAGAAATGGTGGGTACAATCTAAGAAAAATCGCTCATCTGTAACAGCCATAGTCTGAAATAAGTTTCATTTTCAAAATACGACATATACAAAATGTATTGCCGCGGGGTGACGTGGAAGAAACTTTTACCTACAGTACAGAAAGCTCGGATTTGTACCCTGCTAGTACGAGGTCTAATTTGTGCTAGCCCATTCGTAACTCAAGCTTTGATTCTTCGATTGAGGTTCGAATACTTCGGAAAACTGAGTGCTAGCGTACCACTTCCTGGGCTGTCCTTGCGCGCTACAAGCATAAATAAAAAGAAGTACAGTTGGTTGGTTGTAGTTTTATGGCGCAAGGACAGCAATGGTCATTCTGCGCCAATCAAGGTGAAAGAAGTACAGTATTGTACATAGAAGCAAAAAAGTTAAGTGTCATTTAAGGCAGACGACTAAGTCTGGATTTCACAAGTCGACTACAAATATACAAAATGAAATAACGCAATGAATTTAAAGAACTGTTTTTATTCTTTAAGAAAGAAAAACTCATTTCAAAGAACTTCTTCTGGCGAAAATAAGAAAACGAACGGCGAGGACCAAATTCATTAGTAAAAACATGCGCCTCATTCATAATAAAGAACCTAATTAAGACTGGGAATATTCATTAATTTTCAAGGATTTCACAGATAGGGAAAAGGTTACACACGCCTATTAAGTTTTGTCATCAAAAGTAACATAATTAATTGGGTCACGAAAATAAGCCAAAGTATCAGCGAATTTTCTCCCAAATTTTGATAAATCTGTACTAGATTCAGCACTTCAAAAAAGTATTACATACTGTTAAATAAAAAGGCAAAGGGAAGGAACGAGGATTTAGTAACACATTGTCTCACTTTCAGATGGGTAGTACGCGTTCAGAAAAGCACAAATTGATAAGCGGGGAGGCGGTATAGAAGCACCACCTCGTACTCATCATTTAAAAAAGAATTCCATCACGTCAAACGTGTCTAAAAGAATCTCTTCTTTCTAAGAGTTGAATAATTTGTAAAAAGCTTTCTGGTGTTTCGAATAACAGGTGAAAAGGATGTCAAGATATGTTTACGCAAAACTGAAAAATTGAAAAATCTTTTATCCTAAGAGCACCAAAAAAACATTTTCTTTCAAAAAGAATTTCATCCTTTTGGGAAACATTTTCAATGGATCTTGATTGCTTTTGTCAAGTACTTCTACAAACCTACATTCTTCTAAAGGAAAAAAAAATCTTTCTGCTAGCGATAATATACTAGTGAATATAATTTGCATGGAGATTTAATTACCTGAAATGCATATATAAATAAAATTTGCTACTATACTATATGCAATAAATAGATGTGACTTTTATAAGTTCTTGTATTATAATTTAAACATTATTTGTTTTAGATTTTTTAATGAAATAATACTTGATTATTCTGATATCATACCAGAGCCTTTTAATATCACACCTTTGTGGCATTACTATTCTATATCATAATATAGATATAACAGAAATATGTTTTAAAATCATATTAACCAATTCTCGTTTTGTTTAGTAAATCGCATATTTCCTTCTACTTACGATATGCTTGGTAATAGTTTAATATCGAACTCTGTACACTTTATACATGAATGCACTTAAAGTAGGATGTTTAGATATTGCTATTTCTTCACGTCAGAAAAATTAAAAGACGACAATGGGGGATTCCACATGTTTGAATATATGGAATACACAAAAATGTGGGAACTGGGACTATTATTTAATTTGTGTGAGAATTTACAACCCCCCCTTTTAAAAAAAATTTCGGGCCCGTTACTACACGGATTAACGATATACTAGCTTAAATTCCAACCCTGTAGAGTTCGAAATGGAGTGTGCCCCTTAAAAGTTGGATTTATTGCTGTGATATCAACCTTGCAAAGAAGCTAACTTCTTAGGTAAGGCAAACTACTTTCTCGATACTGGCTTTTCTATCACTGATTGACTCGTTTTGTCGGTTGAGTAATCAGGAATTAGAGTGCCAACAAAAGAGTAGCATAGTTGGTTAATAGGGGTATCCCCCTTGCCCCACGCACAGAAACGTCCATAATGGACCAGCGTGTTAGATGGGCCTTACTCTTTTCCCTTTTCTTCCCCCCCTTTAATGGGCGACGGGTAGGCCCATTTCTCCCAGCTAATTACAGCAGCTCTCGCCCTTACAGCCATTAAGAACAAAGAGGCTGCAAAAGACTTCCAGCACCGACCTGAAACAAGGCTACTAAGAGGTCAACTCGGAAAAGCCAACTAAAAGACAGTTCTCTGCTGTGAGTTCTACAAAGGTTGTTCTGCAAGACAAGGGTTAAAAATGAAAAGTTTGAAGAACAAAAGACATAATTTATTTAGGCAAAATACACTTAAAATATTGGTATAACTAAATCTGCTGTGTGCGAATTGCATTTGGCGTGAAATTTAGTAAACGAAGTTACTAGAAAATGCTTAGCATATTTTCTTACGAAAACCAAAGGCTGCATTCAAAGAGAACATATTATATAATTTATATAAACGAAATAATTACACATAATGAAAAGTTTTGGAAATTAATATCGTGCTCTGAGGGAAACATTTTAAATTGGTATGCTTCGCTAATTTTGTGTTATGAAGCTCACTCAAGAAACCAAATATACAGAGAGCTGTAATTCAGAAAAATTAGGGGAAATTGAAAAAGAAACACACAGCTAAGAGAACCGACAAAATGGGGCTCCAGTCTTTTAAAACGGAAAATCTTGAAGGACACTGGATGAAACATTGCAAGAACCGAGGTCTATAAAACACGATGTCCAGTTAAGAAATTTAGATATGTGCTTATTAACTAGATACCATGAGCACACCAAAACCCAAGGAAACATTAGATAAGATAAACAATTGAATAAGAAAGCAGGATAGAATGACATGGGAGGAAATGGTTCGGGATAGACGCGTATGGACAGAACTGCAGCAATCATCTATCCGTGGATAGATAATATGTATTGTAGATAAGCCTTATCTTTATCGATTTTTTAAATAAATCGATAAAGATGTTAGGAAGTGTTTTCTAGCCGCACTTTGAAATAATACAGTTAGCAGAAAAAATGCTGTATTGTGTGTGAAATATGGGCTTATTATTTAAATTAGTGGGATTGTGAATACTTGTTGAATTTGCTTATTTCGTGGAAGGATTATACAGGGAGCAATTACAAGGAAAAGGAAAATTGCGTGTTAAAAAACGAGAATGTTTATCTCCATCACACTTATATTGAAGACAGGGTTGCCCTCACATTGAATAAAAAAAAATTCCCTGACCTTTTCAGCAAAATTCCCTGACTTTTCTAACAAAATTCCTTGACTAATCGCAAAACTTTCACTAAATTTTGGTTGCGGGGAAAATTGCTTTAGGTTCGTGGGAGATTTAGCTATTCAAAATAGAAGTTAAGAAAGTTTTCCCTACCTTTTTCAGATTTTTCCCTGACCTTTTCCGCAAAATTCCCTGACTAATCACAAAACTTTAAACTAAATTTTGGTTGCGGAGAAAATGACTTCACGTTCGTGGGAGATTTGGCTATTCAAAATACAAGTTAAGAAAGTTTTCCCTGACTTTTCCAAGTTTTAAAAATAAATAACTTCACCAATAAATGGAAAAAGCCATTTTTTTTCATCAACATTTCCTTGTCGATTTCAATAA
The DNA here is from genome assembly GCA_006491805.2 of Dysdera silvatica. Taxonomy (NCBI): domain Eukaryota; kingdom Metazoa; phylum Arthropoda; class Arachnida; order Araneae; family Dysderidae; genus Dysdera; species Dysdera silvatica. The sequence continues at coordinate 253,728,712 of QLNU02015360.1, forward strand.
ATTGGCATCAGACAATTCTATTAGTTTTTTTTTTTCATTCGGTCATATAAGCCCACAAGAATTGGAATTGGTCTAGCTGCGAAGCAGAATCGCAGCTTCGCAGCATCTTTTAGATGGTAAAAAAGAAGTGCCACAGAAAACTAAAGAGGCGATAGAACGGATAAATCGTCGTGATCCAGGCGAAGCCTGCGATCAGGCGTCAAGGTACTATCTTATTCTCCAGAGATGCTCTTGGGCACCGCCTCTGAACCCCGTGGGGGTCATAAAACAGTTCTTGGGAGGGGAAGAGGGGTGAAGGTGAGGGATTTTAGATCCAGGCACGTCCGTCGCGTGAACCTCCACCTCCTCAACCCCTCTGTAATTGTTCCCATGGTCTCTGCTGGACACGTCGGACACTTTTAGAAACTGGAGGGTGATATCTACAAATTGAGGTTGGCAGGTTTTTAAAGGTTGGATTCTCGCGGACCTAAAAGTTGGTCAACAAACTGAGAAAGGAAGACTAGGCAAATGGGGTGCAAACTTAAGCTACAAATTTTGAGGATAACTCTAATGAAAATAATGTGAATATTTACTGAAACAAGCGTGGCTCAATTTCCAATGAAGACAGGATATCATTAGTAGATCCACGACATGAACTGAAAGTCTCATATATTTATGTTCCCACTAGTTTAACTTTTATTTCAAGCGGCACAGTGGTTTTTACATGATGACTAATTTATATAAAGCTTTGATTTGTAAGTAAGGTAGGGTATGGCATAAATGAAAAGGAAGCTACATTTATAGTGTTTAATTTTCTCGTGACCTGTGCGTAAGTTGGAAAACACGTCCCAGTTCTCGAATCTCTTACAAGACTTGCGAATCACAAAATGTGAAATGGTTATATATATTGCGAGCATGGCAATTTCCATGGTAGGAAAAAGGGCAGCGTATATTGAATATAATAAAGGATTTAATGCAGAAGGGTGTGAAATGGAAAATATGCAAGTCATTTAATCTAAATAAGCCGAGAAACAGTTTTAAAAAATTGACATTGCATAGAAAATTACTTCATGTGTGTGTTAATTTAAAATATAAAACTAACCGTAAAAGATACAGATAATTTTAGTTTTCCTTCTTAGTTAGAATACAATCGAATTAAAACGTTGCCTCCCCGTTGCCAACATTTTGTGTTCACACATATTGTCGTCTAGTACATATTTACAATAAGAAAATTATAAAGATGCGAGTCTGAGAAAAAAGTCGAAAAAAATGAGTCTAATAAAGTCTAAGAAGGGCTACACTGTTAACAATTTCCGCGTTAGTTGTTACTAAAACATGGTGAAAATGCAGGCATTTTACCAAAATTTGGTACACTTGAAAATTCAAAAGTACCACTTATTGGTGAAAGTATGGTATTTTTTAAAAGATGGTTAAACACCGAACCACATTTTCGTTCCACCTCCTAGCCAATCACTTGAGGCGAGAGAAGTCACGTGTGGCAAACAGCTCTATTCGTTACCATTCTTCACTGATATTCCCAAGTTTTTTACGTGCCAAGATCTCTCCAATCATTCAACAAGCTAAGATCATTTCAATTTATTAGTTTATGTTATGCATATCCTTTATTTTTGATGAATTACAATGATATATGTGATAATTTCTATGTCTATGACTTGTTGATGTTTTATCTCACTAATAGCTAACACGCTTATATTAGGCATAATACAAAACCTTTGCAATTTCACTTGGTTGCTATCGTTCTGTAATTAATAAAAATTATGTGTACTCTCTGTACGTGAAATTTGGTAGATATGGCTCCAATATTAGCCGAGATAAGTAATGGGGGCTCTGGAACTCTCCGATACGTCCCTGATAGGTAGCATGTGAAACACAGGTTTCTATATATATATATTGTTATACAGTGTCCGGGAAATTTTGGCCATATTTGGTTTAACCTACAACAGTATATTTGGTTCAAGCTGGAACCATGAATTTGGTTCAGTGTTGCCTTATTCGTTATTGAAAGTATATCCATATTTTGGTTCAACCTCCGGCCAAGTATTGGTAACATAGCTGGAGCAAAAATGTGGTGAAACGTAGTTCTTAACAATGGATGAAGCTGGAAAATCACCACATTTTGGTTCAACCCTGAACTGTTATTTTTAACAGTATAGTTAAAAATCTCCTTTACAAATAACTCTTAAATTTTCTTACATGGTTTCGTGTGGATTAAAAATTTCAGTTGACTTCGAATTTCACCTAGCATTATATTAAAACGTATACGATACTTTCCTGCATATGCATTTTTTCCAAAATGTGGGATTGTTCCCTGATTCAACACCAGAAAAATCTTAACGATAGTCCCAAGTTAGAGTTATATCAATGGAAGTTAAATAACTGTTTTGGTACTTTTACTTCTAGCTCACATCGCGTTTTTTAGAGAGAGAGAGAGAGAGAGAGAGAGAGGAATGTATAGGAGGAGAGGATCACCCTCAAAAATAAGACAAAGAAAATGGGGAAAAAACAGGAAACGTGTTTCCCAGTTCTTGTTTCCAGTGTCTTTTTTTCTTTAAAAAGAACTACAGAGAAAAAGAGGGTCAAACAGTTTGAGAGAACTTTGATTGAAGTCAGGAGGTGTTTTCGGAATTTTTCTCTTTTTTTTTTAGATTTTATTTTTAAAGTCGTATTTTATTTTTAGCCATTTCCGCTTTCCACCCCCACTTTCTTCCAGAAAAACAGAGAATTGTGGGAGTGGGGATTTGGTACTGTTTTTTTATTCACGGTATTTTTTTTTTTCGGAGTTTTCCCCTTTTTTCTTTAATTCTCTAGGAAGCAATTTTGAAGTTTAGGGGAAAAGACGTGCGAAGTGTTGTCTGATGAGTTTAAAAGGGGATTTTGAGAGAATCTTAGGTGCAAATACATAATATAGTGAAAACAATCTCTCTTTTTCTAAATCTTTTGCTTTGTATTGCAACTCCAAAGAACTTTGCAATCGTTTAGTATAAAAAATATGATGAATTTGGTAGAGAGCATTTGTTCTCTTCACGTCCTTACTGAATTTTCAGAGAGACATTTATGAACACGAAAAGGTTCGCAAAGTATAAAATACTTGTATTAATTATTTGACTCGATACTCCTATTTAAGTCAATTTTTTTACTGCTTACATAAATTGAGTTTGATAATTAAATACAAATTTGAATCTAGGGGTCGGGGCGTATTACTTACAAAATTATACGCAGCTTTAAAAAAAAGTCATATATACACAAGTGATTCGGCCGTAAGGAAAACAATGTACTCTCTTATCCAGTGGGGGGCTTGAGCCCTATGAGCCCTTCCTTTGCCTACGCCACTGCTAGGGTCTAGACTCGGTTTGACTCGAAGCAAGCTTGATTGTGTGAAAATGTGTTGTGGTTTGGATGTTAAGTTTTCTGTTCATTTGCAGATGATTCAAAACGTAGTCTCGCGATTCAGAATATATAGACACACGTTATATATTTCTTTCTTCCCCCGACCACAATCTGTACTCACCCTTTTTTAACCTTCGTTAATTTGGATAACATATACTTGTTATGCATTTAAGGGTTTTCTGTTGTTTTTGCTACGTGACTTAAAGAAAATTATGTATATTCATGTAGATTACAAAAATTCCTATCTCGGGCATCACAATGGAGTGAATAAAAGCAGCGGCTGAAATGGACAAGAAAGTTGTCAGTTGCATTTTAACTTCTGGTTCGACCAGCTAGTAGGTTTCTGTTCTAACGTAGGGTCAGATTGTTTTTGGATGACGTCGATGTGATTTGTTTTCCTATATGCGCGATTAGGCTGCAATTGGAAAGTATTTGGTCTTAGTTAATTCTGAAACTATTAACGAGTTAACCTGCCAGTAGGAACAGTTTTAAATTTTATAATTTTTGTGGTCCTAATTTATCGTTATCTTTTAGTCACCTAGGCATATTTGCATAGTTTTTACAACTTACATACTAAAAGAAAATCATGCGCTGCTGTTGTTTTTCTACCTTAGGTTGTAAGGTAGAAAACCTTAGGTTTACAAAGTAAGAAAAGAATAAGATAAGAGATAAAAAAAAACACAAACTATTTAGGGCAGTCATATTGAGAAAAAGTTGATGAACATGATTTCTGGAGAAAGTAATACATGGCTATTGAAACAGCTGTGAACGATGTTTTTCTTGATAAAACTGCACTAACTCTTTTGTGATTTTTTTTTTACTATATCAGTGCGACGTGTCGCCAATAAATTGAAGATACAGGATATTAATGTAAAAACATCTTAGGATATTGACATGAATAAGTCCACAAAAACGGAACAGTACTACGGGGTCAACAATATAGAATACCCCAAAAATCAACCATATACACTACCTTAAAAACCAACCATATGGAATACTCTAAAATACTAGACAACCTATCACCGATTCACGGGGAGTTTGTCAATCATTTTTCCATGAGACTGGTTTTAAATATAAAACATAGCTTACTCATATACGTATAACACAATAATAAATAAATATATAGTGATAGTGGATAAAAAAAATGAGAAATTTTGCATACTCAATTACAGAAATAATTGTTTTCTTCTGTACTTTTCAAGCCAAATTTTATGTTAAAAATATTTCTATATAAAGGGGAAGAATTTCAAATGCCACTGATAAGGGATGGGGGTTGACATATTAGTTAAATATTTATATTAAGTATGATTTTCACGGGATTTCCTCGATTTGAAGTTTAGTGGTTAACATGGACTTATGTCTGCATTCCTATGCAATTCCTTCTGTACTTAATGCTATGCAAATTTTTAAATCTCCCATCCATCCTCTTTCGACTTCGTCTCGTTTGTATAATGTTTCTCTCTAGTGTTAATTGGGGTATTTTATATTTATGGCAAATATGGCACAAACACATAAACCACACTCTACTAGAGGTTAAGAGAAACGTTTCACAAAACATTAATTACGCTTTGCATAGCCTAAGTCTATCCGTATGATATCCTATTCAAATGGCATTAATATTATATTGTAATTTTTGTTAATTTGTCGAATGCCCTCACTATTTTCTATTTTTGGGAAAAGACTAAAAATATAATTATTAAAAGATCAGGATATTGGATAGGGAATTGGCCATAATTAACAGGGACGGGTGAATTTTAGTTAATTTTTAGTTTTATATCTTCCCAGGCCTGTAGCCAAGCCGGGGCCAGCAGGGTCTGGCACAGGCCTCATTTACCACAGTTGCCCCATCGAGCTATTTATACACGCGTATATACTTAAAACAATCCCCGGGTACCTTTTACCCCATATGTCCTTTGCCTTGTCCTAGTTGCCCCTTTATCCAGGCTACAAGCCTGTATCTGCCCCTTTCATGTCACATGAATGAATAAAGAATAAATATCGTATAAGATTGCATTTATTTTAATAATTATATGTGCGCATAGGAAAATAAAGTTATTTGTATTTGTGTTTTCTGATCGCTACTGAACGAAGGCTAAATAATGCAGCTAATATCTTTTCGTTCTTATGCGCCGTTATTTTTTGACTCCCGAAAAAACATTTGTTAGCGAGTTGAAATTTAAGCTATTATGACTTTTCTAAATGGCTAGAAAGCGGTAGTAGAGACAATATCCCCGTAAACACTGCGAGGTGAAAAGAAATCAGGAAAAACTACCAGACCTATATAATATCACTATATATTGTCACACATTATGAAATTGAAAAGAACTTTCTGCCTGGTCATCTACTAGTGGTGTCTCAACAGGTCAGTGATCGTATCAACGAAAGGGTTTGCTCGTTTATGATAAATAGAGGAAATCTTCCATGGGTTCGTTCGGTGAAAGATTTGGTAGAGCTGTATGTAGTATCTACACTATTACCTGAAATAAATTTGAGTCTACCATTGCTCTCACGCTCTCATTACACAATGCACTTCTGTTTTGATGCCTTCATTGCATAATGCGCAAAACTCCTCATCAACGACCTGGCTTTATAATTGTAAAACAATGCGCAATTAACCTATGTCACATTTAAATCATTCACGCTTTCAATTGAAACAAAGACTGGCGTGTTCTATTCCGCGCAAGATCCCACATTCTGGGCTAAAAATGTCCCTTTCCTTGAATGTTAATATCTTAAATATTAAGAAGAAATAATAACGAAGTATCGAAAGAAGGTAAGAACAGTTAATTAAATACTTATTTCGCATATAACTCAAAGTTTCAACATACCAGAATTCGGGTGTATTGTACTTTGTGCAATGAGGCAAATGGTGAAGGATTAAACTTTCATTCGCTCACTCAAATATGGAGTTCGGCAGAAAGTTTCGACTTTTTTAAAACAGCTGAAGAATTTCGCCTCTCCTAAAACTGAAAATTTAAATATGTGGATTCGTGCCGGAATCATAAAACGTTCAATATCTTGCGTGCCAGAAAGTGAGCTGGATACAAGAACATGAGAACACGAGGTAAGATACCAGAGTAGCAAAGCCAGCTTGCGGAGAGCGGCATTCCTCGCAGCATATTGATGAGGTGGGAAAGAGAAAGAGCGCAGCTGAATAGGTGTGGGGAAATACCAAATCTGCCCGTGAGGTATCGCAAAGTATCATAAGCAATACTTCAAGAATATGTGATTGCGATTTAAGCAAAGATATTTCGGGATTTCCATAGCCGGAGTCGAGAGATTCGGGTTAGCCTGTGCTCACCAAGATTTGACTTCTAATAGCTGACTTGGGGCCAACTATGCCCAGCATGGTTATTCCCTACTTTTATGGCCATGGATTCCATCGCAGTAGGGTTAAGGGAAGCTGCTGCTGGTGAATATTCGTGCTTATAGGTTTCCATGTGCAGAGCAATTTTCTGACAAGCTAGTAGTGCTGGAGATTTTCCTACGAGGTTTCGTACGTTCTCAGGAACGTAGGATTTTAAAAATTAATTAGTGGGGGGGGGAGGCAAGCACATATTATTATACCTTTATGCATCACAATGTATGTTAACTTGTAATTAATTATAAATAATTGGAGGGCTCGGGCCCATATAACTCTACACCTCTGTACGTCCCAGATATCAATAGGTAAGGTATATAATTATAATATATATGGCTTTAAAATATACTAATTAAATCTGAATTTAAATTTTAGTAAAATATTTTATAACAGCAGTTATTTCGACACTGGCGTAAGGCCGTGTTTTTAATCTTTCGCCAGTATTGAAATAACTGTTATGGAATCTCCTGGTTAAATTTAGTATTATGGTGTTAAATATTTTATACGTTATTTAATATTATACAGTTTTATTTGTATAACACAGGGTAAGGAAAGCTAAGGTTTCTGTGCCAAGGCCCACAGTATTCCGAAGAATCCAAACCACAGTTACTTAGGAAAAAAGAACTTGACTGTGTATAAATAATAACAGTACTAAAAAGGTAGGCATTCGGGTAAGGTTAAGAGTCAAGCTTGTTTTCTGTGAAGTTCATGAAAGCGTTACCATCACTACGGCATCTTAGAATCAAGATACACGTGCGTATTCATAACCAATATAAAATTTCACACATACTAGCATATAATTCTCAACGTAATAATGTATCATCTTTTATATATGTTTTTTTTATTATTTAATAATTTTCGGAAGCGCTATTTTGCCCATATTTAAAAATAAAAACTTAAAATTTTCCCCATACTTCCATGTTTTCCCCTTTTTTTTTAATTTACATATTTTGTCCTTTAAAAACTATCTTATTCATTCATTCAATTTAATATTTGTCCTTTACTTTTATATTTCTTGTTTCAACATTCCCATTTATGTGGTTCGCTTACCGGTGGCAAACCTTATAAATTATATTACAAACCCCTACCTATATTTTTAATTATTTTCCATTAATTTATTTCGTTATTATGTTTGCTTTGAACTTTTAAACAAATTCTTTTGCACTTCACTTCATAGCCAGACGAATCTATACATTCAAAAAATATTCCTTCCCAATTTAATAGAGAAGTTTTCCACACTTTCCTCTGCATAAGAGAATTTAAGATTCTCTAAATTCTCGTTCTCGGAGAGGGAGTAGGAGAAGTATAAGAACTGAGAAACCACATATTTATATGCAAGGCGTTTACATTTAAAAATACCGAAGAAAGCGTTTTGAAGATTTTGTGATAGCTCTCAAAATAGAGAAAGAGAGAGAGAGAGGGGGGTGCGTTTCCCATTCTTTGCATGCGAACGTGTTTCATATCGAAAAAGAGACTCCATGCACATGAGCTAAAATGTAGCCGAAAGAATCTGAGATATTTTTGAAATATTCACAAAAAGGGAATGCACATTTTGGTTAACCGCGTCGAGGGAATACCAAATCGAGAATTTTTTCCAATTTTGAGTCCGGTGGGGTGGGGCAGGTTACTTGGATGAAGTGAATAGTTCGAAGGAACGGCCGAAAACTCGCATTTGTGAGCTAGAAAATGCGAGAGAGAAGACGTGATATTATGCGTATGGAAATGCGTGGGGAGAAATCTCTGTGCACTTCTACGAATTATGCAAAAAGAATGGTCTCTCTGAAGGGTTTTTCCCTATGTATGATATAAAACTTGGGCCCCCCCCCCCCTCTTTTTCTTAGTTTTGTCATCTATAAAGGGCGTGTTCAAAATTTCTATGAACTTCTAAAGTATACGGACGTGGTGTAACCTTGCCGATAAACGTATGACAGGTCATTCTAATGGTTTTAAATTCAAGAAAATCACAAAATTATATATAAATTGTACATTCTATTCAAATCAACATAAAATAAGAATTGATTCAATTACACAGCCCAGCCTTGTTAATGCGAATTACTTTTAGCACGAACTGCTTCCTGAATTCTTCGCCAAAATAAATAAGCAACACAATCACATCCTTTCAGGATAAAGCGAATTGCTTTTAACACGAACGAATTTCTCCAGTGTTCGCGTTAACGAGGTTCAACTGTACATTAAATATTGAAATATGTTCTTCAGTTTGAAGTACCGTATCTGTACGGCAGAAACCTATGAACATATAAATTGAATGAAGATAGCTTAAGCCTTAAATAGTCTATCTATGAAGGTCGCATGTGACAGTCAAGGGTTTTGCGTTCTTTACTATTAAAATCAAGATTTAAAACACATCGGAAACCTCAATGTAGTTTGTGATTCCAAGCCTTATACTCACGTAAAAATATATTGCATTAAAACCTATTTATCCTTTTAAGAACTCTAGTAAAACCTTTTATCGGATTCGTAAGGAGTTTTAGCTAAAATGTTATATATATATATGCTAAAAATAATATAATATATTCAAAACTAATATTCTTCTAAAGTTATTTTTACTATAGGGAGAATATGAGAAGGAAAATATGATTCAACCCAAGTAGTATTTTTTGGTAATACAAATAGTGCGTATTTTTAATAAGTGATTGTTTTTTAAGGCGCAAGGATATCAAAGATTATGAATATTATTTTATATTATTATTGAACTTCTCTAAGGTGTTCACAAATAGCTGCTCTAAAATGCGATCACAATGAAGGAGTTATAAGAAAAAGAATAAAGGCATTTAATGTCCTGAGAGCTTGCATATCTTGGCCAAATCTATTCGAATTATTATTCCGAATCTCTCGTCTGAATATCTTTGCACTTAAGGTTATGCCCAGATTGCAAACGATTATGGAATTTTCTTTTAATATTCTGTCCTTCATTTGCGAAGATATACAATATTCAACTGTATTAAAGTAGAAAACGCTGCTGTGTTCAGCTTTTTAAAGAACATTTCTTCACTTGGTGCAAAGGCCTTTATTAAAACATTCTCCTTTCCTGGGGGTTAGAAGGCAGCACTTGCGAATCGAAGAAAGCTTCTGCAGATGAAACAGCAACTGAGTACCATATAATCAAATGCTGAAACAGTGGACCCTCAAAATTCCAAATTCTTACGCGCACTAAAATATACAAGCCAATGACCCTACAGTGCGACATAAAACCTGAAAGGAGGTAAACAGGGTACCCAGATCGTAACATAAATTGCTGCAAATCTGGAAACAAACACCTCCTAATGCTACAATGGGAATTGCAAAGGGAAAAAGAAAGGGGAAATGCCATTTCCATAGAAAGGTGCGGGGAAAATGTTCAGGAATCTAATTTTAGAGGGAGAGTATTTTTTTCCCCCAAGTCTTGCATGGAATTACGGAAAGGGCTGTATGGGATGGGTGTTTTATGGGGCAGTTCTTGGGGAAAAAAGGGGAAAGAGGGAGCGAAATGGGAATCTTTTCCTAGAGATTCCATTCCAAAGTCTGAATTTTCATACTATCCAAATTTACTCCCCCCTCCCGACTCTTTGGTTACTACGTGAGGCTCAGGTAGGGTTAGGCCCAATGGCACATTTCCCTTTTCCCTACAAAGTATAGTCGAAGAGGGGCTACGTCAAAAATGCATTCGAGTCAGACATCCAAACAAAACGAAACTGACATTTGTAGAAGGCGCATACTGACTATAAAACTGATTTGATGACGATACAGATAAGGGTTTGACCATGTCCTAGAGTATTCAGATGAAACCATTACAAGCTCTGTGACTCGGAAAAGAATGGAGCGAATAATCAAATTGGCACACAGAAAGCTAAGGCAAAAAACCCTATCCAGTTGAGAAGGATGTTAGTTGACCACGTTATTGATGGTGGTTTATTTACCACTTGGACAAATCCAATACACCTTCACCGTTAATGATACAAAGACGACAAAACACCAGCATTAAATTCTCAAAAAAGTGTGGCAAAACCCGAACAAGCGTCAAAACTTTCGCGTCCAACTTTCCACAAAGCATATTGTGAGCGCCCAATTTCTATATTTCTTCGCGTATTGCACCTTCCTGTAGCTTTCTCCTCTTCATCTTCCTTTCTGCAATATCTATCCCAGTTATCTGCTTCCTTTATGAGCCCCTATAGGGTTCTAAGCACAATGAGAGCGGGGCTAGGGCTCTTATATAGTTCTGTTGGCCCTTTTGAAGCCCATTGTATCCTCAGTACTTCCCGCCTTTCACAGAACATGATTTGTTAGAAATGTGGAAGGGGATCGTTTCATAGTTATAAGTTATTGTGCCCAAACAGGGTGGTATACAAGGGATGGAGACTGCAGAGGTTGTAGAAAATTTAATACATAACATCCTTATTTCTGAATATCATACTTGCAATTTTTTTATATGGATTCTTCATCCATATTCTGAAAAATCCAAAATACTGAAAATCATTATAACGTGTGATCAAACACCGCCGTTTAATAGATAATGCTATTTTAAGGTTTATATAAATGTATTTTTACATTAGTGCCATTGCCTCCGATGACAATGTTGGGGCTTTTGCGCAAATAAGAATTGTATAATTTCAAAGGAACTTACCATACTATGAAAGATTGAACAGAATTTTATCGGGATTATTAAACTAATGAAATTAGCATATTTAACTGATGACCTTGATTTAACTGATGGCTTGAGGGCATTAAATAATGTTACAAAAGCTTCTTCACCATTATCAGAGCCGACAGCATGAAAATATTAGGGGGTGGGGTGGGGGGACAATATACCTTTAAAAGGCATTTTGTTTGAAATTGAAGGGGGATATGGAACCCTAATGCCAACATTGGGGGGACGGGTCCCCCTTTCCCCTCAGTTAACGGCGCCCGTGTTCACCATAGGAATTATTCCGAACTTATTAATAAACGTTAGATATGAAGATGGTCCCTGATGACCAAGGAACTTCGTCCCCAGCGGTCAGTTTCTCTTGTGTCCGTTTGACTGTTCAGTTACCATACAAATAGCCACATCAACTGAACCCTCCTTCTATGGTATCTAGAAGAGATGAACTTCGCCCATACAAACGGTCAGCCCAAGTCACGTTTTCACATGGATGAGTTATGGACCGGACAACAGAAAAATGCGAAGTGGACCTCAAAAGAGAAATATTCAGATAGAGCAATTTTGCATATATTTCTAGAGGGAAGGCGATTTTCCTTTTTCAAGAAGAAGGGTGAGACTAAAGTCACGGATGAGATATTTTGCATGGATGAACGCTTTTGGATCTATTCTCCTTTTTTCGAAAGGTTGAGATTTTTTGCCTTCTCTTTAGCAGAAGCGACCAAAAAATACGAATTTGCTTTAAAATATATTACGCGTTTAATAATAAATATGTCATACAAAAAAATTTCAGCAATATAAATTTCATAAACGTGCATGTTATATATATTTAAGTAATGTATTTTATTATGCAGGCCTATATATACATAAATATATTCATTTTTTGTATGGTAAATAAACGTTATTTAATCTTAACAATGGCCAATCAGAAAACTATGAGGTTCGCGTCAAACCACTAACCACCAATACTAATCGTAAAGGACCACGAACTAAGGTTTAGTTTGAAAACAAATGTATGCTAGAAATTGACATCACAAATGAATTCAAAATCCGATTTATTTCCTCGCCGAAGATAGAGGGAGAGAGAAAGAAACGCTTTTAAAATATGAAGCCAATGTATTTTTCAGTTCGGGAAATCTTGCTTGCGACCACTCCCCACTCTTAGACAGGTGTTTCAAAGAAGAAGAAAACTTTTGCAATGGTACTGGAATTCTGTCTAATCATTTATGCATTTATTCTGTCGTCTAGTCAAGAGAAGAAAGAGGGGAAAAATCAAATTACAAAGTGAAGGAGGGCCCTTTGATTATTGGGCCACTGGACGAAAAAAAATGGGGGAAGGAAAGTCTTAGAATAGTTCGAAGCCAAATTTAGCGCTGTTCCTTTCTCCGCCTTCGTTTTATAATCTTCTCAGCATTTACCAATGCAACATTTGCTTCAAAAGGTGTTGTCGATTTCCATTTATTTGCTTTCAAAACTACCAGTCGAAGTAATGTGAATTTCGAAGGGAAAAAAAAAAAAATCACTCAGTTTCTCTAAGATTGTTTTTTCTTAGTGTAAATTAACTGAGCTGTAAAGTATGAAATGAGCATGATATCCAAATAAGGTGTCATCAATTGTGACAAGATAATATACATTTTTTAAGGTCAAGATGGAAAAAAGATGCAAATAAGAGAAAGTGACACTTCACATGTTTGTTTCACGTGAAGAAAAAAAATGTTGATTTTTCTTTAAATTACAGCTGTAAAACGAAGAGATCATAAAATGTGGCAAGTGTCAGATTTCGATGTACTTTTTCTTAGCAAAAGTAATTAACACTCTTTCTAAACTTTGTTTTTGTCATCATTTTCATTTAGATCTTCTTTACTAATTTTTTTAAAGGGTTTACCTTTTCCGTGTCTTGGGAATCGATGGTGCTGAAATTGGCTTTATATCTCATTTTTGGCGATTTTTTTTTTTTTTTTAATGCTCTGTGTCATTTTCATTATAACGTTCGTATTCCAATTCGTGGCTCCTCGTTTCGTCTAGTAGACGTTTTTAGTTATAAATGGATAAACAGGGAAAAGGGGTGAAACGGCAATAAGCAATTCTTATTTACCCTAGTACTGTTTCACCTAATCACATTCTGTTGGCAAAAATGCACCATAAGAAAGCGTTATAAATATACTGCTTTTCATATTTATAAAAAGTGAAATTAAATAAATTATTTTTAAAAAATTATGAATTTTAAGGACTTGGTGTCAAAAAGTTATTTAAATTGCTTCAGAAATGGTCTCCAGACTGAATTGACAATGAAGGCAACAATTTTTAGAGCGATGTTTTCACAGTTTTCATCACATTCATATTCGTGGAAATGGTTATCTCCATGCAGCTAGCAGAAAATCTTAAAACTGCCTTAAATTACTAAATAACTAAATAATAAAACGACAGTTGATTTGGTAATTTTTTCGTCACGCATTTTGTGCTTTTTGTGCAATACGTTTTCTTTTGCCGCTTCTTCTTAAGATAATGACAATGTTTATTTGTCCATTTATCGTCTAAAAAATAGTTAGGCAAAATATCATTGGTAAAATAAGAACTGTAGCTACATTTTCTTACTTATTGCCCAATTAAGCTAGTTTTAGTCAAAATAGCTATAAGGTGAAACGCGATCCGGTGTCGAAGGTAATACAGTCCTCAGTTGTATATATGAAACTAAACTAAAAGAAAGAATAGCCCAACATCGTTTAACATTTTAAAGTTATTCTACAATGCTTCTGTTTATTTAGAACTGTATTTCCAACTTAAGATTTTATAGCGGTATTTAATTTTAAATTGCACCGTTTCTTCAAATACGAAATGCATTTGAGTGAATAAGGAATATGGTGTGTGTGTGTGTGTGATATAAATCAACAGACTTTTAGCGAAGAAATGAATTAACAATAAAATGATTTATTGCGCTTGTGGCTCTTACACACTTTAAAGGATACCGAATTGTATTTAGGTAAATATTTAATAATACTTAAGTACTTAATAATTTTAATGTAATATGAAATCCTGCTTTAAAAGTATAATTAACCTATAAGCATTAATATATAGGTTTCAAGATAATAAAATTAAAAGGAACGATTCTTAAACCGACGCAATTTTATGCACGAACATATTTTATAATAGCATTTATTCCGTTTCAAATATATATAACAATTATTTCTATTCTGTATTTTATATGGATCCGTTGGGCTCCACAAAGTGAAATTGACACACACACACACACACATATGTGTGTGTGTGTATATAATATACTTGCTTTCTCTATTAACTGGCTTTCAACATTTGTAATCAATAGTAATGTTTATTAAAATCGGAATATATTAAGAGTAATAAAAACTGGATGTATTTTTGGCGAATTTTTTTGGCGTTGGCAACCTTCCCTTTGGTGATGAAACAACAAAGAAAAAACAAAATTAACGAGCTGACATTCGTGTGTTTTTCCCTTTTCTCATTTAAAAACTTCAAATAATTATGCCTTTAATTTCTAAGAATTTTTTCCCTCTTTTTTGCTTGTTGCAACGAGCCTTAAGAGCAAGGTAAAACATAATTATGCCTGGCCTATGCAAAAGCCGTAAAAAGCAATTAAGTTTTTTCACCGCGAGGTATTTTAAAATTAAAGTTTTAAAGATAATTATGCGGACTATTGTGAAAAAGGAAAAAAAAGGAAAAAAAAAGTCAAGTTCTAATGCACAGAGATCCAATCAGAGACTTGTCGGTTGATGGATAGCTTTGCTAATGTGTTTTTCCTTAGCTTCGCTTATTTTTTACCCGCAAAAAAATTTAATTTTTGTCAAGACAGAATGCGTGGCCTTTCCTATTGTTCTGTGGTTGTTGTCCCAAAGGGATCAAAGCTAATTAGAACCTGCAGTCTAGAAGTTAGGCGCATGCGCTTTTCTACCACCTTCTTAAATTAAGTCTGCGAAGTTCAACCGGACGTTTTTTAATACAAAAAATTAAAAAAACTGTCGTTAATTTCTAGGACGTGGCAATATAAATGGCTTCCTTCCCTCTTCATTGCATAAAACTTTAAATATGACAGAGGAAGATTTTGATATACGCGCTTTTTCCCCTTTTTATTTTTTGTCCTGAACATTTCTTTCATCGCTCATTAGCAAAAGTTGAGCCATCATCCATTCATAATTTATTATATATATAGGAGGTGAAAAGACATACTTTTTTAGCTGGTATTAAAGTAAGAAAATTTAGGACATTCGTTTGTAAAACTTTTACTTCTTTATTGCAGGAATACACACAAAAACGTAACTATCGATTGACAAATAAACAAGAACAGCTGAATAAATAAATATTAAAAAAGAGGGAACACCGTCACTCGTATGAACGAGAATATTAGCTAGCTAAATTAGTTCCGTAGAGTTCTCGTATGTATTTGCATGTACATGTTACTTCGTGTAGCCGAAAAAATCTATAGGTACATGTAATTGTCCGAATGTTTTTATGTATAATATATTTGTCATTAATAAAGCGAATTGATTTCAGTGAAACTCGCAATAAAATACGGTTTATTCTCTGTAAATGGAAAGAGACCAAGTACATTATTAAAGTCCTTTTCTTTTTTTTTCTAATTTAATACAAGTTGACGCAGAATCGAGCTTGTTTTTAAGTCGGAGAGCCTATACAATATTATCTGTACACGCAAGACATATTGATTTGCTGTGCTGCAACCAAAATATTGTTCCGATCTAATTAAAAAACAGCAGAACATAATTTTCCCAGTGCAAATGGTACCAGAGTTATTTAGATTTTCAGAATACACGGAGACGAATACATTAAAAATCAGTGTTTTAAGCAGATTATAAGGAGTAAAGGAGGTAAAGTATAAGGAGGAAACGGGATATGAGGCGTCTTATTCACATATTTGGTCTTTTATTTTCCATATTTTATAGTTGATAAATCATATGAGACTTCAAAGCCATGACATCTCGTATTTGGGGCAAGGTATGCCGAAGAGGGAAGAAAAAAAAGTTGATACAGAATATGATATTAGCTGACGTTCGATAATATAGAACAGGAAAGCGGACCAGCTGAGTTTAATCGCATTTAAGAATCACTCTAAATGTTAGTTCAGCCCGTTCATCTTATTATATATTCACGAAACTGCTAGAACCCCCCCAGACGGTAACTAACTTTTCAACCTCGTGGACTCCATTACTAGTAAATTACCCTTTATTTATGAAATATCTTGCTACTCGGAGGCTGTAATTGCCTAAGTGCGATGCCATGTACTGTGTTTCAAGCCCGTCCAAAAGCAATTACAATAATCCTCACGGGGATTTTGTCCGATGACGCGTTTCCCTCGCCTTACAATGGATCCCAATGGGACGGTACAGAAAGGGTAGTGAAAATGTACCTACCGCGGGGGAAAACCCGGGGCATTTTTCCCTTCCAAAGGGCAAACGGCCAGGTCAGTGCACTTTTGAAATCGGAAGTAATTGACTTTTCTCGTAGAATAATATAATATTTATAAAAGTGCTGTACGTTTAAAAGTTGAAGACGAATATCATAGAATGCTACTAAATAAGAATTTTGTTTTCATCTTATTCTGTGTAAGAAACTTTTCATATTTCTTAGCAAACTTAAAAGACCTTAAAGATGAATTAATAAAGCATATTGCAACTATTAGTTCAGCTCCATAGAACTGGCAACGTGAATTTATGTGAATGACCCAAATAATTTCCACGCAAATTAACTAGCATTTCACATTCATGATATTGGAAAAGGGCCTTCTGCTTGAGGAAACGCCATCATTTTGAAAATAATCATTATATTTCTAAAGTCGTTTTATCAACGTATTTGCGAGCGCCTTAAGAGGTAGGGGGTAAAGACATCCCAACACCAAGTAACAAAACTTCGCATATAAGAACAAACAGAAGTAAAAAAAAATCGAGAGAGAGCAAAATAAATATATGCTAAATTTAAAACCAGAGTCTTCTTCAGGGACCCTTTCTTACACTACTTTCATTGGCGAGACTACCCTTAAGGTCCAGGAGGGAATATAGCCCCATCGCACTGCTCAGCACGTAGCAATTTCTAATTTTGTAAGGGAGGCCTAAACCAGACCCCTAGTAACACCATCATCTAGGTTTACAGATATATCAAATAGTCGCAAGACAGGAATTATATATTAATAGTCACAATTCGAAGAAGAAAAGTTATAAAAATTAATTTAAAAAACCTTAACGGTAAAGAAGCTGTTTAGCGTCAAAAAAAAAAAAGTTTAATTTTTAATCCTTAAAAACTTCTTCGCGGAAAAATGAAAGTAGATGAATGCATTCTTTCGTAGTTCATTTCTCGCTACTTTAAAATTAAATATGGCTTCTCTTTATCGTTCTATATTCCTATGATTTTCTTTTACATGCAATAGTATTAAAACTTGTCTACTTCACATAACTGCGGTTATTCTTACATTTTGCATATTTTTCCCATAAAATATAGTAATATATATATAATATTATAGAGGTTTTGCAGGAAATAAAACAAGAAATAACCCAAACAAAACCTGAGGTTGATTATTGTCGTCAAGCTGGCTAGGATTTAATGCAGTTATGTGGAGAACCTGATAAACCAGAAGTCAAAAAGCACATCGAAGATTTAGACTCTGTGTGGGAAAACGTAACAACTCTCTATGCTAAAAGGGAGCAAAATTTAATAGATGCAATGGAAAAAGCCATGAACTTCCATGATATTCTTCAGGTGTTAAAGCTTTATTTGTTAAATTTTGATTTGCTTATCGTTCCTGTTTAGTTTGTGTAATTAATATTTATATTATATAAAATATAAAAAGGAATTTGAAGTATATATTCATATCAGTGGTGTAGCTCGACTTCAGACAGTGGGTAATTTCCAATTGTGACCCATCCTTCTCCCCTTCCCACTAAGGAAGTCAAGGAATTTTTTTTTCTGTTAACAGTCCTTTAAATTATATTTATTAAATTGAAATATTTTTAGTCCTTTAATTTTATTTCCACAGCGCTGTGTAAGGAAAAGCAAAGAATATTGCAGACAGATATATCTATTATGCCCTGTTTAGAAGTTAATAAAAAGGATTGCATAATAAAAAATCAATTGTTTATGAATTTATGGCTTTTAAAACCATTTTTAGAGCGTATACCATGATAACTATTAGGCTCTTTCTGCCAATCTAGCAATTTCCTGTCTTGCCCATGGCAATACTTCCCCCAAATATTGACATTTCTGACTACAAACTACTTTTCGCTATGAGACCGCCATCCACTCATAACTCTTATAATTTTTTCATTAAGTAAATTTATAAAAATTCACAGTTGGGGTACATAAGATGTCAAAAATTGTGTGTGTGTGTATATATTTATGTATATTTACTATTTTTTGCCTACAAAAGGGTTGCTGGTATCTAACTGGAAGGAGACCCACACGCTGAACGTATGTGACGATGTGTGGAACCGGCCGGGCCAGTAACCTAGTGTCCTACCCCGCCTTCAAGTGGTGCAGGCTGGGCTTTCTATCCAAGAGGCAAATTAATATTTGCTGCACGGATGGAAAGGCGGAAGGGGAGGGCTAATTCACCAACCCGTCTAGCCAGCGTGGTGAAATGATGGCTAATTCCTCCAATATGCTAATACACCAAAAACCATGGCCCCTAGTCTCCAGGTGCTGGAGTGCTCCTGATCAAGGCAGCGGTCAGCGTGGCATGAAAGCAGGGGGTGCTAAGAATCACTGGAATGGCCCAGGCTGCCGTTTGTTATTGACCTTGGCTACGTATAATGGACGATCCCTTGCTTCTGAAGCAAAACTTCAGGAATTGGAAGAAGAACTTGACAAGATCAAATGGGACATTGTAGGACTCAGTGAAGTTAGAAGAAAAGGTGAAGAGTTGGTGGAACTTAAAAGTGGACATTTGTTTTATTATAGAGGAACGGAAACTGGAAGAACAAGTGGTGTTGGCTTCTTAATCAACAAAAGAATTAAAGACTGTCTTCTTGAAGTTGAAAGTACATTAGATCGAGCAGCGAGGCTTGTTGTTCAACTAACCCAGCGATACCAACTTCAAATAGTACAGGTATATGCACCAACATCAAGCCATACCGACGAAGAGGTTGAAGAATTTTATGAAGAAATCAAAGAGTTACACACCAAAGGGAAACAACATATCAAGCTCAACGTTTTCTAGGTCTTCGGTGGTCTCTTGGAATCCAGTTCAGAATTTCTGTTGTCCATCGTTGATCAGTTCTTCTTGCAATATGCCCAGCCCATCGCCATTTCAGCCCTTTTACTTTAACAATGATGTCCTCTACTCTAGTTTGCTCTCTCACCCAAGTGTTTCTTTTTCGATCTCTCCTAGTTATTCCAAGCATGCACCTCTCCATGCTCCTTTGCGTTGTCTGTAACTTTCGTATTGCTCCAACTGTTAGACTCCATGTCTCTGATCCATAAGAGAGGACTGGCAATACACACTGGTTGAAGACCTTTCTTTTTAGACACAAAGGCAATTTCCCCTTCAGGATAAAACTGTTTCTTCCAAATGCACTCCAGCCAAGTTTAATACGTCTGTTGAGTTCTTTCATAATGTTGCCATCCATTGAAATCAGCTGGCCAAGGTAAATATATGAATCAGCAATTTCTAGCTCAATGTTGTCAACTTGTATTTTTGTTTCCTCTACAAAATTATTGAACATGATCTTAGTTTTTTGTAGGTTCATCTTGAGTCCAACTTCTTTACTTCTAGTTGAGAGCTCCTGTACCATGTCTTGGAGTTCTAATGGGTTCGTTGAAAAAATAACAATGTCATCAGCAAACCGCAAATGATTTAAATATTCACCATTTATTTTTATTCCCTTGTTATTCCAATTTATCAGCTGAAAAATCATCTGTAAAGCTGAAGTAAAAAGTTTTGGAGAAATGGTATCTCCCTGCCTCACCCCTTTGCCAAGTTTGATAGTTTTGGTATCTTTATGTAACCGAAATTTTGCACTTGCATTTTTATACACACGTTTCACCATGTCAATGTACACATCCTCAATGTCTGTTGATCTTAAAGAGTTGATGACTGCTGATGTTTTAATAGAGTCAAAGGCCTTCTCATAGTCAATAAATGCAACACACAATGGAAGTTCATATTCATGTGTTCTTTCAATTAATTCTCTTAATACTTGAATATGGTCCACTGTACTGAATCCACTTCGAAATCCAGCTTGTTCTCTTGGTTGAGCTGCATCTAATTTTTTCTGCAGGCGATGTGTTAGCACTTTTGTGAAGATTTTATAAATAGCAGGTAACAAGCTAATTGGTCGGTAATTTTTCAAATCCTCTTTATCACCTTTTTTATGCAAAAGAATTACTGTTGCAGAATCCCATTGGTTTGGTATGTTACCGCTGTTAAGACATTTGGTAAAGAATTTTGCAAGTATGTCTTCTACATATTCTCCAGCTTCTTTTAGGATATCTAATGTAATACCATCATCACCAGGGGCTCTTCCTTTCTTCATATTTTTTATTGCAAATGAAACTTCTTCTTTTAAGATTTTAGGAGCTGTTCCTTCGACTATCTCAGAGTCTTCGTTTAATCCACTGTTACTTTCATATAGTTTTTTGTAGAATTCTTCAACTCTTCTAAGTATTTCTTCCCTATTTCTTGTTACGGTGCCATCCTCTCCTTTTAATGCAATGATGTGTTTCTTCCCAACAGATAAACTTCCTTTAACAACCCTAAGGCTCTTGTTATTTTCAATGGCCTTCCTTACTAACTCACAGTTGAATTTTCTTATGTCTTCTTTCATGCTTTTGCGCAGAGTTTTACAAAGTTCTATGTACTCAATCCTGGAACTGGTATTTTGATTGTCCACCTTCATATCTCTTCGCCTTTTCATGAGCTGTTTCGTCTTCTCAGATAATTTGCTATTCTGCTTTTTACATATTACACCACCAATTTCCCCAGCAGTTTCAATTATTGTCTTAACAATGTTTTCATTTGCTTCTGAGATGTCAACTTCTTCAATAAGTCCTTCCAGTGCAGAAAAGCGATTTTTTAATTCCAACTTGAATGCCTCGGTATTTTCTTTTAATTTCTTTAAATCCACCCTCTTACATACTTGTTTCCTAATGAGCTTCTGCCTTTCTAGTTTAGTATTTAAGTGCATTTTACATCTCACCATTCGATGATCACTTCCAGTATTAAATCTGTTCAGTACGCTGCAATCTTCAATAATTGATTTCTTGTTTGCCAGTATATAGTCAATTTCGCTGGTTCCTCCATTGGGGTGTTTCCATGTCCATTTTCTTTGTAGTTTCTTCTTAAAAAATGAATTCATGATGCTAAGATTTTCAGCTTCGGCAAATTCTATGAGTTGATCGCCACGTTCATTCCTTTCCCCGTATCCGTATTTACCAACCGATGTCTCTCCTTGTTCCTGTTGTCCAATTCTTGCATTAAAATCTCCCATGATGAGCTTGATGTGTTGTTTCCCCTTGGTATGTAGCTGTTTGATTTCTTCATAGAATTCCTCAACCTCCTCGTCGGTATGGCTTGATGTTGGTGCATATGCCTGTACTATCTGAAGTTGGTATCGCTGGGTTAGTTGAACAACGAGCCTCGCTGCTCGATCTGACGTGCTTTCGACTTCAAGAAGGTAGTCTTTAATTCTTTTGTTGATTAAGAAGCCAACACCACTTGTTCTTCCAGTTTCCGTTCCTCTATAATAAAACAAATGTCCACTTTTAAGTTCCACCAACTCTTCACCTTTTCTTCTAACTTCACTGAGTCCTACAATGTCCCATTTGATCTTGTCAAGTTCTTCTTCCAATTCTTGAAGTTTTGCTTCAGAAGCAAGGGATCGTCCATTATACGTTGCCAAGGTCAATAACAAACGGCAGCCTGGGCCATTCCAGTGATTCTTAGCACCCCCTGCTTTCATGCCACGCTGACCGCTGCCTTGATCAGGAGCACTCCAGCACCTGGAGACTAGGGGCCATGGTTTCTGGTGTGTCAACATAATGGAGGAATTAGCCATAATTTCACCACGCTGGCTAGACGGGTTGGTGAATTAGCCCTCCCCTTCCGCCTTTCTATCCGTGCAGCAAATATTAATTTGCCTCATAAATAGAAAGCTCAGCCTGCACCACTTGAAGGCGGGGTAGGACACTAGGTTACTGGCCTGGCCGGTTCCACACATCGTCACATACGTTCAGCGTGTGGGTCTCCTTCCAGTTAGATACCAGCAACCCTTTTGCAGGCCATATATA
>QLNU02015360.1:253751457-253768441 GCA_006491805.2 Dysdera silvatica
ATTTGTATGTTTCTGCGAACAGGCTAAACTAGAGGCCTATTCAACTCCCGACATCCCAATTCCATAGAAAAATAAAATAAATAATAATAAGATAATAATAAGAATAGGAACCACTAACCTAAAGTGCATTAACACGCGAAATAAATAAAGGTATAGATATACATTCAGACATAACACCAAAGCATAATAAAAATAAATAAATAAATAAACAAATAAAAAAATTAGATCCACACAAAATGAATATCTGGAAGAGTATGGATGGAGTGGAGAAGAGGCCTTGGATAGAAGATTGTGTAAAGGAAGTGTAAACCTCATATATGCACTCTATAACAAACAAATCGACGCACCAAGGAGGAGTTGTCCGATTGCGATAAAAATTGGTGGATGTGAAGAACATACATAGAAAAAGAAACGATTAAAATTTCAGAACAATTGAATGATTTATTGCAGAGTTTGACCGTTACAAAGGGAGGAAGTCAATAAGGCGTTGGTCCACCTCTGGCCTGGATGCAAGCTGTCACCCGGCGTGGCATAGACTGATAAAGATCCCGGATGGTGTCCTGCGGAATTTCTTGCCAAATTGTCTCCAACTGTCGGGCTAAATCGTCAACATTCCGGGATGGTTGCAATCGCCTTCCCATAGCGTCCCAAATGTGCTCTATGGGAGAGAGATCAGGAGATCTAGCTTGCCAAGGAAGTGTTGGGCAAGCTTGAAGACAATTCATAGCAACACGTGCCGTGTGCGGCCGGGCATTGTCTTGTTGAAACGTAAGTCCAGGGTGTCGCAAAAGGAACGGTAACACAACCGGTCGTAGAATGTCGTCTACGTACCGCTGTGCTGTAAGTGTGCCAGAAATGACCACCAAAGGGGTCCGGCTATCAAAGGAGATGGCACCCCAGACCATAAGACGGCCCGCGGTTGTCGTCAGGACACAGTTGGAAACGGGACTCGTCACTAAAGACTATACGTCCCCAGTCAGCGCAGTTCCAAGTTGATCGAGCCCGGCA
The DNA here is from genome assembly GCA_006491805.2 of Dysdera silvatica. Classification (NCBI taxonomy): domain Eukaryota; kingdom Metazoa; phylum Arthropoda; class Arachnida; order Araneae; family Dysderidae; genus Dysdera; species Dysdera silvatica. The sequence continues at coordinate 253,752,466 of QLNU02015360.1, forward strand.
CCACTGTAATCGGACTTGACGGTGTAAAGGCGTGAGAGGTAAGCGGCGTAACGGTCGGCGCGAGCGTAAATTCCGCTCTCTCAGTCGTCTGCAGAGGGTCATGTTGGACACATGTGTGCGGGCCACACGTTGGATAGTTGATAACGACGAATCCGGTGCTGTGACAGCTGCTCTGACAATCGCTCTGTCTTCCCGTTCTGTTGTGGCCCTAGGTCGACCGCTGCCGTCCCGACGCTGACATCTGCCGTTGTTGACCCACTCTTGCCAGCACCGTCCAATCGCCGCATCGCTTCGACCCACATGTCCAGCGATTCTTCGATTCGTCCAACCAGCCTCTTTCAATCCGATAGCACGACCTCTTTCAAACTCTGACATATGCTCGTAATGAGCACGAATCTTTCGGCGAGGCATTGTTACAGTCGACGTAAGATATCCGCAGTCAAAATGCAACAGAAATTTTGACCACATATTGAGAATCGCTCCTTATATACACCTGCTGAATGCGCAGTTCCGATGCGCTGGAGTTCCCGCTATTCATTCATTGGACACCAAATTTTAATCATTTGCATGTTCGGTCAAAATGTCTTTGCATACGAAATTTCATTACAATCGGACAACTCCTTCTTGGTGAGTGGATTTTTTTGTTATAGAGTGTAATATAATGTGATTCCGCCTTAGTAAATTTGTATTGTATTGTGTATAGAAAGTGGCTCAACACCAGGCTTACAAACTTCAAGAGGTCATAGTACTCATCAAGGTGATTTAGCCCTCCGCCCCTCCGCTGGATTCGCCAGTGGGCTGTGGGTGGTTTGCGACTTTAGGTTCTATGACAAATATCGTTCACCTTGATGAGTACTATGACCCCTTGAAGTTTGTAACCCTGGTGCTGAGACACCCTGTATAAATTTGGATTAGAACGTCTACCACTTACTTCTTGCAACCACAACTGTGCATCATTTACAAATATCGTATATAAAAAAGTTAGAAATCTTTACAAACCATTTATATTTTTGGTGAAAACCAAACAAATTTGGCCTTGCCTATTTTTAAATGATTTCTGAGCAATAAGTTAAAACGATATGAAATTCATGTAAAATAATATATAAATACGAATAAAATGATAAAATGAAAATAATACATGATAATTATACTTAATATTCGTTCTTGTGCATCATGAGCATTTTTAATGATTTCTCACAATTAAATTAACGTTCATATGCGTATAATATGCCTAATATGATTGGATAAAAATCCAATTACGGCTCGTAAAGCCCAAATCATATATTTAAAAGCAGGCGGTTCGTACAGCTAAAAACAAAAAAACAAAAAACTAAAGAGTTACTGAAATTTTAAATATTAAAAAAAAAAATGGGACCATTTAAACATTTTAATATAATTAATAAAAAATACTTTAACACCAGCACACGGCTAAAATTCTCGCTATCGCTGCAAGTAATGATAAAAGTTTAAAAATAGACTCATTAAATAATGTTAAATAGGTTTCTTTTGAAAAAATTATCGCTTTGGAGGGGGATCAAAAACCCTCAGAAAGAATTTGGAACAGAAAAAAAGCGTCGGGGAATGAAAAATGGCGTTTGGGGATATCGGAAACGGAACACCGGAACCGCTCCCGGAAGCAGAGCCGGACGCAATCCCGGACACACGGGAGATTTGAGCCAGGCAATCCAGTTTCGCCCCCCCTCCGAACTCCGCATTTTAGGGGAACTAGCAACCCTGCATACGAAAACGCCAAATATGGCCACAAATCCGTAAATATAAGGTTCAAAGGCGCCATTTTCGTATGCTAAAAATAATCATTTATTTGTGAGCACATAGTTCATTCTACGAAATATTTATTCAGTTAGAACTTTTGTGAACAACGATTAAATTTGATTTAGCTACAGTAAAACAGCCTTGAACTTCTAAATGTGGTCGTTTTGACGGGCGGTCTCTCCATAGAGTTGCTTGGTTTGTATATTTTACGTAATAAGACTGCACTATGGATCGTTTGGGACGAAACCTACAACTCGACGTAATCTCCACATCGCAATTACCTACAACGTGCTGGGAGGGGAACGCAGAGGGCGGTGGCCATAACTCAAAGTAGTGATAAAGGAGGCTAAGAGAGTTTAATACATATCACAAAATTAAACACATATTTATATGGTAATTACCTTTAAATTAATGAATATGTAAATATGAAAGAAGTTCGAGTAAAACGATAAATTTATGGGCTAAGATAACATCTATGAAAATAATGACTTTGAAAGTTAAATATGTAATATTTCAATTTTTTATTTCCGCAGATGTGTCGCGAATGGAGTTTAATGGAAAAATTCATTTAAGTTAATTCTTTTTAAGAACCTCATCTTCTGCATGTGTCGTTGTTTAATCCCATAATACAGTGTTTACTAATTGGTGTTCGTTAAAGTGCCTTTTAAGAACACATTTATACAGTTATGTACTTTCGAGGTTCATAATAGAGGATATACGGATGTCACTGAAAAATATACCAGCGCAAAGCATCCTAAAGAAATTAAAAGTTAAAAAAATAACAACTTCTAAATCATTCACTGGAAAAATCACACCAATCGGACTTTTCACGTCCGGAGTCACCAGAGAAGAACGGAAGTTTAATGTTACCCCCCTTGAACCCTGACATAGGGCAGTGAAACTTATTAGGGATCGACCACAATCTGTGAGGCTAATCATTAAATTTTTCTTTAAAATGCTTTTGTATTATCCCACAAAAGTATTTTTTTTAAAGAAAAAAAGAAACATCGACTTAAAAAAAAAAAAAAAAAAACCCTTCATACTTTCGTATAATATTAGCTTTTAGAGTTTCATGCACATAATACGAACAGTACAAAATTTGCGGGATCCGCCCTCAGAAATGTGTGTGGGGGCGGGTGCCCCACACAATTTTCGCAGAGCAAGGTGGATTTAAAATTTTTAAATTGGGCTTAAATGTCACGTTTTTAAAATGGAGAAACATGAGTTTAATTTAAGATATTCCCTTAAATTCGGAATAGGAAGGGAGTCCCAATGGGCCAATCAGAGCGTGCCACGTTGCATAACCCGATACGTTATTGCTAGCACCTGATTGGTTAGTCTTAAAGGCTGGCTGTTTTGCATATTTCGTCATTTAATCGCTAATTAGAGGCAAAGGCGATGAATTACAATCTTCCACCCCCATATACCCCCTTACTCTCTGGCATCTTCCTTTGCTGTAACGAAGCGCCAGAGAAACGTAAGGATTGGGAGAGGCTGAGCCGAGTAAGACCAAAATAAATAGGGGAACAATCACAAATGAAAAATGTAAAAATGAATTTTTCGAAAGGAATTTCAGATTTGCGGTAGTTGAAGTGACAATAATCACGCTTATATAATAAAAATTTTCTACTGCAGTCGAACCTCATTAAGACGAACACGCTTACGACGAATTACTTTTTAATACGAACTGTTTTCTGAAGCCCTGTCAGATTGGCAGCCTACTATCATTTCCCGATAATTATATATATTTAATTATATATATAGTGTAATAATAATCGAAAGATTTGAACCTTTAGCCTCGCCTAACAAAATGAAAAAGCAGTCAGGCAGAATAAACTAATGTGCATATTACTATTTACCGAAAAAGTAAATAAAGTATCTTATCTAAGCATGCACACACATTTTACTATACTCATAAGAGCACAACTGCCATAGAGATCTAAAAAATTCTACAATCAAACCTCGTTAATCCGAACCCACGTATGGTGAATTACTTTTAACATAAAGAAATTTTTTTCCACCGTGAGCGTTCAGGTTAACAAGGTTTGACTGCATAGGAATAGCCATAAAAAATAATACCATCTATCTCACAGACTAAACCTCGTATTCGATAGGATGCGACGAATGGAAAGAAGGACATCTAATAAGTATGTACTATGGTACACTGACTAATATTGCACCCATACAGGTATAGATATGACCAGGGGCGCCGAGAGTCAACGAAGGTCCCCGTGACCCATTCCCTGGCAGTGGCATAGATTTTTTTCATCCCCCCCCACACACACAGCATAGGTTCTTGCCAGTGTGGGCCCCTGGACTTCATCCGTGCCCCCCCGAGATGCAGCCCCCATTCTCGTCCGCTCTGGATATGACACACCGTATTAACTGATGCACGCATTCGATAACTGTTAGATGTGAGATATCCAAAGTTAAAACAAAAAAATCGAATATATATAAAAAAAATGTCCGATAAAAATGAGGTGAACTCTATTATAAAAATAAATAAATATATAAAAATATATAAATAAAATTTGAACAGACGGAAACTTCCAGAACAGTGGGATATACAACTAAATTTTCTGAACTTTAATTATATTTATTACAGCTCTTTCTAAAAACGCGGAAGTAGTAAAAGTACTAGCTGCCATTAGATATTATGAAAACCAGAACGATCTTACCAAACGCCTGTAGAAAGTAGCATGAAACATATTGCCCTTTTCTAACATTAAAAGTCGATAAAAAGCATTTAGATGTGGCTACTTGTACAATCCAAATATTGACGTACTGATGCCCTTTTGTGAAACGGAGGGAGGGGGGGGGGAATCATTCTTTAATAGAGAATTACTGAAGGATATCTTACAGGATACCGGTAATGTGTCATATTTCATCTTAAAGAACATCCTCTTACGCTTTCTAAATTTCTGCTCGTTCCCGATGCAGACATAAGCCCTGATGGTTAAATAATGAGGCCTCGTGGGGAGACCCAAATGCCCACTCTGATGTCTCTCTTAGAACATCAGCAGAGTCTCCCTCTGCTACTGAAGAACATCTAAAGAATATTTTTGATTGGTCGTTGGAAAACTATTGCGCTGAATTGATGCTAAATTCTGTTGCACAATCTCGCAAAAGATTTAATTGGCAGTGTACTGGAGTTAACGCTGTTGGAAGCAGGGTTCTTCGAAGCTTAATTTGCAGCACCACGTGTGGAGTGGCATGTAATGATTGCAGTTTTACTATATTGTAAACAGACGAAATTGAAAGGCAATTTTAACAATTTTGTGAACCAAATAAGATGAACAAAAAATGAAACCAGTTTTATACCCGTTTAAATTTCGTGTATTCAAAGTCGTATGTGTACTTTCAATAATAATAATGGCGACTGCTGTCTGCGTATACATAAAGTTGGGATGCATTGTTACATAATAAAGTTTGTTACATATATAAATTGTTACCATTCCGCGCAAACGTTACGAACACATTTATAACAATAATAATACACTAACTACAGAAAAAATATCGTCGTTTGTTCTTGTTTTTATGACGCAAGGACAGCAAAGGTCATGCTTCATCGGGACCTATAGCTTTTCGAGAACTCCGAATCTTTGTTATCGAAGAATCTAAACCTCGGACTACGGTGTGCAGAAAAAAGCGCGCTTTCCACGATAACACTGTGAGTCAAATCTGGGTTGGTGACAGGATAGATAAATGCGTTATACATTACTCCTGATGAAGGACTGCTGCTGATGCGTCCGAAAGCTTGAGTGATCTTTTTCATTGCTATTTTACCAGTGTTTAACCTTTTGTATGTAAATTTAACTGTGATGGAAGGGGAAAAAAATATATGGAGAAGTTAGTAACTGAACTCTTTCCTTTTTAATTGAGTCAACGTATATCTCTAAGCTCTTTTTAAAAATTTGGAAAATAAATGTACGTAGTTACTCCATGTTGTTTTCGTGTGCACGGTTTAAATTACCACACTGTATATAATATATAAACTTTAAGCTATTAAAGAAGATAGAGAGATGTGGGTGTCAATACTTTATCATCAAAATATTGACAAAGGAAAATCTATTTTAAAATTTGCATATCTCCAATAACAATTAGTTTATTCTTAAACACGTCGGTGGAGAATGAGACTGAAATCTCTCTAAGGTGACCAACTGCAGTTACAAAAATTGCCGTTTCGGAGAGTGGTCGGCATGAGAAATTTTATTAAACATTTTATCATTCAATAAACCAACATTTAAATGTCGATAATAACAGATAACAAATGAAATACTTCATAACACAAAGAGAACAACAGAGAGAACACAGAAGGCAAGAAAGTCATAATAAACCAAAATTTTCCAAACGTTTAGAAATGGACGATTAATAAACGTAAATTGAAAAAATCAGAATTGGTGTCACTGTGTGTTATCTAAAGCGCATTGGATAACAGATTTCCCTACAAAAGATCGCATCTTTCCTCCCCTTTCATATTTCTTCAAGAATGCTTCATTCCAAAATGATGGGTTGCTATTCTGAAGTAGATTCAATGACTGGCAGTAAATGAATTCATAAAATCTTACAGAGTTTCGGGTTCAATATCAAAATGAGTGGCATTTCGGAGGAAGGGAAGCATGGTTTTGGAAAATCTCCTGTCCTAAGTTTCTCTCTTCCTGACGTTTGAGGAGGGCAGAATTCTTTTAATGCATTCAATGTTGATGGTCCTGATAACGAAATGTAGCGTGTCAAACACCTCCATTTTTTCCTACTTGTATGCTATTTCGTCGAAAACTGAAACGCACGAGAATGTCGAAATTACCATAATTGATTTTTTTTTTTTCCACAGACCCCGTCGTTTTGAATATGTATTCGGAGCAATTTTTGCACAGTCTCGTGACTATTGGCAGTTCTCACGAGCACTGGCCTGTCGTGCCATGAGGCCTGATATCCGAGTATAAGAAGCCACGCACGGGTATGAATTACGTTTGCAGCACGCCCACCCCAACCCTCGAAAATTTTTGACAAATCTGTTTATGGTAACCAAAATTAACCCCAAACTTATGCGACGTTACTATTAGAGCGATCTTTTTTCACATGTAGGAGGGACTACAATCCGGGAGGTGAATCTTCCGTGACTAGTTGGCGGAACTGCTATTGAAGGTCTGGAAATGTGTATGATATGATAACCGGCTCTAGTAAATGGTAGTATGATGGTTAACACTATTATCGACTGATGATGATGATGAGTACTAAAGTAATGAGGTACTGATAATTGGAGCGCCGTTTGCAGAATGAAGCTCACTGTTGTCCAAGGCGTCTCCATAAGATTCAGTGGCGAGCCAAGCCCATCACCAAATTTCGTTTTTTTTTTAGAGGAAAGGAAATAGAAAATTTTATAGATGCAATTTTATATTAAAAATATTTTACGTTGTAAGAAGGAAATATATACATATTACATCTATTTCTTTTTCGCTCGACTAATCTGAGGACGCACTTTTTTTTGCTTTTTTTTTTTAATCCTTTTTCTTATATTTTACTTGACACTCCATATATTCATACGTATTTTTTCGATTTTCCATCGAATTTAATTTTTTCAAATATCCTCATTTTATAATTCCCTTCCTAAGTTCTTCATTCACAAACTTTGCCAATGTTACATAAATCAAAATTTTTTATTTTACTTATTTTAGAAGTTTTTCAGTTTACCTTTAAATCAAACAACAATGTCAATCAATCAACGTTTATTGGCGTAGTGATACCAACGCCGATGGTATGGCGTGATTAGATGGTGAAACGTTCGAAAGAAAATAAATATTTCTGCCTTCGGTGGGACCTGAACCCACGACCTTCCACTTGCCGGGCGGAGGCTCTACCCACTGAGCTACGAAGGACAATATATAATCTCTTTACGAACGTATATATATTGTTGCCAGTTATTTCGCAGAATGGTGTAGTACATAGACTACTATTTAAACCAAATTGCAAAGAGACTGGTATTAAATTGATCGAAATGCCCGTTGCAGCATATGTATTTATTTTATATAAATCGAACACTACGCAGATTAAATCAAACAACAATGTCAATCAATCAACGTTTATTGGCGTAGTGATACCAACGCCGATGGTATGGCGTGATTAGATGGTGAAACGTTCGAAAGAAAATAAATATTTCTGCCTTCGGTGGGACCTGAAGTGGAAGGTAGTGGGTTCAGGTCCCACCGAACGCAGAAATATTTATTTTCTGTCGAACGTTCCGTTCCACCATCTAATCACGCCATAACATCGGCGCTGGTATCACTATGCCAATAAACGTTAATTTATATTGTTGTTTAATTTAATCTGCGTAGTGTTCGATTTATATAAAATAAATACTTTTAAATCATTGCGTTAATTTACACAACAGATTACTAGCATCAATTTTGATCCTTTCTAATTTTATAATTTCCAAAATCGATGTACGTGTGTATATATATATATATATAAATTCCACAGCAATCTTTACCCAAGTTTTCAAAGTAATTTTTCATAGAGATGCAGATTAAATGTGCTTTTCTAACCCTATTCGTTGGAAGTTAGGGTCGGCGGAATGACCTATGCCGAACTTTCTGAACAACAGAAATTGAAAATTTCAAAGCGAGATTCTGCTGCTTCAAAGATGAGCGTTTTTGAATTTCCAAACTCATATTACGACCCTCTCCGCATTTTCTTTTTGAAAAATTGACTATAGGCTGTTGGAGCCGAGTTTAGATTAAAGCCACCATGGTGGAATGCTTTATGTTTGGGAAGAATATTTTCCTCGCAGTGGAGTAGTCTACTTCTTTCCCGCAGCCTCATTATTCATGTGTTTGTAATGGCCAGGGCTGGATGATTTCCCTCTTTTCTTGGGGAGGGGGTCTAATGATGAGAGGAAAGAGCTGAATTTCCAGGGAAAGGGAAACGCCCGGAATTGGAAAAAGGGAAAGGAGGATTTCTGAGGGGAAATTAGTGTCTGGAGCTGGTGCAGCATCGTGGCACAAATAGGTTTGTTCGGTTTAGGGAACCGTTTGAGTCATTTTCTTCAGGGCCTTACTAGTTCCCTATTTCACAGAATTGGGGAAGATAAACGTAATTCAAGTTTGCAGAGATGGGAAGGGACATCACGAGTAATGTGTTTATGCCCTAACGATAAAAATCAAAGCATATTATCAAATGCATTTTTTAACAATTTTCTTAATTTAGAAGATATCTCGTATATCAAATTTTGAAGTTTACCATTACTATTCTGTAGTGTTTACCACTACTATTCTGAAATAAGGCTTCTCATTTCTTTCGATACATCGTATGAATATATACTGTATAATGCCATCCTTTGAGATGAATCTTTCGTATTCGGTTATTTATTTTCAAGTTATATATATATAATATCTCACCCAAGTGTTTCTTTTTCGATCTCTTGGGTGAGAGAGCAAACTAGAGTAGAGGACATCATTGTTAAAGTAAAAGGGCTGAAATGGCGATGGGCTGGGCATATTGCAAGAAGAACTGATCAACGATGGACAACAGAAATTCTGAACTGGATTCCAAGAGACCACCGAAGACCTAGAAAACGTCCTCAAACTAGATGGGTGGATGAAATAAGAAAACAGGTTGGGGTGACGTGGAAACGAATGGCCCAGGATAGACTTGTGTGGAAAGCATTTGGAGAGACCTTCATCCAGCAGTGGATAGATAATGGTTGAATATGATGATGATATATATATATACATTACATACATACACCCAATGAGATTCAAATTTATAATTAAACTGGGTTGTTTTTTTTGGTAGATGTATATTTTTTGCATAAAATTTTGATTTTTAAGATTACTGAATGAAATAAACATTATTTAAACCGCATTATTATAATGTAGGCATAACGATTGCTTAAGTCATAATCTGTTCAAATTCAATTTCCGAAAATATAATAAGTAAAATCTCTCTTAGGGGACACCCGTCAGAAACACGGTCACTCCTTAGATGTGGTCAGATAAAAATTCTCTACTAAGGAACTTCCTTTAGAATAATAGCCCTCTTCTACTCTCACCCCTCTCTTACGGAAAATTCTTTCTGTCCAGCGAGTGTCAGAGTTAATGAGGAGTTTTGCTGTATTACAAAAAGAAAATAGAGAAGTCGAATTTGAAATATAAAAATCTAAACAATATATTCATAACACCATGGTTTAGGATGAATTTAAAAAAGTTTCACAGCAATAGTGTTTCCTATATATATGCATTATTATTTTTTTTTCACAGTTAAAATGTCTTTCTTCTTACGTACTTTCTATGTATTTAAAACTGATGAGGATATAATAGAGATAAGAAAATAATGGTGTAGGCTAGAGAAATATATGGAACGTGTAAAAAAAGGTGTGTTCCTTGAGTGAAGGGAAACGTTCACCCAATCCCATTCCCATTCAATGAACGAGTGAATGACAAAAATGATTCATTTCTCTTAATCTTTACAGCGACATAATAGTAAAGCTTTTCTCCATCATGGAGTAAATTCGGGCTTGGATCTCTTAATGGTAGCGAATGTTTGCCTTTTTCTAATGAGCCGTAGTCAGGGGTCTGATCCGCCCTTGCGCCATAAACTAAAATCGAATAAAATTTCTCCGGGAGCCAGTAAGTCACAATGACTGAATGTACTCACTAGGCAAATCTAGAGCCAAATGTCCATTAGGCAAACCAAGGCCTTGGGCTGACTCTGAATACACTCTTACAGAAATAATGGCTTTGCTCATCTTTGATGTAGTAATTAACATCTCGCGTGTAAAATTGTTATATTACCTATTAATGACGCTGGAGAAACAATTCCTCAAGTAATCAATCGTAAAGAATGGGAAAGTTGAGATGATGTTTTTAATAAAACTGCGAGCTTGTATTCTTACATGCAGTGAACTCACTTCAAAGTAGAAAGATATAATTGAGCGAGAGATAACTTCCTTTACATCCATGAAGAAACAATCCCGCCCACAATTTCAACCATTATTATTATACGGGTTTAAATGGATATACGGTCCCTGGATCAACATTTCCAAGCGCCCTCTATTCCAAATAGGGTAGTCGTGGGAAAAAAATAACGACTAAATAATAAGGTAACTCCTCCACGGCAGTTAAAAGTTAGTCTTCTTAGGAAGCTGCACATCTACTGTTACAATTACGATGCCTCAATGAAGCAAAAATCCACGAGCTCTGGTTATCAGCATTGAATGGTAGACGGTTGAGTAGGCCATTACTGCCCAACTAACCTCAAAAGTAAATAAATACCCCCATCGTTAAGATGTAACGATCATACCAAATGAACATCGGAGACACTGTATCCATCTACGTGTTTACAAGTAAAAAAACCATGGTATTTTTAGTTACGTTTATACCATTAGCGTAAGCAGGAAGTTCATAAGGGGGGGGGGTTACAAAGCTACTATTCCATGTGTTCATATATACAGTAGCGTAACAATTCAAACTCGTGGGGGCCAAGTGGCTCTAAAGAAGATTGTGTGATGTGACCCCTTGGAAATGTGTTTTGATATCCAGTGGGCGGGGCTTGGAGTCTCTAAGCCGCTCCTTTCGTACGTCACTGCACATTTATATTTACAAAATTGCATCGCAATGGGGGTTATAACACTCATCGGCCCCCTGAGTGCGCCACTGGTTTATAGCTATAGTAGATTTTGGTTGGATACCACTTAGAAAACAAACTCCACGCAGTGCTGACATCTACTTAAAGATCAACTCTGCAGTATGGAACTGTATACACCTTCTAATCAAATTTTTATACAAATGCTAACTTTATGAAATGATTGCGTCTCTCTGCTTTATAGTCGAAACTTTGTTATATGTAATTCAACGTTCTTTCCCGATAGGTCAATGTGTCCTGAAAGCTAAAAGCACCAATTTATTATTTAATAGATCAAGGGGTCACTAAGAACCAGGCGGCACAGACTTTCATCTGGGGGTCAAGGGCAGAATTTGCCATGGTCTTGGAATAACACCCTTCATTTTTCATGAAAGTTGGAATTTTTTACAGTGGAAAAACATATCTTGAAGGCTCATGAGCCCTGTGTTCGCGAATTGCCAGGATCATACGACACACCCCAAAGTGCGTCCATGATTTCAAACCAAGAGGAAAATATTTGCACAAGTGCATTTTTGTACCTCTGTGGTATTGAGAAGATTAAAACAGTTCGTTCTGCGGGAAATTTTTCTTTATTTTTTGTCAATCAAATATCCCTTTAAAAACAAAACTAAAGTATACCCGCGCTTTAAAAAAGAAAGTAAGCGATTTTTTTAAAAGAAAAAAGGGGAGGCATTTTTCATGGTTATGTGAATTTTATTTAAGTTCTCTCTCACCTTCGAAGTACGAGTAAAAGCGAAGATTCTAAAAACATTGCCACATTTTTATGATCTCGATTTTGTTGACTGCTGTCGTTTGAATTTAAAACACGCTCAAACACGCTAGTTTCCTAGGTATTCCTGGATTTTATGACCTGGAACGGATATTTTAAAATCCCCCTCCTCTGGGACTTCAAATAATCCTGGATTTTATCTCTGGAAAAACCTTCTTTCCCGAACTCCCGAGTTATATGCAGGCTTCTCCATGAGAGATTCTTTTTTCTTTCCTGTTTCCTTTTTCGTTAGCCATAATTTTTTTCCTTGAATAAGCGGGAATCGAATTAGAAGCTTTTTAAAGAAACGGCGTTCGCCGTTTGCACGAAGCAAACAATTATTTTATAAGGTTCTGTTAAAATCATATCCGATATCTAATTTTTGTTTTTGGTGCAATGTTCGTCTTAAAAATAAGCCACTGGCTTTTATGGAATAAGTTTAAAATCTCATTATGCGGATAATGTTTATCTACATGTAATTTACTTACATAGTCTAAAATAACGTCATAAAAGTAGCAGCCTAAATCTATATATTCAATTATCGAGTGCTGTATTAGCTAACGGATTATGATACCTATTAATAAACCCTGTTGAGTTCAATATTTCTTGCATAAAATGACGTTCCATTGAAAATTCGTTGGACTAAGACGATACAAAATGTTTTCAAAACCAAACGGTGAAGGGATTCTTAATTTTATTAAAGAAAACAACAACTAATCAACAAAAATTCATGTTTGCAGTTGTTGTCCATGACCAAAATGATCAAATCTTTCCTCATCTCTTGGACTCTTGTGTCCCTCCCTCTCCTGGTAATACAGTGCCGCCTACTCGGCCAACATTTCCGATTATTTATTACGTTTTGCGTACAAAACAACTAAATTATAAAAAAAATTTCGGCCGCTTTATTCTCTTCGGTAGCATTTTGCGTTTAAATTAATAGGATCATCTCAGCTTCAATTACCACAGTGAACCCATATAGGCATATTTTCTACAAAATTTCGATAGGTTTTAATTGGAAAGTGCCCTTCCATCCCTACGACAAACAATTGCAGGAGATGATTTTGAAAAAAGTTCTTGTGGTCGTCATGTCTTAGCCGTCACCGCAATTCAGCCCAAAGGTGTTTGAGCTTTGACCGGGATTTTGAGCATACAGATCCAACATTTGAACCCCATTTTCAACAAAGCACTCCTCCACATACCATGTTGTGGCAGCAGGGAACTTCATGATGCTGAAAAAGGTTAGTTCCATCATAATGCCACAATGCAGAAAGGGCGGAATTGTCCAGGAAGTCTAAGCAAGCATCTGACTTCATGGTTCCGGACACAATCATCAACAAAACGTGTTCCATTTATGCTAAATCATCGCGGCCATAATAGAATCACCGCCATGCCGAATAGTTTTGATAATGTAGTGTGTCTTGTAAACTTAATATTTTCTAGTATTTACTTGATTAGAGATTTGAGATTTTTATGCACAGTGGAAGAATGTGAGAGAAACGCTTTCACACTTCATTTTGAACATACTTTTTACCATTTTCTAAGTGCTGCAAAGTAGATATGGACAACATACGCTATATTACATACATTAAATATGGCACTGTTGTCCGTAATGGAGATCGGTGGAAGCTGAAGGTGCGCAAATTCGTTCACTGATCTAATCAACGAAGGGTTTGGGTTGCCTCTAGTGAAAGCTAATCCGCTTAGCGCCTCAAATCCGACCCTTTGCTACGTAAGAAAACAAAGCAAAGAAGCTCAAAGGGCAATTAGGCCTACATAACTATTTTAACATTAAATCCAATACATTCGATTGCATTGGATCCAATATAGCTGGATATCAAATTCAATATATTTATACATTAAATATAACCATTTTAAGAGTGGTACAAAGCTTACGGTTGCCGAGTCTTCATTATGATTAGAAATTAGAAAATTAGCAGGTGAAAATATTTCGGCAAAAGTTTTCCCGATTGCGAAATTGCATTGAATTATCAAAGTCGTACTCAACATTTATACGATATTTTGGTATTCTTTAAACAAAGCAAACGTAATATAAAATGGGTGACGGTAAAAAAAAATTATCTATCTATCTATCTATCTATCTATCTATCTATCTATCTATCTATCTATCTATCTATCTATCTATCTATCACTGATACTTGCAGTGTTCACGCAGAAATTTGACCTATCTTTCCAAGTTTTCGTAACAGTGTATGTCGGATTTTTCTCTCTCTAAATGATGGGGTTGTTAGTCTCACACCCAGATGACTTACAGTCTCATTGGGAATATGAACCTCAACCAGCCCATCACGCGAATCGAACCCGGGACTATAAAAAAGCTTCCAGTGCCTTACAGTATGGCCAGAATCAAACTTGGATTTTCTGCTTGGCAGAAGAACGCTTTTACTTCTAGATTATTACAACTGCTTGGACATAAAGAATAGAACGCGAAGTTTTCAATACTTTCAGGAAGTCATCCTCATGGGATTGCTGTGACCCTGCCTAATAATTATAATTATCTTACAAGAGTTTCCACCAGGATCACAAACATTATCGAAGTTACATTTTTTTTTATCAACGTTTTTTAGGCGTAATAATATTAATGCGGATGTTATGATGTGGTTAGATGGTGAAACGTTCGCAAAGAAAAGAAATGTTTTTGCGTTCGGTGGGGCACGATCCCACGACCTCCCACTTGCCGGGCAGATACTCTACTGAGTTACGAACGACGAACATTTGATCCCTTACAAATATATTTGAAGACTATTTTCCGAAAGCGGTTATTTTGCGGAATGGGGCAGTACATGGACTGCTTTTTAAACCAAACTGTGAAGAGATCGGTATTAAATTCATTGAAAACCCCATTGCAGCAGACATATGCTTAGGCAGAAAGTTCATAAGGGGGTTATAGGCTCAATGAGGTGGGGTTACAGAGCTACAACTCATATATTCCTATGTTAAATATACAAAATTTCATTGCAATGGGGGCGTTACAACCCCCAAAACCCCCCCCCGGCTACGCCTATGGTAGCAGATACATTTATACAAGTCCAGTACTACGCAGATTAAATAAAGCAACAATGTGTTTTTATCTACTTTTTTAGGCGTATTAATACCAGTTTTCACCATCTAACCACGCCATGACATCGGTGTTAATATTACTACGCCTAAAAAACGTTGATAAAAATTGTTGCTTTATTTAATCTGCGTAGTGTTTGACTTGTATAAATTATCAAAATTATGGCGACAATTTAACATATGATGGCGACATAAATTTTTTTTGGCGAGTATCTCCGGATTTGAAACTTCGCACTCTGGTTTCAATGTAAATATTAAACTGCATGGTCGCTGGTAAGGGAGTAGTATATATGCTATAAGTAGAATGAAATGAAACTTGTTGGTAAGAAATAAGGGACCAGGGAGGGGGGGGGGAGCATATGTTTAAGAAACCATCTTTTTGATTGAAGATTTCAATCCAGTTCTTGGTATGTTTCATATGAAATTAAATCCCAGTTCTATGTATTTTTGCTATCAACTATTTTATTTTGCACAAAGGGAATAGGATCATATAAAGGTTTGGAGGATGGTTGATCCCTGAAGATAATGATACCACAAATACGAAAAAATATATATATATATGGAGAGGTTGAACGAAGCAAAAAGAGGGGAGTACCGAAGAAGGGTCTGTATCTAGGCAACAACGTCTCGAAGGGGTTGGAGAGTAGATCCGTCTAGTAGCGAAATTGCAGGCAAAAGAGTCACAAATGATCCGTATAAAATGAAAACATGGTAGTTCTTGGGGAAAGAGCAAACCAAACC
>QLNU02015360.1:253768541-253793117 GCA_006491805.2 Dysdera silvatica
AGGTTGATGATAAAACAGGCTGATGGTAAACAATCCCTTGTTAACTGCTACACAACCCAAGTAATGGTGGGAATTGGAGAAATGAACCTACAGATGAAGTTCATTATGTTCCCTAAAGCTATTGGAAATAGAACTCTCCTTGGAATGGACTTCTTACAATCTGTAGATATGGTCCTCGACATGAAGAAAAGGTCTTGATTTTTTGATAATAACCCAAATCATAAGTATCCATTTGGGAAAGATTTGACGTATTCCCCTAGCGCCATGCATAATGACGATAGAGAAAGGATAGCCAACGCATGCCATGTATACGAAAGGGAAGAAGAAAAAAGTGAGCGTCCCGCTTGACAACAAGCCAACGTTGATGAACGCCTACCATGTGCATAAAAGTGAAGAAGAATTGAGCTCCCCGCTCAAGAGGATGCTTACAGGGCCGTACTTCCTTAGGCCGAATTTTCCGGAAAATGCGGTCTAGGGAAGCCAAAACGTTGGACACCCTTGGTTCACACAGTAATTCATATTATGCGTAAAGGATGAAGGGAATGGTATTATTCTAAGTTATTTATCCCATATCTGATTACCGTGGGCACATTTTTCTACTATATATATTTTGTTAATTTTTTGTCGTATTTTATTATATTTTATTATTTTATATTTTATTATTTTATTATGGAACGCATATTTTGTAACAAAAGCAATATTATATACGTACACTTGATGCTGGTATCATAAGTAGTAAATAGATTCAAAGAATCCTTGGTTTACTATATGTACATATTGTAATTTATTAAATATTTATTTGTTCCGGATTACATACTGTGCCAAGAAAGTTTTTAAATTATAGTAGTGCACTTCAAAAGTTCAGTAAATTCAGATTGTTTTCGCTTTCTGTGGTCACAATGCCGTCAAAAATCATCAAGTTTGTTCAGAGATTCTAGAGGAGTTCCAGAATCTGCCATACCATATCACAAAACGACGTACGGTTTTCATTTCAGTAAAACCATCACCACGCTAACAGGATTTTCGTTTGAAGCGGCAGAGTTATCAATGCCGTCATCAGTAACCAAAAAATGGTTATTACTTTCCGAGAAGGGTTTCATCGTGCCATTAACTGCCTGAAATACTTCGGCTTCTATTAAAACACCGTTAAGTCATGAAGTTGTCATTCAACTGCGACATATTCGTCAAATGTGATAGAATTGATAAAAACATCACAAGCTCGTGTATCGGTTATGCCGAATTAAATCCTCACTTTCGTTATGATATCTTCTTATCAGGGCAGGATTGAGACCGTAGTAGGACCAAAGGCAGACAGAAAAATATGGACTCTCACCCCGTGTTGAAGTCGCAAAATAAAACGTTTTGGGATTGCTCCGACTGACCTCATGATAACGGAGGAAGGGGGCACAGCTTTACATTTCCAAGGGACAATGCAAAAGCTACCTACAATTTTTCTTTTTTAAATCTTATCTTACCGTTATACACAGATTTTTAGAATTTTTCAAACAATTTCTGAATTTCCTTTATTTTTTACTTAACTATTTAAGCATCGTTTGGTTGTTTGTTGAAAGTTTGTTTCTAATAGTTAAAATTCGATTTCTAATGTATTGCTTTAGGGAGCAGAAATACCCATTTTATCGACGTTAGTGCTGCAATCTCATGGTCACTTTTTTTAGCGACAGGAATGGTTAAAACACTCTTTTTTCGTGAGAACGATCGTTCCAGTTAAAAATAAGTGTGACAACGATTGTTCCAGTTAAAAATAAGTGTGGCAACGATTGTTCCAGTTAAAAGTAAGTGTGGGAACGCGGTTCCTACGCGTTCTCTCCCCACTACATCTCTGCTCCTACTCCCCACTACATCTCTGCTCCTACTCCCCCTCCGCCTCGTATTGCATGGACAAAGTTCAATCCACCAGACTCAACAGTGTTTTAAGGATGTTAAAATTTTATGAATTGCGATATTTTATACAATAAGCAAATGAACAGCCTATTATTAAAGCAACAGTTTTTTCATATTAGCCGATGATGTGGTAATAATAGAGGTTAAATTACTCGTAAAGAAAAGAATGATTTTCCTGCGTCTGGTGGGACCCGAACCCACCACCTCCTGATTGCCGGTCAGGTGCTCGATTTATTAAGATACAGGCGGCAATCATTTTCGCCTTTATGATCATATATAGGGTGCGATAAAAGTTTATAGACTTTTTTTACGTATTTCCTCAGTGTCAAACTGCTATACATAATTAAAAATTTATATCGTAAATTTGTAAATGATATTTATTAGATTGCTAGTTATGATGTACAAAAAATTGCAAGAAATGCCCAAAATTTCCCCGCTTTACTTCAGCACATATACGGAGACGTTTTGCTAAGTTCCCAACTATGGTCGCACATTGTTCGAGAGTTACCGCTGTTCTATCACATGAATTATATTATCTCTTTTTATCCCTTTTTTTCCCCCAGTCCTTACTGGCTGCTGTCCCAACTTCCTAATATTGTTGATGGAAAATGTTAATTTAAAATCAGTAAAATAAAGTACATACCGTTATGATGTGGATATGGTACCTACGTTATTTAAGATCGTTTATTCAGTAGTTTATTAGAAGATTAGAAATACAGTTAACCAGTATTCTAATGAAGTACAGATAATGATGGAATACCATCAGCTGCTCATCTACCAAGAATCTGATACTGTACTATAGCATTTACCCTGATGGATTTAAAAAATAAGCACTCCTAATCAACGACTTGCGAAATTCGAATATTAAGATAATATCTATAACGCATGGAAAAAAAGATCGAATATAGCCAAGTAGCAAGACCAAAGGAAATAA
Organism: Dysdera silvatica; assembly: GCA_006491805.2. Taxonomy (NCBI): domain Eukaryota; kingdom Metazoa; phylum Arthropoda; class Arachnida; order Araneae; family Dysderidae; genus Dysdera; species Dysdera silvatica. Next base: position 253,771,378 of record QLNU02015360.1, read on the forward strand.
AATAGCATTGTTCAAACAAAATGAGACAATTTGAGCATAATGGGATAATATTTTCTTATAAAGAAAGTAGTAGTATCTTATAGTGGCCCCTCCTGATTATATAGTTTTTACCTGTACTACAGAGACGTGGGCGGACTATAGTCAAGACGGGGCCAGCAGGGGCATGATCCCAGTTGCCCCATCGAGCTAGTTATATAGAACAATCACCGGGTGCCCTATGTCCCGTATGCTTTTTCCTTTGCCACAGTTGCCCCTTCATTCGCGCTATAGGGCCTGCACTATGACTACAAATTTCATGAATTTTACTTGCGGCCCCAGGAACATAGCATGTCCCTAAAGTTCCATATAGCTCCCATTGAGAACTACTCCTCTAATAGAAATCATTTTCATTCGTTTATAACTTTGTTCATATTTGACTGAGGAACAGTTAAGACATTTTTGTATACGCGCATTTTGTTTTTGCATTTTTAACATAATAAAGATTTTGTAAAAAATGTGCTTTTTCTTTTCTTTTTTATTTTGTAACTATTATTCGTTATTTTCATTTAATAGACTTTTGCGCCTCTCAACACAAGTAAATGTGAAATTAACGAAATACTATTATATATGAAATTTCATTAAATAATTTTGTAATATTTATCCAAACCTATTGCAATTTACCCTTCCACCCCTTTCAAAAATGTAATTTAATATCTTTAATACAGAATTATGTATGTAACATAATTATTTAATAACTTCTAATAAACATTCTTAGTAGCATTGACAAACACACACACACACAATATTGCTAATATAAAATATTAAAAATAATTTAAAATTTAAAGAACTTTTTTATTAAAGTAAGGAAGCTTGGACCCATATACTTTTTCCCATAATGCTTTCCGATAACTTGGATTCATGCAAGTACTGTGTCATTACCCATCGAATTGAAATTAGTTGAACTTGCTAATGAAACTGTAAAATTGAACACCTTGTATACGATGTCCATAACAGCCTGCTCCATGTCCATTCCGTCGCTCTAAAACTAGTCAAGAGGGCTAAAAGTCAGACCGATTCAAATAGCCTGGCCAGTACACCTTGAATGAATCGATCTTGCCCCACTTCAAATCACGTTTCTGGGTTAGCTCGCGTGAGCAGCCAAGCTCTCAAGAACAGATGTCTTGCAAATGCTGCTGCGTCTAATTAAAGCTCAGCTATCGCACAGTTTTGCGAGACAATGTAAGGGGCGAATACAAGGAAGAGGTAAAATCCCCAAACTTTTACATTCAGTTCGGGACGGCTTACATATCATGTCTTAAGTGATTTTCAATAAGGAAGGACCGGAAATTTCACTATTAAAAATGTCGACATTGGGAATTTGAATCAGATACACTTTTCAAAGATAATAGTTGTTCCCAGAGGCGTAGCCAGGGGGAGGTTTTCGGAAGTTGTAAACCCCCAATCGCAATGAAATTTTTGTAAATTTAACATAGGAGTATATGAGTTGTAGCTCCGTATCCCTCCCATTAAGCCTACCTCCCCATGAACTTTCCGCCTACGCCACTGGGTCCCCCTAAACTGTAAAGCAGGCATTTGTGTTAAGTAAAAACGAGAAAAATTATCCCAGACTAAACATAATCCCGACTGCCGACATCATTCAAAAGGGAGGATTGAGAATACAGAGGAGAATTACCGAAATGATAGTTATAAAGCTCGCTTCCTTCTCCCTTTCCATTGCCTCCTTCAAGGCGACTACTGAATTTTAGATTTGGACGCTTCAATTTCCAAAGCATTTTCGTTTTTCCAGGATAAAAATCCACCTCAATTTCGTACCCGTCATCCATACCTTTCAGCATGACAGGGATGGGCTTCCTTTCTCGCCCGCGACTCGCACGTTATCTATATAAACATAGACTGTACAGATACAGAACTCCAATAACCTATTTCTTCCCCAATTTTCATCCTTTCACTTCTAAGATCAGAAAGTTCCAAAATGGGAAAGCTTGCTTTAATAAAAACTCCTATTCCCCGGAACAAAGGGCCTGCGAGAGATGGATCCTGGAGGCTTGGGCAGGTGCAGGTGACAGGTAAAGGGAGAACTAACCCCCCCCCTTAGGTGATAAACAAGGAGAGGAAAGGAGGGGCGAGAAAATATAATGGGGGCTCCTACGTTTACGCCACTCCACTACCCCTCTTCCCTTTTGGTTCCATGCTAGCAGCGGATATTGCCATAGGGGCGCTTCGGACGCTGGAAATTTTCCTTTCACAGAGTGGCCGCATGGTTTTGACAGGAGACCCAGACTTCTAATCATTTATCAGCTCCGGAGATTTAAACAAGCCCACCATTTTCGTCTTCTCCCACGCAGACCTTGGTGTCGCAAACCAACGCCTCCCCTCCCCAACTTACTGCCGTATCAAACACTCGTGCGAGGACGGGGACTTTAAACAAATTCACAGGGACATTTTTAATTGAGATTCCGAATGTGATCGCGATATATGACAGTCCTTATCTGCTTTCCATACCTTTATCAATTTTTCTTATCGATAAGCGAAGTATGACTTATAAGGTTGACATTTTTTTTACTAATATTTCCGGAAAATGCTAGGCGTCTTTAATTATTAACCACAGTTTTAGATGTGCGCTTTGAAGTGGTAATTCTGGAATCTCGATTTAACAAACCTCTTTAAAGCTAAAAAAGACCTCTGTAACGAATTTGTATTCCGAGTGAGAAAACCCGACGATATTCTATATTACGAAATTAGCAGTTCCATAAATCTATAATTCAAAATTATTTGTTTTCTGTCATTGGTTCAACGAGCCCAGGGTGTCTTCCTGAATATTTTCTATAAGGGGGGTGTCAGAAGCTTCGTTTGTAGGGGAGTGAAAATCTACATTCAGATTTTAATTTTTTATAAAAGGTACTTGCAGAAAGAAACGAAATAAAATATTCAGTAGCAATGAAATAATTTGTGGATGCAAGAAAGATATTATTACCTTCACAGGGGACATACTTATAATATCTTACTTATTTGAATACGGAAAAAGAGAGCATTCTTCCTGTCTGCGTTCGTCTAGCGGTCCAAGACACTCCGGGCTAAACGGAAGGACCCTGGTTCGAATCCAGGATGGGGACGGCGTCTCTTTTTCTCCAAAAACAAAAAGCTCTAGCTTGAGCTAACAAACGAGTATGTCGGAATTTTCACGTAAAAGTAATTCGTCCATATTTACACATAGAAAGTTAATTTTTTTTTATTAAAAGGAAAACAAAATTCAAGTATTCCTTCTTGGACATTTAATCCATTCATTGACAGTTGATAATTTAAGATTTTTCTTCATATGGTACATTTTTCCTTCTTGGTATTCTTATCCGTATTTTTCTTTGAAATATTGCTACATGTAAAAGATTACTGCAATTTACATATGCAGAAAAAGTATAGAAAAATGGTTTACGCAATACTTTGCTTGCTTTCTCGTAATTTGAATATTTGGCGGGTGAAGAAATTTGGGGATATTGGAGGTGTAGCAGGCTCCTTGAACGTACCTTGTTACCTGATATTCGTTTCAACGCAAAAAGAATGCGTTAAATTTGAAAGAATGTGGCACTCAGAGCATTACTGTCAAATGCTTAAAGGATTGTGGATTTGATCATTCAGGAATTGAAGGAAATTGGCGTGTACAAAATGGCGTGACTATTATTGATACATCGAAATAAAGAAGAGCCCCATTACATTTTCTGATTGTTTTCTTATGTTTTATGGCGCAAGGACATCTAAGATCATGTTGCGTCAAGGCCTACAATTTTCTGAGGAATCCGCATCTCTTCAGGGTACCAAACCTGGGTGAATCCAATGGTAACCGAACGCGCTACGACTACGCCACTTCATACAGATGGCTTTTTGTTAAATTCGATAATGATTTATCCGTCACTTGCACCCTTTCAGATGATGACAGTGTCTCGTCTATTACAGATGATGCAACTGGTGAAGGTAAAGAGCTCCATGGTATTTCTGAAACCTAACTGAAATAAAGAAAAAAAAAAAAAAATGGATTTCGGTGAAAGCGTTTCTTCTGAGGAAGGTGAAAAACAGACGGTGGTGTATTTGTAACTAAAGTGGCGTAAAACACAAAGGCGTCCTTCTGCTGCCCCGTAGTCTTTGGTTCGATTCCTAAACTCCATCTCTGCATAAAAAATGGAGAAGTGAAGATAATTCGAAGCAGAAAGAAGAAAAAGAAACGCTGCATTTATAGCTATGATAAACAGTGAAAACCCTATTGCTGTACAGAAATAAACACACGGTGAAAGAAGATAACCTTTTCAGAATAAAATTTAAAAAAAAAAAATACGTACTAATCATAAAATGCTTGAAGTATGTGTTTTCTACATGTCAGTACTTGTTGATTTTATTTTATTTTTGAAAAATCAATATAATTTTCTTACATAGCCTCTATATAAAGAAATCATCATAAGACAAACTACTTTCTTAGTCCATTGAGAACTGCAGTAACGGGGGTCTATTGTAGCGAAAAATAAAACCACTTATGTGTTATTGAATTCCACTACATTACGGCATAAAACTTCACTAATTTTGAGTTATTCGTCTTTTTAAATAAATTTCTAACGTCCACAGAGAATTAGTTTATCGTGATATATTAGTCGTGAATGTGTTAGCTTATAATAACCTATATGGTTCTTTCGCAATGAGAATTTCATATCACGAAAAGTTGAGAGAAACCGTTTTTCTAGAAATAGTGCACACCGTTATAACTATAATACAATATATTTTGCCAAGTTATATACAAATAACTATAAGATGTGTCACGGAAAATGAATAATTGACAAGTGTACATTTTTACTTGGCACAAACTAATGTTATGTATATACGTTTTTGTTTTATTCATACACGTTTTATTTTCTTTATATACGTTTTTATTTTGTTTATAGACGGTTTTATTTTATTTATACATACGTATTTATTTTGTTTTTACATTTAATTTTTTGAAAATATTTTAATTATTTGAAAATTTAATTATTTAAAAATTTAATTATTTAAAAATTATTACTTGATTAATTATTTAAAATTTAATTATTAGAAAGTACGCTTGGGAAAATAACGCATCCCTCATCTCTAGCAACTTACAGAATAAGAAATTCACTGTTGAACTGAGATGTCACTTTCGCTACTTATTGCTCAAGTCACCCCATCCTATAATATTTTTCATTCGTCAATTTCTCAGATAAAAACGTGGTCTACATGTATACAAATATTACAAATAATATATGCCATATCTAGGAATATTACTAAAGTGGGATCAAAATATTTTACAGGATGTTTCCTTCTAGGATGCTGCTGCATCTTACCCCATCCAGATTCCCTTCCTTGGAAAAGAGGGGACCTCTTTGGATAAATAGCTTCCCGTCTCATTTTACCACTGAACATCAGCTTTCCCCGAATCCTCTTTCTCTAAGTCATCAATCTAATAACGTCCAAAGGTCGGTCGTGTTCCAGTGACCAGTCTGTGGCCACCACCTTCTCCTCCTTCCACCCCCTCTACCAGAACATGAAGGTCATCTGTCAAGGGCTGACACTTCGCCCCCTTCCCATATACGCCCCTAGAGAGTCACACTTCGGTGAGAATTCTCACTCCTACCGCGACCTTTCCCTCCTTTTTTTAGAATACCCTGCAATTCGATTTCTGGAACCAACGGAGTTCAAAAATTACACTGGAGGAACATTTTTCTCACACCACTTTGACCTCTGGAGCGTGACAGAAATTCGAGGCAGGAGATTTAAATGAAAGCAGGGTGGACAAGCGAGATTTTTCTAAAGTACGCTATTTTTCAGAGGCGTACATACTAAGATCCTCCAACCCACAGCAAATGTCTGAATATTATGAGACCTCATTCCTATAATAATGAACTCCGTATTATCGAGCTGTGAGTTATCCACAACGCTACTGGCTACGCCCCAGTGGTATCGCTGTTGTGACTGGCTTCGGAAGACACGTTGAGCTGTCGGTCCCGCGACAGATCACCCATAACTCAGTCTTGAGACATATAAGAAGTGGAATCTACGCTACCGCTACTTTTACTGACTGAATACCATAGTGTGCACTTTTTCCGAATCAAAACACCATAGCCATGCCCAGGGGTCGGCTATGAATATTGGGGGCCCCGGCCCCACTTGCATTTGGGGGGCCCATTGACGCACGTATTGGATATATATCTGAAAAACGTACGCACCCTTATTACCATTTAAAAATGGAGGTAAAAATGTGCTTTTTAATCCCACGTTCACGTCAATGTCGGATGTCCAAGAATGAACTTGCAGAGCTGAAGTTGTAAAAGTTTTGGTAAAAGTAGCGAATAATGTGTGGCATTGGCACACCAATTTCGTATTTTTGAAAACTCTGCTCTTTTATTATCCAATTCTCAAAGCTGTGGTTATAATAGTTATAATAGTTGTAATTAGATACCAGCTATGATTTCACCGAATTCGTTTGGGATTATATCTGAAGAGGAAAAAAAAAATTTTTTTTGTATTACTTTACTATTTTATCACGTTAAATAAAACTGTCCTGTTTTTTTTTTGTTTTTTTTGGGACCCTCCTTTCGCGGGGCCCCGCGAGCCCTTGACATAATCTGGCCCTGGTCATGCCTGTTTCTGAGAAGAAAATCTGTGGGTATTATTTCAACCTAAGAGCTGTGGCTTCAATGGTGGTTGTGTGGATACAAATTTTCGATAGGACAATGCCCTGCATCATACAGTTCAAATTGTGTAGGAGTGGTTCAAAGCTCACGTTCAGGTATTTTAGGCATTCCCTTGGTCTCGAATTCACGCATTTTTTCATGTCAACAAGCTTTCGTTTGATTAAATGGAAGTAGCCAGTCCCGCGCTCTATGAAACGCCTTCCGCAATTTAGTACAGCCCGTGCTTGTAGCCAAGGCAAGGGCGTGGCCCAGTTGCCCCCATGTTTGTGCCCTAGTTGCCCCATCGAGATGTTTATATATAGAGAGAGAACAATCCCAGGGTGCCCTGTGTCCCATATGCCCTTTGTCTTGTCCCTTCATCCTGGCTACAGGCCTGGTACAGCCAATGCCGAGTCGAGTTTGCAGGTGCATATATTGGCTAAAAGATATTTGTTTGAGTTTTACGGCACAAGAACAGAAAGAATCATGCAGCACCGAGATCTACATTGTCCCCTAGGATCAATCTCTTATGGCCTAGGGAACCAAACCCCGGACTACGGTGAGAAGTTAGCCGGTAAGCGTTCTCTTTTAGGCACGGTTGGGAGTCGAACCCGGAAATAACCCCACACTAGACAAGCGTCAAACCTACCACTGCACCACCGTAGTACCAGACTAAAATAGATGCAACAGTTTTAAAAGAAAAATTAATTTCTGCAGCAATCATTCCTTCAAACGCCCCTGCACGACATTCATGTCAAGTGTCTCATTTTGAAATTGACAACGGAATTCGAAAGAATTCTTCTTGTCCCTTCCAAAGAACGACAGGAAAAGAAAGAAAAGGAGATTTTAGCTGAGCTGGGATGCGTTTAATCAAACGAAACTACCCCTTAGTCACAATTTCCCAATTAATGTTGGTTCCATTAACCCTTTAGCCCTCTAATTTTATCCTATCTAAAGCAAATGGTTTCCCCCCTTGAGCGGCTGACCACGCGAAATAAAGAAAGGGGGCATTCTACATAATGGTCGATAAACGTCGCTATTCCAAAAGGTTCATTCAATTCACAACGGAACAACCACAATTGTTGAGAACGTTATATGCTCTATTACTAGCTTGTCAACCAAATTGTAATTGTGAACCAAATATTAAATCTAATCACCAATCCTATTAACAATCGTCAGCAACGGAAGATAGTGTTTAGGAATTATATTGTTTGTCAAATACATCTTCCCAGACGCGGCTCAACAATAGTGCACTCTCACTCGTAAGTGCAATCCGTTCAAAAAGAAAATACACACCACTGCGTGTGTTCAGAAATTGCACCCCGTTTCGCTTTTCAGAATTCACAGAATCAAAGTTGTGACAACCCGCAGTTAGGGCGGGGATTGATTCAAAAGTTTACTCAATTTCATTTTCTAGTAAAAAGAAAAAAAAAAGAGAGAGACGAAAACTATTGACAGCATATAATTTTAAGGTTACATCGGGAATGGATACTAAGTATATACACTTTACAAAAAAAGAAAAAAAAAACTACGCCCAGAACCTGCTTTACATATAAGATGCACTCACACACGTACATCAGCTTTTTTTTTTATGGAAAAGCGTATGTACAAATATATGATCGAAGAAAGCAAATAAAGGAGAAGAACATAGAAAAAGGGAATACACATAGAGAGGTTTCAATTTAGAAAACTAATGCAAACTGGATGTATTAAAAACGCCTCAACCTAACTGTAAATACGTTACCAAAAAAAAAAATGTCGATTTCGACTAGGTAAACATGCCTAGGGCGGCATTTGTTAGCAGCTGCTGAGGACCGAAAAATAAATTATTAGTTGTTATGCAAAAACATTGGATCAAATATTAGTTTGAATAAGCATGTGAAAAATCACCTTCCTATACAAAATGTTAAGCACACAACCTGATTTTATTTTTTGATCCATACAACGTGATTTTATTTACAAAAAAGGTATTTTTTTTGTAAAGGGGGAGTAGGGCAAGTATACAACCTGTGCTTAGGGATGGCAATTTCTTGAATCCGCCACTGCCAAACACTTATGGTTACTCGAACATCAGTGACGATAAATCATTTAAGTATTCTACACTAAACACATGGCTATAAACTTAAGTTTTGTCAAATTTCAAGCTATTCCTTTTTTGCAACTACCTTTATTGTTTGTTTGTTTGTTTGGCTTTTTTATGGCGCAAGAGCATCTGGGCTATACTGCGCCAACAACTACCTTTAGGATTTGTATTCATTTTTGAGAAGTCTTCGAAAAAAAGACAATAATATAGTCTATACTTCTGTAGCTGGTATTAATGTGAGCATTTCTAACGAAACAGGTCGATTTTTTGGAAAAATCATCCCAGGAATATACAAGAGACTTCTGTAAGAAAATTATGGTGTCATCGAGGTATGATCATGCTGGAAAATTCTGATATCATCAAGGAATTTATAATCGTCGTTCCATAAAACGGTCTAATTATTATCGGTTTATCTGCCTATTGCAGTAAATAGAATTTTATTCTGGTGAGCACATGAAATTGAATTTTTGCATGTAAGTGACGAGTAATAGAGATCATTACAAAATGGTCAGATGATGTTGGTTGAATTTTTATAGCGCATAGATTGTATGCAAAGATCATTTTAAGTCAAACTAATCTGTAGGTGTGCATGCGGTTTTTTTTTATGAAATAAGACATTATATAAAGACAATTGAAGATGATGAATGGCTATCGATTGTTTGGAGTTTTGATGTTGCTTTCTTGTCATGCTTATTCAATAGAATGGCCCAAATTTATAGCAAAGCTTTAAAAAAGGGGGGAAAAAAACCCGGAATTTTCAATGACATAAAAGAAATACAAGTAAGGGGGTTTGCCAAGAATTTGAATATGCGAAGGAATGCCTTGCAGACTTAATATATTATATTTTTTTATATACGCATATATTAGCATATACATTTGAACTATTTTGACTCGTGTTATTGTATAAGATTATTAAATGCTTTTCACTTGTATATTAATCGTTCAAAGCTAATAGAAGATAGAAAAATAAAATAATTATACAAAATAAAACATAAGATATATAAAATATATAAATAATAATAATAATAATATCAATATATAATAAAATATAATAATAATATAAATATATAATAAATAAAAATTACATAAGGTATAAGAACCAGGATTTTCAACGGGAAAGTTAAATACGACATAATTAGGTTTTTTTTTTTTCTTTTCGGTTCATGTAGATATTGTGAGAATTTCAATTTTTTCGTTTTTTTGATAAAATATACTAAGTGATGGAAAATGCACAATTTTTTTTTTCAATCGTTAACTGCTCCGTTTTGATAAGGATGCAGTTATCTGGACGGCAGATAACTGGACTATTAAATAAAAACAAACTTAGCTCTACCTCAAAGAACTTACTCTATTTGAAGAGATATAAAATACTCCGCTACCGCATAGCCAGTACAAACGTGCTTTGTGTACTCATAGCGAAAATTCCCCGTAATGAAAAAATAAAAAATTCTGAAAAAAATCCCAGATATCGTGGACAGAATATTTGAACGCCTGTTATCCCCAAAAACAAACTTCTGGAGATTTTTAACGTCAACCAAGTAGTGGCCCATGGGGCTTAAAAATATGGCGTTTATGGATGGAAATTGACAGGAGTAGAGGGTGGCAGAAGTTTGTTGGCCAATAAAGCTCCTCTTATTCTATAAACTCCAACAGATTAATCGATATTTATTGCTGACGGTGGGTATGCGCAGTTTCATGCAAGTTGAAACCAACAAGTGATATTTTTGCGTCACTTTTCGATTAAATAACATTCACATCGTAGTTGGCCTTTTTTTTTTTTTTTCATCCTTCGCTGCACCAAAATATTGAAAATATTTGTTTACTCACCAGTTGTTGACTTGTAGAATGGTTAAACCCGTGTCTTGGGCCAGCTGTTTCTTTTGATCTTCAGAGGGATAAGGATGCTATAAGCAGAATAATTATAAACGTATAAATTACGGGCATTATAATATGCATGTAAACGTTCGCTAAAATTTAAATTTTCCCTAGTATTATGCCACTATCAAATGTAATTAGTGTTTAATGTGTTGTAAAGATAAAAGATATATATTATGATAGTATTATAATGATTGATATATATATATATATATCGATCAATATCATAATGATATATATATATATATCGGTCAATATCATAATGATATATATATATATCGATCAATCATAATGATATATATAAATATATATATATATCGATCAATATCATGATATATATAAATATATATATATCGATCAATATCATAATGATATATGGATTATATCATGATCCATATCACGACTGATATGATACATCATGATTCATATCATAATATATCGCGATTCATATATTATGATTCATATCATAATATATCGCGGTTCATATATCAGATTCATACCATAATATATCACGATCCACTTAATAATGATATACATAAAATGATTGAAAAGGCAACAAATTAACACAGTTGAATAATAAGTTTAATCGTTTACAGCTGTTTCAATAGCCCTGGGCTATTTTCGTCAGAATGGTCAACGATATACACACAATGTGTAATAACAAATACGTGTTACAAACAGCGGTTACAGGTATAATGAAATGAACGGTAAAAATCAATCAAGCACATGGGTTAGGGGAAATGTCTCTGGTAATGGAACGTAAAGTTTAGAGAAACGTTTCTAGTAGTAAAACATGAGTTTACATGTAGATTACATGTAAGGCCTCAAAAAAAGTTGAGGTCCAGTGGAAAGGAAACTTTTTGGGTAAGTTGTGCTTTATGAAATAAAAATTTATAGCAAGATTCCCACGAGTATTTAGCCAAAGCAGAGCTGTGGAGTTCTTGTTTCCGAACATAAGCATCATATTCTTTTAAACGAATTCGAAGGGCTTTACTTTTCAGTATCGTCGTCAAATTATTTCAAAGTGATAAACATATCACGATCAAGCCCGTGCACAGGATTTCAAAAAGGGGAGATTTTTGATGAAAATGAAGGGGATTGATAAAAATTTTCTCATAAGGAATTTGTAATAATATTGTTCAAATCGTGGGTTAACCACCAGCCCTCCTTGTCTAGGACCTTGATTTTGTTTTGTGGTTTTACGGCTTAGGGACTACAGATACGGCCTAGATCAACGTTGAATTTCCATGCTTTAAGGAATAATCTTTAAGGGCCGTTCTTGGATAATCGAATAAAGATTGGACACTCTATGAAAATCAGTGCTCAACCAACAAAATAATGGTATCTAGAGGAAAATTTATCTTTGCAAACGTCCTCCCACTCCTGATGGCAGAATTTTCAAGATTTCCCAATTTGGCCTAACATTCTCTCTTTTTGGATGGTTGGTTGTATTTTTATGGCGCAAGGACAGCAAGGGTCATTCTGCGCCAATTAAAGTGAAATCGTACATACGGTAGACTCTTTTAGGAACTGAGGGAGGGTGAGACCAGGCTGGTTATCTATTAGAAACAGTTCATTATTTAGACCTCTAGATAATGTTTCCCTCTGATGGTGAATTTTCTAAGGTCTTTAATTCGATTCGTATCTTTTATGTTCTTCCATTTAGTTTTGGTTGTTTAAATCTGTATTTTTATTTCTGCGTTTATTTTAGTATTATTTTAATTTTAATTGCTATATTTTACTTATTTATGTATATTACTTATTTTATAATATCTTTATTTCTTCTATTGCCGATTCATTGCAGCTTATAGCGCATAATACAATTAGAATGTTGTTAATGACATTAATTAGTAATGTTATTTACTAAAGATTTTCTTGTTAATTACATTTTAACTTTTTATTTTATATATATATATATAAATAATAACAAGATAGGAATAAAATATCACTTTTCTTATTCTATACATCATTAGTTATGGAAAGCTAGTTACAACTAAATGTTTTTGAATGGTTTAGGTACTTCACAAATATGGCATATAATAATAATTTACTAACAAATATGCTTGGAGGTGTTGGAGATGTGTATTTCAAGAACGGAGTTAATATAACGGAAATTTAGATAGAAAAATTGGCCGTCTACACCACATTTTGATAAATATTTTAATATAAACAAAGAAAAAAAAAGTGCTGCAAATTTCAGTAAAAAACGTTCATGTATTACCTCTATTCTTTTTCCTATTCCTATCTGACAATTTCATACCGTGTTTTCTATCTTTATTGCACCCAAGGGAGAAAAATGTCAATGATCAAATCGTGGTCAGTTGCACCTTTGGGTCTCATATCGGAACTCGAAGCGACCTCTATGCTGACCAAGCTAGAGAACTTATGACCAACTTAAACGTGAGTTGTGTCCTTTGTTCTGGATTCGATAACCTTGACGACCGTAAAAAAAATACGGTTTTACGATAAAGGAAAGAAACCGACAGAAAAGGAGCTCCGATATTCCAGATACCGGAAAAATTAAAAAAATAAATGTTTTATCTAATACCGATGCTTGTCAGTTTCAATGTAGGCCAAAAGCCCAAACGATAGAAATTAATTAATGATCCGAAGAGATGTTTTTGTCACTTTTACTACAAATATAAATTCAAATTTTACTCTTGATTGTTCTATAACGCGTCGTACGTAATCAACGAAAACATGCGTATGCATTATCAGAGCTGTGGAGTTGGGATCGGTAGAAATGTATTAGCGCCTTAGATCAGATTTGAGGAGATTTAGAGCATTGACTTCACAGTCGTTGGCATTTTTTACCTCATTATTGTAGATGGTAAAGATATATATATATATATATATATTCACCAAGTACCAAGATCTCAGACATGAAGTACGAGATATATGGGGTATGGAAAAGATCCTCATCATCCCGTTAGTCATCTCAGCAACAGGGATAGTACCAAAAACGCTTGCGACGAATTTGGAGATACTCAACATTGACCCAAACACCTACATTGAAATACAAAAAGCCACAATCCTAAACACGTGTCACATTGTCAGGAAGTTTCTAGACATGGCACATTAAGAAGTGATGTAAAAAGAGGCTTGGGAACATGGCGCTCTGCCCGTCCCAAAGCCTGTTTCCGCCAAGAATGGGCGAGGAAAACCTTATATATATATGCAATTATCTCTTTGACTTCTTCCAAAATGCAAAAGCATTTCCTATGGATACAGTGCATACTTGGTACAGAGTAGTTGCGAAAAATGTTTGTATTGATGTACTTTGTACTTCATATGTACATAATGAAGAGTGCATTATCTACATAACGAAGGAATGCCTTGTGTGCATAACGAAGAGTGCATTACATAACGAAGAGTGCATTGTGTGCATAACGAAGAGTGCATTATGTACATAACGAAGAGTGCATTATGTACATAACGAAGAGTGCATTGTGTGCATAAAGAAAGAGTGCATTATGTACTCTGAAGTTTCATTTTTGTACATGTATAGGAGAGTTGTCGAATTTGGACCAGCGCCTAGGTTTTGGACCACTATCGTAACTTGACCAAAGTAAGGCATTTGGGCCGCAAAATAGGCAGAGATGTTCTCTCATAACAATGATTGCATCATCCAAGTTTACGTCTATGCAAACTAAATTACCTATTTTACGCCGTAAATGCCTTACTCAAGTTACGATAGTTGTCCAAACCCTAGGCGCTGGTTCAAATTCTCCAACTTTCCCCTCTGTTTATTCATATAATCGTTGAAACGGATTTAATAACTCGTGTATTCAGTGAATAAAAAAGAACTAGAACGGATAGACTGTTCCAGATTCTGTCCCTAGCTATGTTTTTAGTTGCGTTTGTACTTTGTCATCCGGCACGGGACCGAAAAATTAACGTGATAGCTTATCCAGAACCAAACCCAGAACAGAATCAGTAATCATAACTCGTAAATCTACTAAACTGCGACAGTGTAGCTAATGTAGCGAACAGATAAACAGTCATTTTCATTATTCTTTCCTCGTGTCATTAATTGTAGTTTAGTTATAAATTGTTTTAATTTAAAATACCTTTCAAAGGTACTCGCAGTTTCAGGAAAATTAATTATAAATCATTCTTTTTATTTCTTGTTTAATTTCTTTTCTGGTTTCCAGGTAATTGCACCTGCGGTTATCCTGCGTAAAAATGTAATTGACAACTTGAAATATGAAAGCCAACGAGAATTTTCCCCTCGGTGGGAGGAAAAAGAAAATGGCACTTTTTTAAGTAATTCATAATTTTCAAGTACGGATAGAAAAAACAGGTCTCCGTCTTTGCGATATCCCGCACATGCACTTCCATTTTTTTTCAAAAAAATTTAGTTTTATAAAAAAATTCGAGACCCATGGTTTCCGAAGAAATATAATTTTCAGTTTTTTATGCGAGTTTAAAAAAATTGCTTTACGGTAAGCTATATTAACTTTTTTTATTCCTTTTATGCAAAAACGATTTTTTTTTTAATTTTCAATGCTCCAAAATTGAGTTAAGAAACGAGACTAATTACTTAATAAAAATTATAACGGAAAAACCGTGATATTTCGACGTTATTTGGTGAACCGAGTGTTCTAATAACATTTGCTCTATTCTATGCTGAATTATTCACGCAATAAACGCCAAACTCTGTTCAAGCAAATCTTGTTCCTGGAATGTTTTACGACTTTTAAGAGCAAATAAACGGTTGGAGTTCCCTTTTCTAAGAAAACTTGGCGTTTTATTGAATCTAAAGAAGTACAGATGTCGGTAGGGAGAATTCATACCTGTGAGTGGGTTGTTGGATGAGAGAAGGGATTTTTCTGGAAGTGCTGAATTGCCGACGAACCATCAAAAGAAATGATTTGGTGGTAGGTTAATTTTGAGCCTACACAACAAGGAAAACACAATCTGCTGATCAAATTCGAATTCAGGAAATGACGTTAACAAGATATTTAGGGGCGAAGCCCTCCTTGATCTTAGCATGGTCTAGTGATGTCACTTGTTGTGTCAATTTTCTCCTCAAAACATCTTCATTCCATACTGGGACTACAATACGACCTACGGCAGTCACCTTTCCTAACTCCTGTCATGCCTATTTCCTCTCTCTCTATTTCATGAAACATCCCGTTTTGTTTTTGCTTTTTTGTACAAAAATTAGCGCAGGCAGGGGGGTGTTGATGGGGGTTGTAACCCACCATTGCAATGAAATTTTGTATATTTAACATAGGAATATGTGAGTTGTAGCTCTATAAACCCCCATTGAGCCTATAATCCCCCCCTTACGAACATTCTGCGTACACCTATGATAAAGAATAAGAACTTCCTTATGAAATAATGTATGTAAATAGTTCAAGATTTACGATGACGCCATAGTAAAGGCATATTTAAAGGTTACTGTGATATATCCGTATCCGAGAGCTAAATAAAATGCTAATTGAGCTTCCTTTAGCAACAGAAATGGGAATTCGTTATCTGCTAAATGTGGATGTAATTTCCGATTTTTAGCGATGTGCTCGACCAGTGGCGAATCCAGGTTTTGTTTTTGGAGAATGTTAATATATAATATAATGAATATTTGTTTTTCATTTGGTGACGCAAAGACAACTAAGATAATGCTGCATCAGGGCATACAGTCTCATCGAGGAATCTTAACCCCTTTCGCCTGATCGAGAATCGAACACCAGACCATGGACCTGCAGAAAATACCGGTAAGGCCTGGGTATACCTTCTGGAAGGAAATTAAAATTTTTTGCAGGGTGTCCGAACGCGTCCCACTACGCCACCACAGAACTTGAACCCAAGCTGTGATAAAGGTGTTAATACTCCATCAAAGTAGCATTTTTATCTAATATTAGTATAAACTATACAGGGTTACAGACGGGTACACCGTACTTAACGAAACACCAAATTCAGATTTGTCCTTCCGTGCAAACAACGCTCCTTATACTCATTCAGGATAGGACTTGAAAGCGATCAGTGTATTTATTGATGATGAAATTTTAATAAGTTTCATATATTGCCGAAAGGGGCTGCATATCAAGTACATGCAAGTTTCTTCTCCACTAGACCTAAATTTTTTGAGGACATACGCAGATATCGCCTTTCAATTTAATTTCTCCCTTTCGGAAAACTTAACTCACGCTTCAAACAATAATTTTTCATCCAATGTTTCTACTGACTCACAGCGTATTTCATCCCATACAGTCATACAGAATAATTTTATACTACGAGGGACGTTTCTTCTCAAACTCGTATTTTACTACCAGAGACGTTTCCTCTAACTCTGTGCTTATTTTTTACCGTTCATTTTCACTATATCTGGAACCGCCGCTTGTAACACGGGTTGGCATTTCACGTTGCGTTGTATCAATTGCCGTTCTGGCGAAAATAGCCCAGGCCTATTGAAACAGCTGTAAATGATAAAATAATTGATTAAACTGTGTTAATTTGTTGCCTTCCCAATCATTTTATCAGTGCGCATTGTCGTCGTCAAATTATATTAACGTCATTTAATTTTATGACAAATTTCTGGGGAAAATATGCCGCGGTGATAGCTACAGATAAACAAGTAAACATATATCATTCAAAGTACAATATACACGTTATTTAATGTTTACGATCAGATACTTTTTCAGTAACTGCCATTAAGAGTATATGAAGTACTCAGTACTTGCAGCGAATTCCAAATCTGATGTTTACGTCATTTACGACATTATCAGTTTTCAGATATCGCTTAACGTCGTGAAAAAGTTATTGCTTCGCTGGATGGACCACAAGACGAACTCTCTTATTTTTTAAATGCGCGAAGTCGTTATATTTGTGGAAATCTAATAACGTTCGTGATTCAGAACGGGGACATTTAGGAAATGTAAACTCAGGGCACAGTAAATAGAAGGAAGCTAATCTCTTTTGGTTTGATTTAACGGTTTCTGCTAACTTTACGCCATTCGCCCAGCTGATAAAAGGGACCTAACATACTTGGTTGTTCTTTTACCGCAGCAGAATTTGAATTTAAAAAAAAACCGTTATTTATGACATCGGAAGCAGGCCTGTAGCCAAGATGAAGGGGCAACTGGGGAAAGGCAAAGGGCATATGAGGTACAGGGCACCCGGTGATGATTATTATATATATACATATACTCGATGGGGCAATTGTGGAACAAGCATGGGGCGACCGTGATCCTGCTGGCCCCGGCTTGGCTACAGGCCTGATCGGAAGAATTAATTTCATTAACGGAAAGTATAGTTTTGGTTCGTTGAACGAGAAAGGGCATAGATCAATACTCCATCCTCTAACGCAGTGGTCGCCATCCCCGTTTCGATTGCTGGCAGAAAAGTTTTTTCCCCACAATATTTTTGTCCCTTCGTCAATATTTTTCTGTCAATAATTTTGCAACGCTTTAAAAAAGAGAAAGAACGTTATAATAAAACTACAATACGAGTATAAAACTATCAATATTTTTGTAATAATCAAAATTACTATATTGAAAATTAGTGAATTTTTTAGTGCGCAAATTTGGAGATAGATCTTTGGTAAATATAAGTATCTTTCTTTTGTAACTTGCCAGCCTTTGTGCTCTATGACGCATATAAATTACTTTTGTGGCTATTAGATTAATATTTAAGGGAGTTTAAGTTGTTTATTAGAGTGAATTGCAAGGTTTCCTGTTCAAAATTCGACCAGAGCGAAATGGACAAAATGAGGGAGGCTTATGCAATCTGAAAAATGTTATATGAAACATTGTTCTATTGCTTTATACTAACGCAGTGCAACAAGGAAGTATTTTTAATAAATAATTGCAATAAATTAAAATAAAGTTTGGAAGGTCATATACAACATATAGCGGATTTTAATTTATATATATATATACATGCATGCACACACACACATTTCATTGAACTCTTAGGATGACAACTTGTGAATAATATTGAAATAAAAAATATTACATGTTTTTACCATTTAAACTTTATGAAAAATCAAACTTATGAAACTTCATGCTTAAAGTCTACTTCGTTGTTATGACGCATTATACTTTAGGAATTGTGTTGTATATTTTGATAAATTTTCGCCTTCGGTTAACACATTCTAGCTTCTTAAAGAAAATATGCTGAAAGAATATAGCACCAAATACAAAATATGTCAACAGATTTTTTTTACTTCCAAAAGAAAGCTCACAGTGTTTCGAATGCGAAATCCTTCTTGTTTGGTTTATACTTGAATTGACGCAACATGAAATGTCTTTATTGCTTTTTTACGCGAAACACGACGCCGGAATACTCCTCATACAACCGAACTCAGCTCGACAGCTCGAACAAAGCCAAATATTAAAATTACGGAGATAAGGTACTGTGAGGTGGAATATTTCAGATGATACATGAAGGTTCTACATCGAAAGAGACAAACCTGTCCAATTAAAATTTTTAACAATAAAAGGGGGGTGGCATAGATATAGGAGTTAATGATGTTCTGTTCAATACAATAAATTGCTTTTTCAATTTTCGAGAAAAATTTTCACATAAAAATATCTAAAAAAGTGCTTGTTGTCATAAAGAGAAGGCAAGCTGCATACACTGAAACTAGAGTCAATGATTTTAAGATGAAATCATCAATAATTATAAAATATATATATATATATTTTTTTTTTTTTACATCTACAGAAATGAGTTCAAGGAGTTATTTATAAGTCATACATACATATTATTACACACACACGTACGTACGTACGTATGTATGTATGTATGTATGTATGTATGTATGTTTGTATGTATATATATATATGGCCTGCAAAAGGGTTGCTGGTATCTAACTGGAAGGAGACCCACACGCTGAACGTATGTGACGATGTGTGGAACCGGCCAGGCCAGTAACCTAGTGTCCTACCCCGCCTTCAAGTGGTGCAGGCTGAGCTTTCTATTTATGTGGCAAATTAATATTTGCTACACGGATAGAAAGGCGGAAGGGGAGGGCTAATTCACCAACCCGTTTAGCCAGCGTGGTGAAATTATGGCTAATTCCTCCATTATGTTGACACACCAGAAACCATGGCCCCTAGTCTCCAGGTGCTGGAGTGCTCCTGATCAAGGCAGCGGTCAGTGTGGCATGAAAGCAGGGGGTGCTAAGAATCACTGGAATGGCCCAGGCTGCCGTTTGTTATTGACCTTGGCTACGTTTAATGGACGATCCCTTGCTTCTGAAGCAAAACTTCAGGAATTGGAAGAGGAACTAGACAAGATCAAATGGGACATTGTAGGACTCAGTGAAATTAGAAGAAAAGGTGAAGAGTTGGTGGAACTGAAAAGCGGACATTTGTTTTACTATAGAGGAACGGAAACTGGAAGAACAAGTGGTGTTGGCTTCTTAATCAACAAAAGAATTAAAGACTGTCTTCTGGAAGTTGAAAGTACATCAGATCGAGCAGCGAGGCTTGTTGTTCAACTAACCCAGCGATACCAACTTCAAATAGTACAGGTATATGCACCAACATCAAGCCATACCGACGAAGAGGTTGAAGAATTTTATGAAGAAATCAAAGAGTTACACACCAAAGGGAAACAACATATCAAGCTCATCATGGGGGATTTCAATGCAAGAATTGGACAACAGGAACAAGGAGAGACATCGGTTGGTAAATACGGATATGGGGAAAGGAATGAACGTGGCGATCAACTCATCGAATTTGCAGAAGCTGAAAACCTTAGCATCATGAATTCATTTTTTAAGAAGAAACCGCAAAGAAAATGGACATGGAAACACCCAAATGGGGGAACTAGTGAAATTGACTATATCCTGGCAAACAAGAAATCAATTATTGAAGATTGCAGTGTACTGAACAGATTTAATACTGGAAGTGATCATCGAATGGTGAGATGTAAAGTGCACTTAAATACTAAATTAGAACGACAGAAGCTCATTAGGAAACAAGTAAGTAAGAGGGTGGATCTAATGAAACTGAAAGTAAATACCGAGGCATTCAAGTTGGAATTAAAAAATCGCTTTTCTGCACTGGAAGGACTTATTGATGAAAGTGATATCTCAGAAGCAAATGAAAACATTGTTAAGACAATAGTTGAAACTGCTGGGGAAATTGGTGGTGTAACCTGTAAAAAGCACAATAGCAAATTATCTGAGAAGACGAAACAGCTCATGAAAAGGCGAAGAGATATGAAGGTGGACAATCGAAATACCAGTTCCAGGATTGAGTACATAGAACTTTGTAAAACTCTGCGCAAAAGCATGAAAGAAGACATAAGAAAATTCAACTGTGAGCTAGTAAGGGAAGCCATTGAAAATAACTAGAAAGGAACAGCTCCTAAAATCTTAAAAGAAGAAGTAGCATTTGCAATAAAAAGTATGAAGAAAGGAAGATCCCCTGGCGATGATGGCATTACATTAGATATCTTAAAAGAAGCTGGAGAACATGTAGAAGACATACTCGCAAAATTCTTTACCAAATGCCTCAACAGTGGTAACATACCAAACCAATGGGATTCTGCAACAGTAATTCTTTTGCATAAAAAAGGTGATAAAGAGGATTTAAAAAATTACCGACCAATTAGCTTGTTACCTGCTATTTATAAAATCTTCACAAAAGTGCTAACACATCGCCTGCAGAAAAAATTAGATGCAGCTCAACCAAGAGAACAAGCTGGATTTCGAAGTGGATTCAGTACAGTGGACCATATTCAAGTATTAAGAGAATTAATTGAAAGAACACATGAATATGAACTTCCATTGTGTGTGGCATTTATTGACTATGAGAAGGCCTTTGACTCTATTAAAACATCAGCAGTCATCAACTCTTTAAGATCAACAGACATTGAGGATGTGTACATTGACATGGTGAAATGTGTGTATAAAAATGCAAGTGCAAAATTTCGGTTACATAAAGATACCAAAACTATCAAAATTGGTAAAGGTGTGAGGCAGGGAGATACCATTTCTCCAAAACTTTTTACTTCAGCTTTACAGATGATTTTTCAGCAAATAAATTGGAATAACAAGGGAATAAAAATAAATGGTGAATATTTAAATCATCTGCGGTTTGTTGATGACATTGTTATTTTTTTCAACGAACCCATTAGAACTTCAAGACATGGTACAG
>QLNU02015360.1:253793217-253833907 GCA_006491805.2 Dysdera silvatica
CCTCTACGAAATTATTGAACATGATCTTAGTTTTTTGTAGGTTCATCTTGAGTCCAACTTCTTCACTTCTAGTTGAGAGCTCTTGTACCATGTCTTGGAGTTCTAATGGGTCCGTTGAAAAAATAACAATGTCATCAGCAAACCGCAAATGATTTAAATATTCACCATTTATTTTTATTCCCTTGTTATTCCAATTTATCAGCTGAAAAATCATCTGTAAAGCTGAAGTAAAAAGTTTTGGAGAAATGGTATCTCCCTGCCTCACCCCTTTGCCAAGTTTGATAGTTTTGGTATCTTTATGTAACCGAAATTTTGCACTTGCATTTTTATACACACGTTTCACCATGTCAATGTACACATCCTCAATGTCTGTTGATCTTAAAGAGTTGATGACTGCTGATGTTTTAATAGAGTCAAAGGCCTTCTCATAGTCAATAAATGCAACACACAATGGAAGTTCATATTCATGTGTTCTTTCAATTAATTCTCTTAATACTTGAATATGGTCCACTGTACTGAATCCACTTCGAAATCCAGCTTGTTCTCTTGGTTGAGCTGCATCTAATTTTTTCTGCAGGCGATGTGTTAGCACTTTTGTGAAGATTTTATAAATAGCAGGTAACAAGCTAATTGGTCGGTAATTTTTCAAATCCTCTTTATCACCTTTTTTATGCAAAAGAATTACTGTTGCAGAATCCCATTGGTTTGGTATGTTACCGCTGTTAAGACATTTGGTAAAGAATTTTGCAAGTATGTCTTCTACATATTCTCCAGCTTCTTTTAGGATATCTAATGTAATACCATCATCGCCAGGGGCTCTTCCTTTCTTCATACTTTTTATTGCAAATGAAACTTCTTCTTTTAAGATTTTAGGAGCTGTTCCTTCGACTATTTCAGTGTCTTCGTTTAATCCACTGTTACTTTCATATAGTTTTTTGTAGAATTCTTCAACTCTTCTAAGTATTTCTTCCCTATTTCTTGTTACGGTGCCATCCTCTCCTTTTAATGCAATGATGTGTTTCTTCCCAATAGACAAACTCCCTTTAACAACCCTAAGGCTCTTGTTATTTTCAATGGCTTTCCTTACTAGCTCACAGTTGAATTATATATATATATATATATTACCATTCTTAATCAGATATTTCATTACATAAAAATATTAATTAAAATATTTTGATTTCGTGTATAGCTATGACAGACTAAAAAATCTGTCCGGACGTCTTTTAAATCAGGGTTATTTTTCTTCAGTAGAAAACGTGTCCCTGACACATGGAAAATTTCGCGCCACCCCCATGATTTATTGCAAGGGGCTTAATCACCTAAGGGGGGATATAGGGGGCTTTCCAGCAGTCCATGTGGGAGGGATTTATACAGTGGGGTCATTAATTACAACGACAACCTCCATGGAAAATCCTCCCACCTACTTTTTCTGCCCTGATAGGAGAAGGCCCCAAACAGTTATCGACTGACGAATATCGGATATTCGCGCATGAAATATTCATCCGATATTTAGCATAATGCGAATGTTTCAAGAAATAACACGGGGCTCATCGTTTATTTAGTATTTTGTCGTGCTTTGGAAGCAGGGAGCTTTGGAAGGCAAGCTTTGGAGCCGGCAAAAATCAATGAAAATAAGCATACACAACCAAGATTTCCTAAATGCCATAATTCAATTTTTCGGCACCGATAAATTCGAATGGCGTTTGGAAAAATTCGTCTGCAGTGTTCAAATTTTCATCTACTTTTTCCCTCTGGGGAACTGCTTTCAGTTTTATAAAATTTTCGTTATATTTTATTAAAACGGTAATCGGGTAAAATTATTGTAAACAGGGAAAATAACCCGAAAACTTATCAAGTGAAACACATAATGATCGGGAGATAAATCTCGCCTTTTTAAATTTGATTATTTTTCTCAATTCCTCTAATTAAAAAGTTAATATAGGTTAATATAAGTTAATATAAGTCTTATTATAAGTTACTATCCCAGAAAATTAGAAAACCACGTCAATGTATGTTTTCTTTGTCACTGGACATCAGGCAAATGACAATTTTTAATTAATTAAAATTAATACTAATCCAAATCTTTTAATCGCTTATATGATATTTGTATTACAGTCCGTTTGTGAATAGATTGAAAATTAATATACTGACTTAAATATTATTATTCGAGTAGGGTTGGTTGTATTTTTATGGCGCAAGGGTCATTCTCCGCTAAAGGTGGTGAAAATGTGCACACAGTTTTAAAATAAAAATAAATCAAAGTTACAATGGCAAAAACATATTAAAAATAATGTAACAAAGGTACCAAACGAAACAATATAAAAAATCAAATGAGATGAAAATAGCCAATATTATATAGAAAGTTAAAAATGACTTCGTGGTTAAAAGATCGAGTAAAGTGGTTTAAAATCACCCAGAACATTATTTTTCTACATTCGTTAACATTTTAATCTACCGTGGAAAGTTTAAAATAGGATGGTACAAAACTATACAAAAATTATGAAGAGCAGAAGATGTGTTCGATCTTTTATATCTATTTGGTTATCATACGATGGCCTCCCTATATTATAAAGGTTAAAATGTAACAACGTTCTTTTATATTTCTACCTTAAATCAAGCTTTTGGCAAAACCTTCAGTTATTAATGCATATAATACTCTTGCCAAATACCGCAGAGCTCGGATTATCCGGACGTTCCAGAAAATTCGGTCTCAAATGTTTAATGATGCGTGATATGGCTACAAGGAAAGGGTTTTCTTTCTTGGGGCAAAAAACGATTTCTAGTTGTTTTGATTTGGCAGATTAAGAAATTTAATCCAATCCAAAATGAAAACATTATAAAAAAAAAGACACTTTTAAACGTGTCAGAGTCGAGCCTAATTAGCATGACAGTCTGCCGGTCCTAAGTCTGGATAAAGTGCGGAAAAGAAACTACGTATTTCCTTACATCTAAACCTAATCATTTTTTAAATTCACGCAGTTTGAAAAATTGCTTCATACGTACACGTTCACAAAATTTTTGATTTAAAAACGCGTTTAGGATCTCTTAAAATGTTTGCGATTTTTTTTTTTTTTAAAATCGAATGTCCAAATGTTTGAATTTCCGATTCTCAGCCACTGCTTTCGGTTTCGAATAATTTCCAGATAATGTGCTCTCTACTTCACTAACGAGTGTTACCGAATTCGACCTACGAAGCCTAGCTAAATAATAGCTATATATATATATCGGAATATTTTGTCTTAATTCATTAAAATACAACATTACATTGGTAAAATTTTGCATTGAAATCAACATTATATTAAATCTTTTTAAAAAAATTTCTTATGAATAAATATTCTTTTTTAAAGAAAGGTATTTGTATAATCTGAAACCAAAGAAATTCACTTTTACTTTAATCTATAATATCAGAAAATATCGTCGCTTTTTTCTCATCTTTCTTTAAAAGGAGTGGCGCTGTAAAAAGCCATCCAATGGCATTCAATACTGCATTTTGAAGCAAGCAAGGAAGGATGCAATTGATGTCTTGGTAACACAAAAACAAAACGTTGAAAAAGTGAAGCAGCATCTTTGATTAGACCTTCCTATCTGGTCGGGTTGCTAGCCCAAAATACCAGTGCTGTCACCAAAAATTTCGCCAAAAGGTACCACGGCGAAAAAATTGTTTCAAACATTTCGCCACTTGATACTAAGCAAGGGAATATTATTTAAAAAGTCTACATCCTTCATTTAAAAGTTATTTTGATTTTATATTGCATGCTGATATTCGTCACTTTCACGTCATTTAAGACACAATCGAATTGAAAACCAGTACCTGCGAAACAAACATTACGTCACTGGACTGAAAATTTTCCAGCCTCTCAAAAAAATCATAGAACAAACATTTCCTACGTAAAATAAGATAATTACATATTAAAATGTTTTCAAATAGCAAAACCGAACTGTATCTAATACGCTGGCAAGGGAGACTTCATAGCCAAGTGCAGCGAAAACCAGCCAAATAGGAGGGAATAAAAGAAAATTATATACGTAAAAAAAAAAAAGGGAAAAAAATAAAAAAAAAGACATACAGAAAGCGAACGGAGCCTGGTTATCAATCTTGATGCCCATGGGGCCTATAAATCACATTCATCGAAAAAAATAAGGGCTTCATAGGGAGAAGAGGGAGGGGGATTTCGTGGATGGGTTTGTATTGGACGTTGGTATAAATTACATTTCTCTCCCTCGCGTATGATTTATACCTACCAGCCATACACACTCCCACTATCTATTTGTGTAAAAGTAGATATGTTGTCACCACGATAACGCCGAATTTCAGTTTCATGGTAAAACAAATAGAATATTGTTTTTAAATCCATGGTATAGGATCAATCCTCAGTGGAACTTAGCCAGGATATGATTCCAAAACAGCCGAGTTTGGGTTTATCACAAATGGTTTTTTTTTTGTTTTTTGTTTTTTTAAACACACACATCAGTACACATATACTATATATACAACATACACAAGGCTCAAATCCTCACATAGGACAAATCCGGTCGTCATTAGTGACTAAATTCTTGGAGTTGACGCCCTGCGGTGGCGCAGTGTGGTAACGCGTTCTCCTAGTGCGCCGCTAATCCGGGTTCGACTCCCAGCAGTGCAAAGAACGCTTACTCAGAGATCTCATAAAGATCGCACTGCTCACTGTAGTCCGGGGCT
This sequence comes from Dysdera silvatica, assembly GCA_006491805.2. Lineage (NCBI taxonomy): Eukaryota > Metazoa > Arthropoda > Arachnida > Araneae > Dysderidae > Dysdera > Dysdera silvatica. The sequence goes on from QLNU02015360.1 coordinate 253,797,914, forward strand.
TGGTTCCTTAGACTTTAAGGGGTTCGGATTCCTCGGGGAATTGCAAGTCATGAGGTTTGAGATCCTCGGAAAACGATATGGTGATAAAGAGTTTATCGTTTATATATATAGTGGATTAGGTTCAACCATAGGCATACGCAGAAAGTCATAAGGGGTGAATGGGGTTACAGAGCTACAACTCACCTATTTCTATGCTAAATATACAACATTTCATAGCATGGGGAGTCACAACCCCCATCAGCACGCCAGTGCGTACGCCAGTGGGTTCAACGTCAGTTTGAACCTAATACACTATCTGTCAGGATTCCAGAAAAAACGTTATAGGTTGAGTGCGTGTGTGTGTGCGTGCGTGCGTGTGTGTAGACGCACATACGAGTACTTCTATGGGGCTGAGAAAATTTAACGAGTACTTCTGGGGGGGGGGTCTGAGAAAAATTATTACCTCCTCCTCCAAGGCTGTCAAACATTTTAGTAAATGTACAAGATAGCAAAACGCTACAAAAATAATTGATATTGCTTGACAATTAGTAATGAGCTAAAAAGTACCTTATTTTAAAATGTGACTATAAAACTTTTGAAAGTAAATGCATAGCAGAATCGGGCAAATCAAATTTTTAAACGGCTAGGGGGCCCTCTAGCCCCCTATATGGGTGCATATGTACATACATACACTGCACATATACACACACACTGGTGTTCGGAATCTACAGTGGTCAACCCATTACATAGACGAATTTTTTATATTAATATAGGCCACCTTTTTAACCGCACTACTTCGGTTTCAGCCCACTTTTAATAACATTTAATTAAGCTATCTGGCCTTTCCTTCATTTTGATTGCCCAAAAATTAACTTTCCCAGTTTGATGATTCTTGCTTTCCTTATTAATAACCAGCACCGCAATTTTGCGGGGCTGGCGCCTGTTTCATTGAGAACTAATATTGACTTTTCATTAACTGTGTTCACACAGTATAATAATAAAACGGGGGACGGGATTGCATATTCGTGCTGCACTATATTTGTTTTAACCCCTTTCTCTGTGTTTGCGTAGCATTTTGCAGCGGCAAGTCAGGCAACTTCCTAATTTGCAAGTTCAACATGCAAGGAGCCACGTTTCATCAAGAAGGTAATTAAGAACTTACATATTAAAGCGAACTTCAAAATTTCTCTCCACAAGAAATGGGATGGGAAAGTTCTAGGTCTGGTGAAGTTTGGTTTCGGACCTACATCATCGAAGAAACAGAACTCGTGGCCGTAAATTGCAAAAGCAATCAAAGTAATCAATCATTCAAGATCTCAACACAGCCCCCTTCCTTCGCCATTCGAATAAGAGAATCCACCCTTTCACTCTCTTTCTCCTAGTGCTTTTCAAAGCGGGTGTGCAAAGGGGCTTATAACATGCGCCTCTTTCAATCATTAATTACTCTGCAAAGGCACACAGCATTAGAATGGGGTTAAAGGACCTAGAACGGGATGTACGGGGGTTACGAAGGATGAAATCAGGGCCCTTTTCTTTATTTATTTTTTTTTTTTTATAGAAAATTCCCCGCGTCCCCTCACCTCCTCTTTCCTCCTCGGCTGAAACTTGCTTTTAACACCCATTAAGACTGATCAATGTTTAATTAAATTCAAGCCCTTAAATCTATAGATGCGACGTATTTTAGAATTGTGCGCTCAAATGCAGTTAATCAGTCTTTCGGGAGAGGAAAAAAAAAATTGCAGTTTGAAAATAATGTATATTTTGCTTTGCCGAAAAAAGTGTGTTCGCCATTTTGTGTTTTTCTTTTTACCTTCTTGCTGGCTTCCTGTAACTTCCTTTGGTATTTAGCAATGGCTGAAGAACGAGTCTTGGAGAGTTATTGGATATGGTTTTTTCTCCTTTATGAAATATTGAAATATCGACGGCAAACAGTTTATCCCTGTGTTGTACAGTTCGAACACGTTTTATCACGTTACATGTGCATGTGTGACATTGGCGTACGCAGGGGGGTGTTGATGAGGTTGTAACCCCCCCATTGAGCGTATAACCCCTCCCTTACGAACTTTCTGCGTACGCCTATGATGTGTAAGCTGTGTGAATGTGAAATCTTTTTCGTGGTGTGTATCGATTGTGTGATGCAATGTGGAACAGAAAGGAAGGAAAACATAGTGGGTTATTGACCTTGTCTGTTAGCTTGTTAGAAGGCCAAAGGTCTCAAAGATCGACCATGAATCTAGTTAGGTCATCATATTCCTTCCATAGATCAAGAGTTTAAAAAAAAAAGTGAAGGAGAGATAGGGCGCGAAGTTAGAAAATGTCACTCAGTGCCGCATGGTGACAGATAGCGCAATTGTCGACCTTTTTCTGCGGTACTTATCTTCCCTGACGTCATATCTTTTTCATCTCGGATATCACATTACTTGCGTCTTATCTTTTATCAACGCTCAAAGAAAAGGGCAAACGAGATAACCGCTACAACTGGTTTCTGTCTCAAGATACTACAAATTTAGAAAGAGGGAACCCTGTCGAAATGTCCACTTTCGTTATCTCAAAATAATTAAGCGTAAAAGCTTTTATAGCCTGTTTTTTTTTTAAATTCAAATAGTAGAAAAATTACCTTTTTATATTTAAGTAATAATTTTGGTTTTAAGGTTGTTTTTTTTTTTTATATTTTGTATATAAAAAAAAGTGAACAGAAGCAATTTTAAAAGCAATTTGAAGCCAGTTTCAGACGCCATACTTTGAAGAAAGGAATGCTTCAATTATGAAACGACGCTTTTGTTTATTCGATTACAGATTGTAGAAGTTTGACAGATTGTATGAATATATTTGGTGCAATATGGCGGAGAAAATCGCCAAGATGATAAGGCATACCCAAATGTGGCAAGCCTTTCGAGAGTCAAGATTAAAAACCCCTTTCCCGACACCCCGTTGGGTGATATTAGTCTCAGATAAGTGACTGCAATTACTGGCACTCTCGCTCTCTCTTTCTATTTAGATACACTCTCGACTCCCCTAGGTGGCGTTCCGATCGCTCTCCTATTCCTTCAGCCCCCAGGACGTGAGATTAAAAGCGAATTATTCAAAATATTGGGCACCCTTAATGAGTAATAACATTGCGCTCGCGGGATGACAACAAGAATGACGGAAGCCGTAATCGATGTATATTTGAAGGACACATGCATATTGATGATTTGCGAGTTATTTAAGGCTGAATTTTGTATGTTTTGTAGGTTAATTAATAAAAATTAATATTTTAAAAAACGTAAACGACCAGATATTCTTTTCCGAGTTGATCTTAACGTCACATTGTGTAAATAAACTTCCAAAACCGTCGTACAATAATCAGTAAGGCTTTATAAATTCATATAAACACATATGTATAACTAGCACTATAATTAATAGTTATCCCATTTTTTTCATTGTGAATTGTAAGGCACTTTTCAACTCTTTCTTTTCCCCACATATTTTGATTTTCGATCACTGAATTTATAAAGCTTGCCGGCTAAAAATGCAAGCATGAAAAGAGAGATGTTTCGATTGATTCTTCTGCGTAAGAGTGTAAAACCCCCACAGAAATCAACGGTAGTAAATTTCGTTGTTTCTGAACTTTACAATTTAAGGTTTAACAGTGATTCGGTTGATATATGACTGTTGGCTTAACGCAATACATTTACAGGCATTTATAAAACCATAGTAATGTGGCAGCAATCAATAACCAAGAAACCACGCATTTCTAAAGCATTGCATTTATATAACGCTGAGAGCTGTCAAATTCCTTTAAAATTTCGAATGTTTATTAAATTGACATGAAGGCGGGGAAACAAACATGGTAACTGTTAGCCCAAGCGACAGACTGACAAGGGTTTAATGAACCATGTTTTGTATCTGCAACCCTCTCAGTCCTCCTGGCAATCACACTTCCTTGAGGATCAGTAATTTCGCTACCCTCTGCAGTAGCCGGAATGAAAGTAAGGGGGAAACTGTTTGATGTACACTAGAAAGGGACAACGCTCTATATATGGGTAACACGCTATACGGAAATAGGGTGTTGGCTATAACAAGCGGATCTTGTCAGTTACCCAAACATCGACCTATATAATTAAGGGTAAAAAATCTTACATAAAACATAGTTCGTCTCTCTCGTATATAAAATTCACAAATGTAATTTTTTTATATATAATAGTAGGGAAAAAACGTAATATGGGAGAGATTGGTGTTTATTTCATAAACTTTATTTTAAATTTATAAAACATATATTTACAAAGGTTTAACTTTCTAACTTCATAGATAAAAATATTTCAAGACAACCCATACAACCTAAAATTATAAATAATGGGGATTGCTAGTAATGTTAGTTATGTATTAATGCACTATATTTTTAGTTGGCCCTCTTCTCTTAAACAATTTCCGTCACTCAGCAACTAAATTTTATCTCGAAAAAGCATAAGAGACGAGCATTTCTGGGGATGTCAGTTTCCTAAATGCTGAAAAATAGTCTGATTTGGGAAAAGACAAAAATTATAGTTAATTATTAGTAGGGATCTCAAAAATAATGGGGCTCCTTTCATTTCGATGTTTTGGATGTCTAGAGGGTGCTATACTTTCATTAGAAATTGATTGATTGAATTTATACGGCGCAAGGGTAACAAGGGTCATACCTCCCCAAATAAGATGAGGTCGTAAGTACAGTTTTAAAATGAAAGCAAATTAATTTTATTCAAAGGTAATAATTTATTAAATACATTAAAAACAAAACGATGCAATAAAATCAAACTAGATTAAAAAAGACAGCAGATAAACAATTAAAAATTATTTCACGATTAAAATAATTGCATAAAACGTCACAACGGTTCAAATCATCTCGGTTAATCGCAGTACGAAGTTTTCTGTGTGATCTGCTCTATTATAAATATACATCTATAAATCGGGATATAAGAAATATAAAGTACGTTTATTTTTAATCCATAAAATGTATTCTATTTTGAAATTAAAAAATACAAACAAATCACCATATTAGCCTTTTCGTACTAAGATTATTTTCAAATTTATTTATGCACCTAGAAAACACATTTCTCTCAATATCTCAATTCAAGCACTATTTTACAGTATGGTTCTTCTCCCATAGTCGGGAAAGCATCTAGATTTCAACTATTTTAATGCCCACGATCTTGCTTCTTTAAAGGAGATAATTTTAATAATTTCTTATTCACAAAACTTTCAGGTCAGGAAACATTTTTACTGGCAAACTCCATTAAACAAATTCTTTAAGTTACATATATCCCGACGATTTTACTTCATAGAATTGTAGTCTTTTTATTTTATAGAATTGTAACATTCTTACTTGATTTTATTTTATAGAATTGTAACATTCTTGCTTAATTTTAGTTTACAGAATTGTAAAATTCTACTTACATTTTATTGTATAGCATTGTGACATTCTTGTTTAATTTTATTTTACAGAATTGTGACATTCTTGTTTGATTTTATTTTACAGAATGGCGATATTCTTGTTCGATTTTATAGAATTGTAACATTCTGGACGGACTAGAGTTAAAAGGATCAGTTATTTTCATTTATTTCCCTTAGCATAAATAAGACCACTGAAACATCAGCAATATGGGAGAAGAGGGAGTTAGGGGTCGCGATGGTTGAATCTGCAGAATATTAAGAGGCCACTTGGTGTTAAATTGTGGATGGATAAACAGACAGTGGGCTATAACTGCCTTCCCTATGAAATCTAAGATTGGAATTAAACAATTCAATCAATTAAACCCCTTCCCTTCGCCGATAAATGCTGATTACAACGAAGATCTTTCGGTTTCACTATTTTTAGAAAACGTCGGAACTCCGCTTTTCTCTAACTATAGTTAATTATGTTCGGCTGAAGTTAAAATTCAATTACAAATCATTAAAGCTCCGGCTCTTAATCGAATTCCAATACACTGTACATCCAAACTATGTCTTAATCTACATTAAACGTGTCCCTTCTCTCTCTCTCATTAAACTCACAGCAAATACTTTAAAGACAGTTGATACTGCTAATGTGTATACAGACAGTGAACAGTTCTTATTTTTGCAACTGTGAAGAGCTGCTGCTCTTAAAAGGAAATTTACCCCTGATAACTGTGCTTCCAGCAGCATTAAAACGAAAATCCTGCTATAATACAGAGCCAAGGAGAGGGGGTGCTGCAGGGACTGCAGCCCGGGCTCCCGGATGTAGTCTAAGGACTCGCGCTGGAAAGGACCTATGCTGTGTGGGGGGCGCAGCCATGGGAAGGGGTCATGGGGCCCATCGAAGTGAGCCTGGAGGCCCGCGCTGGCTCTCGGCGCCCTTGCTATAATACAGTGTATGTGAGAGTATTTCAATTACTGCAAGACCATGTAGACGTAAAATAAATGTTTTTTAGATCCCAAGAAAAATAAAGTGTAGAAATTTGTTTATATACCGCGCGCGTTTATATAATTTCAGAATTCTTACTTCACTTAGAAAACATCATAAGTTTTTATGTGCAATATCATTAAAAATACGGAAGCGCTCCTCTACATGTTGTGATATTTAAGACAAAGGGGCTCCGAAATAGCGAAATAATATGGGAGCCAGGCCCGGCGCGAGCACATAAGCGAACTAGGCGGCCGCCTATGGCGGTACCACGACAATTTTTTTTTTAATGTAATTAATATTGTAAGACGATTGCGATTAACCTGGCAACAAATAAATAGAACTGAATGGATTGTTTTCTACTGAATGCCTTCACCAATATTTACTCTTTCTTATATCTCTCTTGTCTATATTTTTTGCCATACCTCAATGCCTTGCTTTCTTACGTTAACGAATTTTCCACTAATTTGCGCAGCATATCTTCTCATTCCGAATACACTTTCAATGGCGCGAGGAGTGCCGCTGCCACACTAGAGGCTTGGAGGATGGGTTTTTTTCCCTTTTGATAACTTTGTGTATTATTACAAGGTATTGTGAATCACAATTTTGTCCTTGAATAGCAAAACCTCAGACTTTTTACTTTTTTTTTGCTTTTCATCATTTATCAATGTGTTATGACATAAGCTGTGATTATAATACCTCGTTTTAACCGGAATTATAGCGAGAAGGACGAACATGCCATATCTTTTCACTTTTCGATTGTTGTAAGATGTATTGAGGTTCGCTTTTCTTACGGTGGGGTGCACAAATCTTTCGTCTAGGTTGGTTGGTTGTATTTTTATGGCGCAAGGACAGCAAGGGTTCGCTTAGGGTGGCAAATTTTCTTGCACCGACCCTGCACAGAGCCTATATTTTAATCTCACTTATTTATGGAAACCAATTCAGACGATTTCGTTGACATTTTATTGTATAATTGGAGCACATGTTTATATAAACCAAATTTATGTATGGGGAGGGATAAGATTCAAGTGGTACTAATCAAATTTCTGTATTTTGATGGGTTTTTAGGTACGTTACAATTCATTTTCATGTAAAATTAAATAAAACACTGTCATTTATACAGCCAGGAATTTAGTTGGAATTTGCATGAATCTTGAATTAAACATATTCATAGGCGTAGAGTTATATGGGCCCTTGGGGCCCAAGCCGCCCAATAATTTTGAAATAAATTACAATTTTACATATACTGTAATGTATAAATGTACAAAATATGTGTTTGCCCCCCCCCAATGATTTTGCAAACTCTGCGTTCATGAACATATTCATATATTATTTAGATTGCATTTCTGAACTAAACTAAATTTTTTAAGAAAAAAAGGGGGGTTATTGCCTTTTAGCAATAGGTTATGCAATTCTAAAAAATTAAGTAATCGTAATATACGAAAACAAAGCATTTATACTTTAAATCGTAATGTAGAAAGAAAAAGAAAATAGTTTTTGATGCATGCAATTATGTAGTGCTCTATGTAATATGAAGTTTTGTGTGCACCATGTAACGTGAAGTACCACACACATTCACACACATTTAAGTATTTTATTTTATTTTTTTATGCATTCGCACGTACTTAGACGCAATGTCTAATTAGTATTGCGTAATTTGTGTAGACATTACTGCCATGTAGCTGCAGAACTGTCGATTTTCTGTCACGACTTATCAGCTGCCTTGCTATGTTCCAAAACACTCAACATCCAACGTTGTATTCCTTTATTTTGGCAGGAACAGGCAATCTCCACACGTTAAGGGGATTATCCACAGTACAAAGCTCATCTTCGTAGATCGTATTGGATAATAACGGATGCTGAAAAAATGGCCAGAGATCTTTACCGTCTGATGAGCAATGCAGAGATATAAGGTTGGATTCATGACAATAGAAAACTACGTTATCGAATCGTGCCTGTCGATCAGCGCGTTTGGTCACATTTTAATTTGTCACGACCCCTTTACCCTTTCATTTACAACTGACGAGTAATAAGGAATCGCACCTCCAGGTTTTGATTGCTCTTCTATGGTCCTTCTCCTGTTTATTTTCGGCCCCAACCCTTCAGGGCTGAAACGACTGCAGCGCTCTCTACGGTGTTGTTGCAAGAAACTCCCACCTCCGAAATTAAGTTTGCAGATCAGCGAAGGTGCCAAACAAATATGTGCAGCAGAGAGAAAAAAAAAAGTGACGGATCGTCAAAGTTTTGCCTAAATTAAACCGGGCACCTTTACGGTGTAAAACACGACTCGACCGAAGGCGGCCTGGAAGCGTTCATTTTCCAAAGATCTTAGATTGAAATCCAACGCAGCAAAATTGCATTTTGGCAGGGATTTGAAATCTAAGTTTATATGTCTAGAATTCTTAGTTATGCCTCACACTTATCGATATTAGCACTTATAATTCACAATTTTAATTATTCAATGAATATAGATTTCAATTGGTTATGCCTAATATTTCATTTCATCTAAACTATTTTTTATATATATAATTCATTTATACCGGACTGCATATTTAAATTTTCTATGTCTATTTCCCCCTTTTTAGGTCTATTTCCTCTTATTTAATTTAGTTCGCTTCGCTTAAATAATTGACGGTTCCAGCAAACATTATTAGATTATCCCGGGGACACAAATACACAGCTACATGTGTACAGCATTACCTTTAGTAAGGGACACCTCCGACTATGGGACACCTCTATTTAAGGGACAAAATATATCCCTTAATGGAAGGTCATATTATTTATGTCCTATTACACTATTGTTATGTCCTATACACTAGAGTATCAATGGCACACATAATAGTCTAAACGTGAAATAGTCTTAAAACGAATAACATTATGTAAAAAAAAAATACGTGCCTCGATATTTTTTAATGAAAAACAATTGTATACTAGCGTGCATTTGCTGCGTTACTTATGCTGAAAGAAATCTGTCAAAGTTGATTGTTTTTTTTAATGGATCATGCTGAATATTTGTCTCATGCTTTTTCTATTCAATAAAGCAAATTATAGTCAGAGAGAGAGAGAACGTTCATAAAGAGAAACTTTCCCTGCACGCATTTTTGTCTTGTTTTAAGCACTGATTTTCACATTAAGATTGTCCAATTTTTATTCGATTATCCGGGGACTACCTATGAGAATTATTCGCTAAAGCAAGGAAATTTAACATTTATCTCATGGGAACAATTTTGGTTCGATAAAAGAATTCATTCTTTTGAACGGGGTATTCGATTATCCGTGATCCGATTAAGCGGGGGTGACTCTCTCTATTTTCATTTTTAAATAAACTATATGTTTTTAATTTTTTTTTTCAATTTCCTTACAAAATATAGCTTCGGCTTTTTAATGTTATTCTGCAAAATTCATTACCAGAATTTTTTATTTAATATGCGTATTTTAATGAAAACGATATTAGAAATTTACAGCTTTTCAAAAAATTATCGTAATGTCACTTATGCTGGCACGTAGGCATAACCTATATGTATGTTCATATTATAAAACCTTTTCTACCCTGTTTTTATTCGTTTGAAATTATTGAATACTTGAAAGATAGAAGTTGTTTCATGAAATTTACTAAATTAAAAGTCATATATGCTTTAATATTAAAACTATTTTAACTATTTTTTTTTATGCTTTGTTTTATTCCTTAAAAAGACGATTTTGTATGACGTTATAAAACTGTTTAAAAAATGACATCGATGTATTGAAATATACAAATTATATATTTCAGTAAAAATACACAATACAATAAATCATTTTCACTTTAACATTTGTTTTTATTTATTGCTTTTTATAAAAAGAAAACTATCACTTTATTTAATTTCTATGCCGTTGTAAAAATAGTACTTCGAAAGCAATATATTTTTTGCAGTTTGCAATTGTATTTATAACAGTTATTTCAGACTAATGCGCATTTTACATTGCTATAAGCTGTGAAATCTATTACCTAATGTTCTACCGAAATAGGAGTGTGGCTGTTCCCTTTGCTACCGTCACCCCTATTGAAAATAACGGGACCAGCTAAAGTTAATTTCTTTTCGACAACTGGCGACAATATGTTCTAAATCCGATCATTAACTACCAAGCACCAATATCACTAGCATTGGTAGCCACTCCTTTACAGCTGTTGATGCAAAAACACTCGACGCAGCAGTTGCCCAGTACTCGCCTTTTGAGCTCGGGGCATCTTTTTGTTTGAACCCAGTGGGGCTCTCCCACCGCTCTCACCATGACCTTTTCACGACAATGAGGGGGGAAGGGGCACCCTCTCCTCTCCATATTTCGACCGTCAGATGTTTCCGAAAACAGCTTGCCTTTATATAAAAGCTATCCTTCCCGCCCCCACCCTCCTCATTTTAGAAACTCTATTAAACAATTCCATATATTTTGGGATTCCGCAGTAGGTGTCCTAAAACCCTATAAAATCATTAGTTGGCGATGCGGCAACATCATATTCACCCAAACTCAAGCATTGTCCTGTCTGAGTAGAGTGCGCATGCCATTTGTTTTTTTTTTGCAGGAAAATATTTTTTCGCTATTAAAAGAAATACTCGTATGAGATGGAATAAACGAATGGATGTTTTGATTAACACAAGGTTTAATTTTTCCATGTAACTTCGTTATCTATTTTGCCATTAACATTGGTTATCGCTTTTACTATTTATATTCGTTATCTATTTTATCAAGACCATGTAATTTTTTTTAGATATTCTCTAGTCTTTCACATGGGCTACATTAATTCCGTTTGAGTCTGTCTAATTTGATCATCTGAAGAATCTTTCAAAATATCGTTATAAAAAAAAAATAATAAATACAGAAAACGGAAGTGATAGGGACGAGGATATTACTTAAATTAACGTTTATTAGTATTAAATATTAGATCCATACTTTTAATAATAAATACCAGAAAAGCAAATGAAATCCTCATTGTTCTTCATAACAAATGATTGAACATGACAGAGCTATGCGCTAATACGCAGAGAAACAAGTATTACAACGGACAAATAATATGTACTAATCTTTTGATAATAAAGAGAGTGAAATATCTTCTGGATTTAATGTGAGGACGCGCAAAAAGAAGAAGTGATCTGACACACTTAAAGGAATTTATTATAACTGAATAATTCCTCGTTCTACAAATTAATAAGACTAATATCCACGAAAAAGAAGAATTTGAAAAGAAATTACTAGCACAGAAAGATTATTAGTAATCAGATATGATCTAATGCAGTGGTTCCCAACCTGGGGGTCGTGAACAGGTTTCTGGAGAATGGCCGAAACTATTTTTAGTTGCAATTATTTTTATAAGGAATTTTATACCAAATGTTTCCAACGCTTTTATATTTCAACATGGCTACACACATTGCAATATTCTACTAATGGTTGTTAACTTTATATCTATAATATAAATTAGTATATATATAATTAATATAATATAATTTTATATTTAATGTGTTTTCTTTACTCTGTTAAAAATGCTTTTATTATGCAAATGTGGCGGCGGCGGATCTTTTGGTTACTATAAAAGGGGGTCGCGGATTACTTGGTTACTATAAAAATGGGTCGCGGCTTGAAAAAGGTTGGGTCCAATGATCTAATGTAATAGGATAAACTCAAGAAAATTTAAAGTCTTTTGTCATGTCAAGAAAAAATGAAATATTTTTGGATAAAATATTAATTTTGATTATTTTTTACCTAAATTATTTATTAATTGGTCCTGGATCACAGAAATAATTTGCATTTCATGATGCAAGGGTACAGTTAAAGCGTATTGCTCCAAGATGTATTATCTTCCCAGAGGATGTATTACCTTCCGAATATCCGCCGCAAGGGGATTTAAATCCCGGAATACGGATCGGCAGAAAACATAAACGCTCTTTAGCAATGGGATTCAATTTCAGGTTCTCTGCGTCGTGAGCAAACGCCTCACCTCCTTGTCATCTTCAAGCGGGTCACAGAAAGCAAACAAGGTTGCAACTAATGAAATGTATTTTCATCAGATATCTTTGAAAATTTTAAAGTATTTATCTAATTTAATTTATAATTAAAATATTTTATTTAATATCTAAATTTAAGCCATTTAACTGTAAGAGAGTAATACAATTTCTTAAGAGATAATTTCTGCAATTTTTTTAGGGATGGAAAAATTCCGTCGCTTTAACATACTTATTATACCTTTTTAAAGGTCAGATACAGATAGAAATATTTGAATTTTATTTCTGGTTACCAATATTACGTATAATGGAAAAATGGGGAAGGAATAGCTATCATTTTAAACCCTGATTTTCCAATACCTGTGTAAAGTTAATATAAACGAAATGGAGATCCATAGTTTAACAGAAGTGAAATTGGTCTGTTGTAATCATTTGAGATATTGATTAGTATTTGTGCGTTAAAGCAGCAGTTCTTTAACTTTCCTAGACCGCGGACCCCCAAAAATTAACTCAAAGTTTAAAGCCCGGAATTTGCATCATATGTATTTATTTCTAGTGTTTCATCACTCATTTTCACCTTTTAATGAAGGAATTTTTCGTCCCCTCATAATTTATTCTTAGCATTAAAGAGCAAATGCTCTTGTCTTAGTACTTTTCCGAATCTTTGTGGAACACTGGGAGGGTCTTGCGGACCCCCAATGGTCCACGGACCACAGTTGGAGAACCGCTGCGTTAAAGGATTAATATTGATTAACCAATAAAATTAAAGCTCACGTTTAGAAAACGAAATCAATTCTAAAAATGGCATTGTTCTTATTTTTCTTAAAACCACAGCAAAAGACAGCTCGTGTGTTGTAAAATAAGCATTTCTATGTATCGTAATAAAAAGGTAAATAATTTTATAAATATATTCTTTTTTCTTCCTTCATGATACCGAGCATTAGTTTTCTTATATTAATAATGAAATACAGCGAACATTTTTAATAATAAAATTCAAGGCACGCGCCATTAAAAATAAAATAAAAACATCAATGAAGTTAGCGATTTCTTCCGCGAAGAAAAACTGGATTCCCAATTTAGCACTTTTTGTAAGGGCGTGCCTTTACGAGGAACAATAAGAGGAGTGAGTGGGTGAAGAAATGATCCCTACGGGGGTTTGCCTGACCCCCCATGTTGATCCCGTCAGCTGGTCCAACAGCTTGCCATTATTGACTGGAATCCCGCAGTGAACTGTTCCTATTATGAAGTGTCAGCAGGAGATCCGGAACGTTTTGTCGGTCGAGATCCGGTCCTTATCCGGAACGTATATCGACGAACACATCTATTTTTAGGGCCCGGATAACTCTTGTACCTAGAACGGGAGGTTCAAATACGTGAGGGTGTATGGACCGTCTGTTTGGAACTGGATGTAATTTGAATTTGATAATTACTATTTAAAAGATTTACATATTCCTACATTGTGGAAATTCCGTGTGAAATCCTGCATGGGAGTGAAATAAAGCCATATTTGTCTAAATTTACTCATAAAAATGCTTTTTTTTAAAAAAAATTGAACATCAAGAAGCAAGCTTCTGTACAGGGTAAACCAGTACAGAAAGAAGAAAATTGCAGGGGCAATGGTACCTTGCGGTTGATCCCGAAAGATCTATATTTAAAACCAGAAAAGCTAGAACGATTGTCCTACGCAGAGGACAATATGAGAATTTTATCTAAAAAATACACTCTAAAAATTGTATATAATTTTTGGGAATTATCTACACTTCATGCCTCGCTAAAATGAAAAGTTTTTTCGGATCATTTTAGCATTTAACTGAAGAGGTGGATAGGATTGTTTAGTGAAAATCACTGGGCCCCGCCTCAATTTAACCGTCCAATTAAGGGTACAAAGAGAGAAAGTTTGGCCCCTCCCACTCGTGAAAATTTCCAGGTTAAATCGTAATAGCTATAATAATCTTCTTTTATAACTTAGAAAACCTATTTCTAGTAAATTTCGAAAAATTAAAGACAACTGGAATAATATAATTTTTTTTTTATTTCATCATCAAAGTGCAAATAAAGATGAATATCGAGAAATCATCTTTACAGAAAAATATAAAATGCGTTCCTTTTATTTTTTCTCAACTCTTTACGTTTTGTTTCAAGTTGCAGTACAAAGCTTGTTCGTACAAGTCACTTTTAATTAAATTTCCCTCGTAAGTAATTTTAAGGAACGATTCCCCTCCTCGCCTTAGAGAGAACACTCACTCATCCCGTGAAAATTTCTCCGTCACTTTAGGAAATTTTTAAGATCTCTGCATTGTTTCTACAGCAGCGAACGAAGAATTTGACTACAAGTCGTAATGGTCGCATCAAATGACCCGTTAGCAATGCAAGTTGCCAAATTGCATAGCAGGAATCGTTTCCAGGAGGTAATATTCCGATTGAGCGGTCCTTGTTTGATCAAAACGTGGTAGATTTGTTTCTGTTTTTTGAAGAAGGGAGTGGGAATTGTGGGGGGCTCTAGTATCAAGTGAGAAACCACAAAATGGCAAGGATGAGTGCTCAATGTTTGCTTAGTTAAGCGAACATTGCAGGCCTGTAGCCAGGATGAAGGGGAAACTGGGGCAAGGCAAAGGGCATAGGGCACCCGGGGATTATTCCATATAGGCACGGGCGCCGTTAGCGGGGGGGATCCGTCCCCCCAATGTTGGTGTTAGGGTTCCATATTCTTCACTTCAAAACAAATGCCTTCTACTGGCATATTGTCCCCTCCAATATTTTTATGCCGTAGGCGCCAATGCATATAGGCATATATATATATAAATAACTTGATGGGGCAACTGGGGCCGCGCCCCTGCTGACCCCGGCTACTATAATTTCAACGTAAAAAAAATACAAGACGACTCACCGTCAAATGTTGGAAAAGCCAAGCTCTCATGATATTGGTTGCCACTTTTGGGAAAATGCCTCGTTTCTTTTGGCGTTTCTTGCTACGGTCATCATCATCATCTTCCCCCGTTCCGTCCCCAGATCCAATACTGGCATCCCCTGAAAACACATAGGAACCTAGTCCAAATTAGCACACAACCACCAATACACATGATAAAATATAGTACAGTCAATATGTGCCAATCTAGATACAAATGCCAAAGCTTTCAACCAAGTTATAACATTAAACAACAATATCAATCAACGTTTATTGGCGTAGTGATACCAACGCCGATGGTATGGCGTGATTAGATGGTGAAACGTTCGAAAGAAAATAAATATTTCTGCCTTCGGTGGGACCTGAACCCACGACCTTCCACTTGCCGGGCGGAGGCTCTACCCACTGAGCTACGAAGGACAATATATAATCTCTTTACGAACGTATATAAAGACTATTTACTGTTGCCAGTTATTTCGCAGAATGGTGTAGTACATGGACTACTATTTAAACCAAATTGCAAAGAGACTGGTATTAAATTGATCGAAATGCACGTTGCAGCATATGTATTTATTTTATATAAATCGAACACTACGCAGATTAAATCAAACAACAATGTCGATCAATCAACGTTTATTGGCGTAGTGATACCAACGCCGATGGTATGGCGTGATTAGGTGGTGAAAACAATATTTATTTTCTTTCGAACGTTTCACCATCTAATCACGCCATACCATCGGCGTTGGTATCACTACGCCAATAAACGTTGATTAATATTATTATTTGCTTTAATCTGCGTAGTGTTCGATTTATAAGAATATAAGTTATAACACTTTTTCTGCAAGAGAGATAAATACCGTACAAATTTCATTTAAGTTACAGATATCTGTTTGGCTTTCAAAAACAAACGAAATTCTACTGGTATCAATTCATTCATGTTCAAGTTTTAGCTCATAAATGTATGTTAGAATACATAGGAACCTAAAGCATATTAATCCCCCCCCCCTCTTTCATAATTAACAAACATTTCCCCAAACGTAAAACTTAAAATTCTATAAAAAAAAAATTGAAATTTACAGTTGTTTTTAAATTTTGAAATGTATCGTCGGCAGAAAGAAAATAGAAATCTTGTAAGTTTCATTCACTTCATTAAAACTAATTGGAAAAGGAACGATTGCACACAACGGTAAAAATAATGATGTTTGCTTAAGTTGAATATATGAAAGGGAAACCGTTTTTATAATAATTTTTCGGACTTTTTTAAGACTCGTATCAATTTCATTTGTCATTATAAATAAATAGCTTATATTTGGGTCATCCGTTATATTTTAGTTTCAAAATTTCGAATGACTGCTCGAAATTTTTGGAAATGTTTTTTAATTATCAATAATATATTTCAAAGGTCTAGAGATATTCTATGTTCGAATTAAGCATTTTTTAATTTTAGAGAAACTCGTGACGTCACTAATAAAATCTCCAAAAATCACAACACTTTCGATCACTAAGTTTTTTCTTTCACCATTTAAATGTTTTATCCAAATTTGAACTTCTTGCTTAATAAAAACGATTTTGATAAAATAATAAAGATGTAAAATGATTTTTATTGAATTATCGCGTTTTTACTAATCTTATCCTGGTTCCGTAACATGCCTGAGGTAATATACACTATATTACCGAATTTTTATCCACGAAGACTCCACAATCTCTTATCCTCATGTATGTTGCAGTAAAACTTCGTGTTTCTTTTTGTTTTATTTTGCATTTTTCTTGAATTCACAATTTTTTAATATGGCCAGCATAATGACGTAATATCGACAACCAATTACCTTCCAATTAACTTTGCAAATTGGTTCCGCTGAGCAGGATTTGTAATACTGGCATTTAATCTTTCGTTCCTTGTTCTTGACAGTAAGAAAGGAATGGCAGATCGTTGTTTCTGATCTGGAAAGGATGGAGCGGGGAGGAAGAGATGTAACAAGACCTCGGAAGGAGGAGGGGGGGAGGACAGTGAAGGAATGACATTTCGTTCAAACTGGTCAGTGGAATGGGCATTGAGTGACGCTCCCGAGGGCAAGGGACTCCCCTCTTTCCTTCCCCAAAGGACCAGGCGAAGGAAACACCATTAATGTCCTTTTTTCCGGGAAAGGTTTATCTCCGGAAATGTCCAGACTTTTCAAGCTATTCAATATAAGGATCTAATTGTAAGTAATGTCAATTACTGCACAGGAACCCAATGCACGAAAATGATACCCTTTTTGCCGAAATAGACAAATGTAGTACATTCCGGTTAATATTAATCGGGGCGGCTGTTTATTTGGGACAAATATTGAAGAGCAAAACCGATATACTTACGTGGAGTTTCGTCTAATTGGGACAGCATCTTAAGGGGCCCAAAGTGTTCTATTTCCCCTGTGTCCAGTTAACTGGAATCTACTATCTAGGCAAATTCATCGAATTGCCAAATAATGTTTATAAATCAGGCGATTAAATCCGACGGCAAAGACCACTCACTGCACTGATATATAAACTGCACAAAACCACCACTCACTTTTTAAAACTACAAACGGTCGTCACCAATCCAGCTCTACTGAAAGTGGGTAGTACTCAGGGTTTAAGCTGCAGTTGCATTTTTTTGCAAAATGCGACGAGTTGCTTAAAAATGTGAAGAAAAATTTATTGACCATCGCGAAAATGCGACAGGCATTTTTAACCACAGTTTATTCTCTGAAAACAGGATTCCTCGATTCCAGAATATCCGTTATGCACTTCAGCGATCTTTTCTTGTTCCTTTTTGTTTCCTCTTAAAAATTCTTAACAGCACCTGTTAAGCATCGTTGATATAAATAATTTCATTGATAAGATTCTTCGAGCAACGAAAGCAATCAATGTTTTTTAGCATTTTGCTACAATTTTTTTTTTCCATTTTAGCATTTTTGCGACAGCATGTTTTGAGCCAGCTTAAACCCTGGGAGTACCTTTTAGTTTAACATAATTTTTTACAATGATATGTAAGGCAATATATGATATATAGTATTAAGTGCAATATATATAGCGAGTGCATTATATATGCATATAATTTAAAATAATTGCAATTTTTATATTTTTGGCAACTTTATTTGGCAGTACATGAACACAAATATATATATATTAACATTACTGTACAATGTTAGTTTAATTAAGTTAATTAATAGAACAAAACAGAATTACATAACATTAATTACAAAATGTAAATGCATTGCGCAATTGCAAAAATATAAATATTAAAATTAATTGCAGAAACATAAATACATTAATTTATATACAATGTGATTAAATTTGGTTCATGCCTGTCTGCAGAGCAGGTAAAGACTGAGTTTGACAAAGTACGCAACTAACCAGCAGATAAATACTTTTCAATATAATATTTATGAACAATTTTCAATATAATATTTATAAATACTTTTCAATATAATATTATAAATACTTTCAATATAATATTTATAAATACTTTCAATATAATATTTATAAATACTTTTCAATATAATATTTATAAATACTTTTCAATATAATATTTTATAAATACTTAACATCTCTTAAATATAATACTCAAATACTTTGAATATAATACTTCTAACACTAATGTAATACTCTATAAATACTTTTTAAATAAAAATACTTTCAAATATTTTTCACGACACAACCAAGCTTGATACTCCAGTTTAGAACTACAAAGCATCAATGACTCTTAAACAATGCGCCGCGAATATCATGAAAATATTCGTTTGTTTGGATTTTTTTATGGCGCAAGAGCATCTGGGCTATACTACGCCTATTCGTATTGAAAAAATAATTAGACCCCGTTTAAACGATCTTACAAAAACATAATATATCGTATATATATATATATATTATATTACAGACTTATAAATATCCATAATTCAGGCATTTTAATGGTTATTAGTTAAAAAAATATTAATATATTTTTAATTTCGTACACAATATGCTCAAGAAAATTTTTATATACGGCGCAAACCAATAAAGTTTGGGAATTCTTGATAATACCAATAAGCTTATTACCTAGTTTAGGAATCACAGCATCAATGATTCTTAAACAATGCGCCGCGAATATTATGAAAGTATTGGTATTGAAAAAATAATTAGACCCTGTTTGAACGATCTTACAGAAACATGATATATCATATATATATTATATTACAGACTTATTATATCCATAATTCAGGCCTTTCAACTGTTATTAGTTAAAAAAAAATTGTAAGATATTATTACCCTGGTTCGCATCCAGGATAAGGACGACGCCTCTTTTTCTTTAAAAACAAAAAAGCTCTAGAATGAGCTAAAATCTACGTGGGTGGCAAAAATTATTGTATAAAAAAACATTAGTATATTTTTAATTTCGTACACAATATTCTCAATAAAATCTTTATTTGCGGCGCGAACCAATAAATTTTGGGAATCCCTGATATAAACAGACCATGGTGTCAATTTCCCAGTGAAGAAATTGACTGCCTATTTATTCCCATATATCAATTCCGCCATGTCTGCCATGAATTTTAACTACGTGGGATTCTCCTTGTCCATTCTTTTGTTCTTTTCTCGGGTACTTGATACGAGATTGTTGTACGTTTCATAAAGTCTAATCTAAACGGACCTCAGAGGGGCAGGAGGGAGGGACGATAAGAAAAATGTGTAAAACATGCGCTTGACGTGATGTCAGATTGAATGATACGATAAAATAAAACAGAGATCGAGAAACAGCGCTCGAATAAATCGTGACAACAGTAATTAGGTTTAGGATTTATTTCGGATTGCTGTTTTTTTCCCTCTGGCAGCTTCGACTTTCTCCGTAAAGGGAACGTGACAAAAAACACTAATAGGACTAGGGATATATTTTTATCTTTTTTAAAAGAAGAAAGAAGTTTCGGATATAATTTTTTTTTTCATTTGACCGGAACGGTATTTAAAATTACCAGCTTGGATGTATTAAATTTCTATACGAGAGGTGGATAAATAATTCCGTTTTATGTATGCGTGTAAATTGTTTAATCTCTTTTAATATAGGGAAATGATATGGACATACATATTTATGACCATTGATTGCTGTAGCATTGATGACCAGCTGGTGAGTTTTCCAGCAATTCAATCAATTATCTAAAGGTACTTATTATAACGTTATATGCATCTAAAGTACCTCTTTACTCCCTTGGAGCTTACATTCTTCAGTGTGGGGGCGGGGTATTTACAAGATTGTTTACTTGTAAGTATAGCTCTATGTGTTGCTGAAACGTGAACGTTTTGGGCAATTTTGGATCCCCTTATTTATTATCTTTGTTGATTATAAAAAAGCATTCGACAGAGTTGCTTGAACAATTCTGTTCCCATTGTTAACTGATCTGAGCACAGAAAAGAATATTAGACTCCTTAAGAACCTTTACTCAAACTGAATGTCTGTAACATCGATGGAGAAACAGCAACACTAATTCTTATGAGGTGAGTTCGAAAGGAATGTTCACTATATTCTGGACTAATTGCAGCA
This sequence comes from Dysdera silvatica, assembly GCA_006491805.2. Classification (NCBI taxonomy): domain Eukaryota; kingdom Metazoa; phylum Arthropoda; class Arachnida; order Araneae; family Dysderidae; genus Dysdera; species Dysdera silvatica. The sequence continues at coordinate 253,818,685 of QLNU02015360.1, forward strand.
CTGACACAGCAAACAATGACGCATGCAATTGGGACAGTACAAAAAATAAATAAATAATTTAATTAAAAATGGCCCAGCCCACATAATTTCTGGGAGAGGGAATGGGCTGCAAATCACGATTAGTAAAATTAACGAGCCAAACAAGAATAGGGTAAAATAAGTTTGTTCAACCCATGTACAGTTCTGGTGATACATGTGTTCCGTATTAATTATATAATATCCGTATTAATTATTATTAATATTTTTGGGATTAAAAGGACGTTGACTGGGAATTAGGTTAGAAATGGAGGAGGGAAGACAGCTATAACTTACTGAGAGGCTCTCCTCCAAATACTACATGAATCGTATTTTACACTTCGCTTTCTTTGGTTTTGCATTTTTATAAATTTGATGGTGAAAAGAACAATGGTTTTGATTTCTTTAGACTGAAAAAATTTTGTGTGTTATATCCTCATTTGAGAAACTGTGGTATTGGGAAGAATGAAGCTTGAGTTGGCGCATGTATTTTAATTAAATAGAAGTCATGAGTGAGCTTAGGCAAGTACCTAACATGAACATGAAGATAAAAGCTACGATTATCAACAAAGCAAACAATTATATTAACCATCAGAGACAGAGGAAACAAAGTTAAGGAACTCGAATACTCAAGATTATATGTCACAAAGCTTACAAATATGATATCGAAATCAAGTCTCAGAACAAAAGCGGCCCTGGAGTTGGCGAGGCTCAATCCAAGGTGTGCTGCGCGAAGAGCTATACAAGAAGGTCCGCATATAACGAAGAGCTTGGGACCAAAGAAAATGATGCTATATCCGACCCGCATAAATCTCGGTCATTAAAAACAGTTGAAATCTTATGTACTTAACCATTATACCCAAAAAAATTTACATTTTACTGGGCCATGTCTGGAAACTCGTTAAATATGTGCTCGTGATAAGTCGATCCTAATGTATTTGAAAGCTATTCTAAATGTTTTTGATTGAGAGGGGAGGACGAGGGGGGAGGGGAGAAGCAAATTATTAAAAGAAAATACATTACACACTGATCATATATTTAAACACTCAAGTCATTTAATGCCTCAAGTGTTTGTAACAGAATATATTAATTTTGACATTGTGACTTAGTTTTGAAGGCTTACTTGGGCTCCACACCTAAATTATTAATCAAATCACGATATTCTCTTCCGACATAAGTTTATTCATACTTAAAATTGTTCGTTGTTTTATTTTATACGTCTCTAGCGCGTTAGGTAATTTGGGATGTGATCAACGGCTTCACGAGACCTTCAAATAAATTACGTGTACACGAAGGTCTTAATTACCGAATCAGTAACATTTAACTCTTTTTTTTTTCATTTGATGAAGTTATTTCGAAATTTAAAAAAAGAAAACTACATCAATCCAAACTTGTTATAACTGCTAAGACTCATTATATTGACAGTATGGAAACTATTCCCTAAAAAATTTTCTCCTTTTCAACCACAAGTCCATCCTATTTACAATTTTTTCCTTTTCACGTTAACTGGCTGACTCCCTACCCATTTGTAAGCTATAAATCAAACTTCGTTTTTTTGTCTCAAAGGCGTAATATTTTGTAGCAATTCCCTGTTTGTTTTTTGTTTTTTTTTAAATAGAAAAATTTTACACTATTTGAAATAGTTACTTGTAAAGTTATTTTTTTTTATTTATTTCTAAATATGAAAGATATTTGAATTTTCGTATAAAATTATTCAAAATTCAGAAAAATTAATGCAACTAATGAAGTACTGCTCAAGGCATAGGTAATAAATAAAGATAATAATAAATTGAAATCATGTCCCAGATTAAGAATAATATAAGCGACATTCGAAGAAACTCAAATGTTTTTGAAACAAAAAGCATCACTTGCATTTAAAAAAAAAAAAAAAATTAAATGCTTATGTCGGGAATTTACTTGTTTTACAGCGTAATATCATCGAAAGTCACGCTGTGTCGGAATCTACAGTTTCCAAGAAAACTGAACCACTTGAGGCCTAGGGAACCAACCCCCGACTACAGTGAGCGTTTTTGTTCAGAACCCGGATTAATAACACACTAAGGAAGCGAGTTACCACTGAACCACCGCGAGGCCTTTATTTTTGGTCAATAGCATTCTAAGGAGGCAGGAGATGGACTCTGAATGAAGGTGATGAGAAGAAATTGGCGGGTTTTCAATTGGCGTGGCGTTACTGGAGAATGATCAAAATGAATTGCGCGGAAAGTATCAGATTTTGAAAGCGGGTGAGATGGAAAAGTGTCATGAAGAAGAGAAGGAAAATGAGCATCAAGGAAATGAAACTGGCATGTTTATAGGATACATTCCGCGCCATGATGTGCTAATAGTTCAACTGCTGGAGGACAAGAATGCCTTGTAAACAAAGACAAGGAAGGCCATGGGTTTTCCTTTGTCTCACAGACCTGTCAAATTCGACCAATAAAAAACGTTAGAAGGGCTGTGATGGACAGCAAAAGTCCTATAAAAGCACAGTTATATTAATCGAAAGCCAAGCAACAAACTGATCGATTAAATGTAATTTTTGAATAAATATATAAACATTAGAATACTTCAGAATGATGAGAGATAAATAAGGCTGAATGCCATGTGTATATGATTTATTTTTGAATTCAAGCATTGTATCATTTTATATATAAAATATTAATATGTCGTGTCATATATAAAATATTACAACTAATTAATTTTAATTTATTGAGTTTTAAATAAAAACTCAGCATTACAAGAAAGGACAATATTATGAAATATTGTCATCAGGGTTTAAGCTGGCTCAAAACATGCTGTCGCAAAAATGCTAAAATGGGAAAAAAAGTTGTAGCAAAATGCTAAAAAATATTAGTTGCTTTCGTTGCTCGAAAAATCGTATCAATAAAATTATTTATATCAACGATGCTTAACGGGTGCTGTTAAAATTTTTGAAGAGGAAACAAAAAGGAACAAGGAAAGGTCGCTGAAATGCAAAATGGATATTCTGAAATCGAGAAATCCTGTTTTCAGAGAATGAACTGAGGTTAAAAATGCCTGTTGCATTTTCGCCATAGACAATAATTTTTTCTTCCCATTTTCCAGCAACGCGTCGCATTTTGCAAAAAATGCGACTGCAGCTTAAACCCTGATTGTCATATTATTTACTCGAATGTAATATATAGCGCGCTTATACAATTTGCGTCCTAAGACGACTTCTTGTATCGTGTGAGACAGAACAATGTGATTTGAAGTGACACCCGAAACTAATATACGCATGCGCACACTGAGCTTACCAGGAATTGAACATAGCTCAGTGGACTCGGAGGTGATGTTCAAAATGGCCGACGCGGGCCATATTACGTTAAATTATACTTTAACAATATTAATACAATTTCGTCAATACTTTTTTTTAATCAATACACAAAAAAAAGTTACAACCGGAAAAGTCAATAATAACGTGCTTTCCATTTTTAAGATTTAAAGTACAGTAAAACCTCCCTACAACGATATCCGATATAACGATAAATCCCTCTACAACGATAATTTTTCTCGGTCCGTATAATAGTGTTGTAGAGAGGTTTTACTGTATAATGAACCCTCCCTATAACAATAACTCTCTCTATAAGGATAATTTTTCTCGGTCCGTATAATATTGTTGTAGAGAGGTTTTACTGTATTTTTAATTTATTACATCGTTATATATGAACAATAGCCAGAGCCGACGAGGAGGGTGGGAGCAGCAGGGGCTGTAGCCTGGGGGCCGGATAAAATCCAGGGGCCCGCGCTGGCAAGGATCTAGGCTGTGGGGCGGGGCCCGGCCTAGGGAAGGGGTCATGGGGACCGATCGAAGTGAGCCTGGGGGCCCAACGTTGGTTCTCGATGCCCCTAGTATAATAGCAGTTTATTATTCTCTTGCAATAATATTATCCAAATCTTCTGAAGTAGTTAAGACATCGTTATGCATGAGAAAAATGAAATTTTTTCTAGAAAATTAAAAAAAAAAGATATCCCCCTAACTCTTTGATGCTGTAAATGGAAATAGAAACTTAAAACTGTGTCCCAGTTTCTCTGTCAACACACCAGACTTAAGGTAAAACCAGAGAAAATGATATATTTCCATATTGTATTCTTCAATACTTGGTAAAGTCAAGTTTCCCCAATTCTCCTCCTTCTCAACATAAAGTGAAAATCTCTTCCTTTACGTAGGAGTGATTTTACTTTTTAAAACTTTTTTTTGCAAGCTTTTAAAGCAATCACGTTTTATTTGAAAAGCAACTTCGACATCACTTTTTTTTATGGACAAAATAAAACATCTTCGCAATCAGTTTAGCATTGACGGACTGAAACTTTAAATATCTTAATTATGAAATTATCTTTTGTGGCCTCCCCCGAAAAAAGAGAATTTATTTTGATCCCACATCAAGCAATCGCGAAAATATTCGTGTCCTCTCATTGGTTACAATATTTTCAAGCTAACACAATGCCGAAATTATTCGCAAAGCAAGGATTCGGACAGCGCCAACTGTCTTGTCCAACTTGTCCCTAACAAGGCGTAGGGCGAGCCCTGGACAAGACCAGTCCCGCCTACGTTCTGTTAAGGACTGACAAGATCCTCTAAATCCGCTGCCGTAATTAATTAAGATCACTAATTAGTTGTCCAGCTAAGCTAGCGATCGGGGGAATGTAAACGCGGACGTGGTATAGTTTTCCAACAAATTCCTGCTCGTTATAGTATCCTAGCACAGTCCCCATTACGATGGTAGCCAAGTTGATTTTCAGAAATTGAAATTTAATAGAGACTTCTCGAAGCACGGTCCTGCTTAATAGATACTCCTTTATTAGAGATTTTTCAACATTTTTAAAAAGGTTTTTTGGTTATTTGTTGAACGGCCATAAAAGCAATGGTACAGTAAGACCTCTGAATAGCGGACACCTCGGGATTTGAGTATCTATTGTTATTCGGTGGTGTTCGTTATTCGGGAAAATTAAGGGATAATAAGTATTGTAACTGGGCATAAAATGTCCGATAAATTGAAGGTCCGCTATTCGGGAGTTGTAACTACATGTTACCGTAGCAATAATAAAAAATAAGTATTAATGAGGAGATAAGTTTGAGGGCCTGTAAAGCAGGGAGAGGTGTACAAATTCCCTTCAGGACTACACAGTGATAAAATAAAGAACGGTGAGAGCTTCACTGATACACCACTAATGTTTAGATCAAATGCTTACTCATGGCTATCACGAGTTAATTTCATTGATAAAAGAATTCACACTCAAATAAAATAATGGAATTTGTGTAAAAACAAAGGTGATCACAATTTATGTTAATCATGTCGTTTTAAAAATAATGATAATACAATCAAGGGAAGTAATCATGACTATAAAATGAAATTGGCATGAATGACCAAATCAATAATACTAACGTTCAATAAATATTGAAAACGGATTACATTATGCAGTTTAATTGATATTGAATGAGTTTTCATTATAAATGAAGCAAATAAATTGAGATTATTAATAACTAAGAACTGTGTTACACATACATTATGTCATTAACTAACTCAAATAAGTTGAAATTGACGAGAGAACAAATAATCCGTGATAATTAGCATAATTGAAGGTTAAAATTCTTTGATAGAAAGTGATGTTTGTTTACTAAAAATGACAAATTTGTCATCGTCATTAATGATTTTAATTGTAGAACAGCTTTTAATTTCAGGTTCACTATGATTTCGATCACTTGCATAGCAATTTCATGAAAGAGAGGAATAAAATTTCCTTGAAAATTAAACATCTATTTTGAATTGAATGCTAGCATGAAATTTAAGTACTGAATGTCAGTTTCAATTTTTATAAACATAAATTAACTCGTTAACTACGAGAAATAGAAAATAAAAATTCAGCTATCTGAAGTTAGGACTGGATTGCTTTATACTCGTGAAATTCCAGTGAATGACAAAAACTCAATTTTTGGACAATATACCACAAAAGAATATAAGATGAATGTCTGCATATATATGCCAGAGATATTTATGTGTAACAGATGATACTAAATCTCCCGTAATCTCGTGTAACACCTCTAGTCAGTTTCCTTTCCTTTTTTTTTTTCATCTCCACTCTCCAAAAAAAATTTTTTTTTTCCTCGAGGAAAACATTATTCTTAAAGAGCTGCACCAATTTCTGTTCTTTTCTGTATATGTGACACTCATATTTCAAAGTTCTGGCAGCTTTTTCTTTTCAAAAGTTGACACATACACATATGGTACCTTACACGCCACAACTGAAAAGTTCACCACCATAGCCAGAGGGCAAAATATCTACCAAGGGACAATAATTTTTTCCCCATTCCTATAGGGACAAGAGATCTTAAATTTCTTCCCTCTGCTCCTTCAAAAAGTCCCCATTTTATCCTCCGGGTGTATAAGAGCCACTTTACCGAAAAATGAAGGGAAAAAATCACTCAAAAAGCAATATTACTTTTCCATTCTTTGAAAATGTCAGGTTTCGTGCATACGAAAGTGCTACGCGCTTATAACAATATAAAAATGAATTTATGAGAGTCAGTTTTATGTTCAGGCAAAACTCATAATATGACAACTCCTAAAATTTACAGCAATTTTCAGATACAATCTGAATTGATTTAGATCACCAAATACAATGTGGTAGTGAATGATGTAAGCTAGAATTAAATTAAAGTAGGCCTACATGGGTATGATTACTAAGCGCGGGTTAAACCCTTGAACAAGGTCAGGGTTGGTGTAAGCACTTTGTGAAAAAATATATAAATAATGGTTGGTTGCATTTTTATGGCACAAGGACAGCAAGGGTATAAATAACAGTTATTGCCACTGCTTTCAAATTGTTAAAATTTTCCAATTCAAACACTGCTTATAACTGGTACAGGGCCAAAAACTTACACAATTTAACGATCTTGAAATATATCAGAAAAAGACCGCAACATCGTGATGGAATTTAACCCACGTATGTTCGTTTTTTCTTGTTGTTTTCTCAGAAATTAAGATATCTTCGTTTTGGATTTTTTTTTACATTGTTATATATTTATGTATAAAAATTCAATATTTTCCGCATAGCCGAAAAAATCCCTTTTTACCTAAAATCGAAATTTATAAAAGTACTATAAAATGATATAGTGTAAATTAAATGCCCCAGTCTTATGTACAATTCAAGTGATTTTTAATACAGGAAAGGATTTTGGATATTTTCAATTTTTCTGTTCTAATTGCAACCACGAAGCCCTACTTCTGTTTATGTATTATTACAAAACTTTTCGAAAAGGTTCTCTCATTTACGATGCAAATGCTACGATCGCACTTTTATCTTAAGACGCAGGATGAATTACGTAATGTTTTTTTCGAATTTTTGAGTCTTAAGACTGGTTGACGGAATCGACACCTTAACGTGATCTATAAACAAGTGATTCCGAATATCATGACGGTGGGAACTGAACTGGACCATTCTAAATTTTGCTTAAAATCCATTCATAGATTCTAAATACATCCTGATAGCTTTTATATAGTACCTTAATACACTACTACGCTATATCTCCGCTAGGAATAGCAATAGCCTTTTTTGTTAGAGGAGGGAAAGAAGTGACTGGCAATATTGTATGTTACTTCAACTCTTCAGAAGGGGCAGCTGCATGTTTTGCTCTCTCTCTTATAGATGTTCATGACTAAATTGAAAAAAAGAAAAAACGTTTTAGGAACCTTCTTAGTATGTCGTGTTGTTTCTTAAAATTTTGAAAAATGAATATAGATTCAAGCAAGTTTTCTCAATCCTGACGAGCATACGCTGTTCAAGAAGGTGGAGTTTTCGTCACCGATTATAGGGTAACATACGGCACAGTGGCAAAGAATTTATGACCCAGAAGCATATTCCTTATTGGCGAACAATCAACTAAAAATCTCCAACAAAATGGCGACCGTTCCTTTCTATCCCTTTTCCTCCCCTGAGCACTTCTTGATCGTTTTGACGCCTCATCACCATAAACACCTACCCTCGCCACAGCTCCTTGCCGAATCCCTTCTTTTCGACCTCATGCCCAGGAATGGAGAGGGAGGGGGGTGCTGTCTTATGAGCCGAAACAACATCCCTGAAGGGAGCGGGTAATCCATAACAAAAGGAGCCAGTATGGGGAAAGGAAGTGGACGACTTTACGGAGGGAATGCCGTGGCGGCCATTTGCACGGTTGGAAACAATGCAGGGAGGGATGGGGAAGTCGAAGCAAGTCCCTTAATTCGCATTTCGGGTAAAAGCCACAAACGTGATATCTTCTCTACCCCCGTTTACGTCCCCCCCCCTTGTCAGTTGTATGTAGCGTTTCTGAGAATTTGAAAGGGGGAGGTTTTAATATTAAATTTGCACTTTCTGTTGATTCCATTGCAGTCCTATTCCTCAATTGAGAGTAATGCTTAAAAGATGATACTTATCCAGTCCTAACGTTAAGGGCTTACACACGGGAAAATTTTACGGATAGAAGTTCAGTATTTACCGTTTAATCATAAAGCAGTAAGCAACCACTTAGGGACAAACGCGATGCCCCATAGCGACGTCCATACTACTGTCATAATTATATTACTATTTTTCAAGATATGGGACTGGAAAACTTACCTATATAATTTATGCGAAATGGGAGGGATCAGTTAAACGAAAACCCTTCCTGTTGCGTCTTGTGACGTAAACGTCAACAACCACTCACAATCGACCTTCACGAAACCTTTGTGCACAGTGGGACTGAAGCAACCACATGAAATTTGATTCGCATTATGTTAAAACCCGTAAGCGTTTGGAATGGTGTAATTATATTAAACGAGACTTGCGATTAATTATCATTAGCTTAATTGCAAAAGCAATCTCACGAAAGAAACGTCAATTAAGTCTAATCGAAGGGAAACCAAACCTCCTTCCAACAAAGTAAAACTTTATACTTCACCCCTTAAAAAAGGAAGGAAAACTAAAAGACTGCAAAGGACATTCCGGAGTTTAACAGCCCCTATTACGAACATTTTCGAATTTAAATAATTTCTTCTTTGTCTCCCTAGCGAACTGCACAGTACGCATGCTCAGAGGAGACAGTAGCGTTACCATTCTAAGAAGTTCACAACACACATTTGGGATTAAGCGTTTCTGTTCGGAAAAATTATACCCTGAGGAGTATTTCAACTACAGCTCCCAACCGTACTTTTCACGCATTATTTTTCGGAAAATTAAAGCATGCTCATCTGAAGCTTTTGAGCGATTGGTCGCATGGGAATGGGTTTACAAACGGTTGTTTACATAAATGTTGTACTCTTTTATATCTGAGCACAAATGCTTGTAACAAATGAAGTGGAGGGAAAGTTTATTTTAAAAGCTTTTTTAAAATAAATAAACGGAGTTTTTGGTGCTTTTGTTTTTAATTAAGAACAGTCGTCAGTCTGTTATAAATATATGCGCGGGTAATTAATAAATGTGAGAGAACGATTATGGATAAGGTAATAAGCTAGCAAAGGAGCTGATTGATTTAGTTGGGACTATATAAGAATTCTAGAATATCATTAAGCAAAAATGAAGCTCAGAAGCATAGAAAAATCCACTGTTTATGCGAATTTTACGGCGCAAGGACAGCAAAGGTCATTAGACGTCTGGACCTACAGTTTTCCGGGGAATTCGAATTTCTACCGAGTTAACCATCGGACAACAGTGAACAGGCAGTTAGTAAGCATTTTTTCTTTGCAGAATTGGGAGTCGAACCCGGGATAACCACACGCATTACCACTGCAGTGCGCATAGAAAAGTACTGGTTTCTTCATTCGACAAACGTTTCGGGCGGACTTGGTCGTCTTTCGTCAGGAATACAAAATAGGACATTAGGAAATTGAAGATGATGTTATTACGTGACTGTTGAGTTAAAACTTGTAGATTATAAAAAGGATAACAATTACGTAATGTGAAAATTTTAATAACGTTTTTCTAGTGTTACTGAAATTGGGAGTAGATTTTTGTCCGTTGACTGTGGTAGTAGAATTCTCATTGATATGAAACACTTCCAAGAAGTCCAATTCCTACATATATATCTTGGCTGGCATATTAGAGTGAATTGGTTGAATTTAAACTTATGCTTTTGTGATCAGCAGTGAACAGCGATCGCAGATTTGTGGAATTTTGCCTTTTCTATGTATTTACGGTTTTCCTTCAATCTATGTTGAAAGACTCGTTTTTGTTTGGCTGATTCAAAATAAATTACATTCACAAAATATCGGGTATCCCTCACCCCCAATGTTTTAAAATTGGAATATCGTCCTCAAGTTTTGAAATATAAATTTTATTGTATGGAGAAAAGCTCACTCTGAAATTGGTGTTTATTGCATAGTGCTACGTTCAATTTGCTTTCATAACTCTAGAACATGCCCCTTGACAATTTTTCGGATGCTCTAAGAAAATGCATATTATTTTTAGTCTTAATAAACGTGAACCTGCGACGTAACTGACAAATATATAGTCAATTTCCGATTCCGTATCCTCGTCTACCTCCTCTACACTTCAAGGAAAGACAAAAAAAAAAAAATGAAAACGACCTGCTTTAAAATGATCGTCAGTTTCCACTGACCAAATTCTTTACACTGTCTGCATATTAAAAGAAATGTATAATAATGAGAAAAGGAGCTCGAAATAGAAACATTAACCCCACCTGCATTTTGCAATACATGTCGACGATTATTTTGAGAGCGATTTAAATTAACGGGCCCGTCACGCACAGTCCCAACCAGACATGCAAAATTCATTATTCAAGAGCGGGACCACGTCATTTACATGAGTTCGTGCCTATTCATGTCACTCATGCCTTTGCAGACGTAGGCGTGGCGCGATTATATAGCTACATGGCCTTTTTCTCCTTTTTCCCCCTTTTTGTAAGACCCCGCGCGTGTGTCAACCACATTGTTCGCTGTGGTCATTTTGGGTCCCAGCCCGCCCCACTGACTGCCGTTGGGCCCTCGTTGGATTTTTATGACAATCTGACAGTTCGTTAGGGCGAAATAGGGTGGGGTGTGTCAATCACAGGAAAGTGGGGGGCCGAAGATCTTGGCCAGATCCCCCTTATCTCTTATCACAATAGGAACATTGTGGAGCAGTAAACGAACTCCGCCCTCACCCCTCTATAAATTTTTTATCACTATTGAAACTACGTTTTAGAGGAGCGGGAAGGGGAACCTATGGTGTTTCTATTAAATTTAAGAGCACTATATTCATTTAACAACTTTAGGTGGAAATAATGCCAAATGGTGGCTCAGAGTGGTAAGAAATGCCCTCTACAAAGTGAAAATTAGGAATTGTGTCTAAATCACTACTACAATGGAAGTACTAGATTATCTTTACTAAAATGTTCACACTTTCTTTACATAAAAGCATCGTTGAATTCAATATGAATTGTGCGATGAATGAGAGAATGACTCGAAAATGTTTGTGTTTTACGGTATTTTTGGAACCGAACTCACGTGAACTGCAAGATTGTCCTACCAGTTACCCCTAACACCACAGTAGGGCAATCAGTCAAAAGAACGAGAGTCCAAAGAACACGTTCACCATAGTGAATGATTCTTCTTAGCTTTAAATTCAACCAAATTAGGCTCTTGGTATTAAAAAAAAAATGGAATAAAATGTTGTTTAAGATCTTCGCAGAAATAGCAGTGATGTAGACAAAGCCTTCGTAAACGCCACGGTTCCAGAACCACATTTAGACACACAAATTGCTCAAATAAGAGGGCCCACATCCCAATTGTTTTTGATGGATTGTGTCGTTTTTCTTCCGCTTGAAAAATTTCCACGAAAAAAATTGGAAGCTAGAGGAAAACTTCTGTCCTACAATTACTACTTATTATGAAACTTAGTCTATATTTTATAATCTATTCATGTTTTAATTCCAAATTTTCATACTAAATGGCTCCCACAGCTACAATGTGCTCTCTCTCATTCTTTCCTGGTATTTCTCGCCTTCAACCAACCTCTCAGTAAAGTGTTCACTATTATCAAATTTTAATAAACAGCGTAGTCGCATCCGCAATTACTTTTAGATAAAATTGATCCTAAAATCATTATTTTATCTTGAAAATTAACTTTTTAGAATGCATATAAAAGGTTTGCGAAAACATCAAAACGAGTTTTTAAAATTGTCAGTTATATTTTTTGTTCTTGGATAGAAGATTGTGGAAAGGAAGGTTAAAAGAGCATAACACCAACCCCATATAAAACATGGGAAAATGGCAAAGTGAAAGAAGATTATTTATTCTTAATTTTGTACTCATGATCTTAGATTTTTGACTTTGGTCTATTGCATATTGACGTTTCTAGTGATGAAGAGTTGAAGAAATCAGGAGTTTCGTGCATATCATTATTATTTTCGATAAAAATGCTATATCGTGTGCATGCAAATATCCATTCACCCACCCATCCAAATCAACGGAATACTCCAAAGAAGTACATAATGTGCAATCAGCAGTTTTACTCAATATATGCCTTATTCAAATGCATGTCTATTTCAAAGTGTGCGCACATGCTAAGGGGGCTCAGGTAGCTTTTTTTTTTTTTTAATTGCTTTTTATCCTATGATTGAATTTTAAAGACGGAATTCAGGAGATCAGTTTACAATAAATCGCATTCAAATATCTGAGAGATTACGAATGCAGTGACCTAAAAACTAACTGTCATTTACTTATGATTGTCACTTATTTGTAAGCAATTTCAAACTTTTTTTGTTTTATTTTCTTTACAAATCGTTTATTCAACACTCACACTTTCAATATATTGCGCGCAGAGTAAACTTTTCATGAATAAACATATTCACATCAAGTTATATGCTTTACTTAATGTTTTACACTTTATTTTAAACATTTCCATCACTATAATTAAAATAGGTATATTTACCACTAGGGGGAGCACTATAAACTATGATGTCATTTTAATGACCTAACAAAATATAATAATAATTGAAAAACGTGTTTTATTATTGTTTCGAAATTTAGGGGCAAATATTGAAACCAGATGGTTTTCAAGAGGTTAGAATAAAAATTATTCTTTTGTGTCAATTATTTTGGATTTTTTTTCTTGCGTGCAATATATTAAAGTCCTTCATTAAATATTTTACTTTGCGCATCAATAATTATCTAATTAAACTACAATATTATGCAATAGATCACCATTTTTCCTAGTATCATATTATGTAGAATATTGCTTTTCTGTAGTAGGCTACTGCAAAAATTAAATAATTTAAGCCTTAATTAAGGTATGGACTATTAAAAACGTGTGGGCATTTTCTTAATAAATATGGTCTTTAATGGTCTTAAAATAATAAAAATGTTCAAAGTTGCAACCATAAGAAATAAACTAGGAGTCGAGGGAAGAGGGTGCAATACATTGGGGACAGGGGGGGGTCTAAATCATAGGAGAGCAAAAGTTAAGCAATTTAAGCAGGCAATTTACTTTTCTAAACACGTCGCTATTTATGCTCTTAAAAATAATACGGGCACTCCATCTAAATACGGCCATCACAGGACGTTAAAACAATTTGCATACGCAAAATAAGAAACTCTCACAATTCTGTATAACGGTCGTCAGGCAGATATGACGCAGAGTCATTTTTGGCGACAAATTCTGTTAAAAACCAACTTGGGAAAACCTAGTCACAATTCACAAATAACGCCAGCGAAAAAATGCAGACCGCGTGAAGCGAGAATTAAAGTATTTCCAACACACTTGTCTACTCCCGTTGCAATTGTGGTAATGTGTCCCCAGAGAGATATCCTCAGAAAATTTCCATACCATCTAACACGGAGTACGAGCCTAATGCCCTGTCCTCCCCTCGTGATTACCGGTACATCTATACATGGCTCGCGATTGCTTCTTGAACACAGAAGGATCCAGAAGCGAACTTTGGGGTACGCCACGCTTTGACGGCTTAAATCACGCCACTGGGTACAATTACGAATATGTACCGTGGATTTGGAATGAGGCTATTCGGCATTAAGTTACGAAACGGGAATCATTCTCGGCTGCGATGTAATGGCCCCGGGCTTTTATAAAATGAACAGTGTTGTCATTAGTAATGTAGGGAAAATCTACGACGATTTTTGCACATAAAAGCGTAACAATGTGTGTGCATGAAAGGAAAACCTTCGTAAATGGCCGTTCTACGAAACTGTCTACTTAAAGAAGACAGTCCCCCATTTCCTCTGCGCAAATGTGAGTAGTAATGGACGCCTAAGCAAAATTAAGAACTGGAAATCGACCGACGATCAGTTGCGCGTAAGAAGCCATGTCATTTCCCCACACTACGTACAATTGTGTCATTCCTCCGACCTTAACAACCAATGTAGTCGGACGGCAGAAGGTTGGTCACTTTTATTACCTTTCAGCAGCGTATTCATAGCAATGAGTGTCGTCAAATATTCGTTTGATGTTTTTGATTCTTCTAAAGAAACAAAGGTGCCGTGGAGAATCTGCGTAGCAGAATGTTGCCATTTAACTTGCAATCGGCACAGAGCAGAGGGTACCATCATCACGTGAATCTGTACTCCCCGTAGCATCCATTAGAGGGTGGACGACGGACCCATTTATTTTAGAACGTGGCAAAGAGGGAGAGGAACGAACTGCTGTGGAAATGATTAGATTATTCATGCACAATTGATCGGCATAACAGGCCCACATCAACAACGTCCCAGAAACCTCTGCGGCATTCGGAGGGAGTATCGAAGTGTACTCTCCCTATTGCAGGGTCTACATACATACACACACACACAATGTCCAAGTTTCCCAAAATAATTTATTTAAATAATTATTTTAAATGATGCTTTCCCTCTCACGTTAAAAATATAGAAAACAAAATAATTACAAAAGGACAAACTGGAAACTAACAAAAGAAAATGTCAACTATAGTGAGTTATATATATATATATATCAGGGTTTGATCTGGCTCAAAATATGCTATCGCAAAAATGCTAAAATGGGGAAAAAAAGTTGTAGCAAAATGCTAAAATGGGGAAAAAAAGTTGTAGCAAAATGCTAAAAAATATTAGTAGCTTTCGTTGCTAGAAAAATCGTATCAATGAAATTATTTATATCAACGATGCTTAATAGGTACTGTTAAGAACTTTGAAGAGGAAACGAAAAGGAACAAGAAAAGATCGCAGAAGTGCAAAACGGATATTTTGGAATCGGGGAATCCTGTTTTCAG